>JAVSCE010008355.1:0-370662 GCA_032199065.1 Smutsia gigantea | reverse complement strand
TTGACTATAGAGTAATAACAGTTGCATTACTAGGGGAATTAAATAAAGCATTAATAAGGGAATTGAAACATATACTGTAATTATAGCAATACACTATACACTTTAATTTTGATTGTGAAGGTTTATAACATCTGGTAAATAAGAAATTTTCTCACACATTTTTTATTTGAAAATAAACAGATCACCCTTTTATTCTGGGAACCTGATTAATGTTAATAATTGTCAATTTGGAAAAAGGAGAATACATAAAATAAGTCAAAGATATCAACAAAATTTGTCTGAGAGATTGCATGGGTCCAGAAAAAAACGGGACTTTAAATAAGAGTAGTAAATAAGAAATAATTGAAAATCTGTTACAGCATAATAGAGTATAAATTCATTATTGCTCTTCATAAGGATATTCATTAGTCAACTTATATGTAAATTGATTGCATTATTATTGCACTCAGAATAGTTTTAAACTATCAAAATCCAAATGCTAATACAACTTGGCATCTAGCAAATAAAAGTAACTGATATCAAATAAATTATTTATTATAACATACAAAAACCTTAACACAGATATATTGTTCCCATACATATAGGAAAATAAATTATGGATTGGCTTGCCATATTGAAAAAATATGCACTATTATCTAAATGAAAAAATCAGGACAAGTATATTGCTACATTAACCTTTTGGAATTACAATTTAATTATTCTCCACACACCAGTTCACATTTATGCAAGATTTTCTTCTGAATTAATAAGTCATTTCATTTAATTGCTCAAATGGTGTTCCAAGTTCCAATGATTTTTACAAGCACACTAATATCAGTTCACTTTGAGAAAATGGATATCTTTAAAATTCTTCTTTGTTAACGGTGCTACAGGTCATTTGCCAAAAATCTTTAACAGAGTTAAAGATAAATGCATCGAGGTATTTTACCATTGTCCTGGATATAAAATATATAATATAGTCATGAGTTATCTATGTAGAAGAATTGTTCTCCAATCTTAAATTTCATGCTATTTTAATTAAATACTTGAATGAAATTATTTGTTAAATCATCGCTTGTAACATTATAGTCTTATATCACACATCAAAAGCAGCCTTTGAAAAGTTTGGATTCTGTCACTTTTTCCACTTATGGTTTATAGTAATTACTAAAAAAAGTAAGGACATACCAAATCCATTGCACCTTGACTATGCTGCCAATCAAGCTTGATCCTTTAAAGTTCTTATTGCTTGATTATTGACTACCATTTTTATTTTCATTGCTCATCAAGCACATGCACACACATGTGTAAACACACACAAACATATGGGATAAAGAGACACAACCTTCCTCAAAGTCTTACAGCTACTTCCAGTCCATCCATCTGTGGTGCCATCCAAATTGTAATGGAAAGTACATTATATGGAGATTCACAAGTGTTTGAAATGTACTCTGGTCACTACTAATTGGGGGATCTTGGGTAAATCATTTTCTTCCTTAAGATTAAATTTCTTCATTATAAGACAGGAATTAGAGCAATGATTCTAATTAGTAAGAGGGTCCTTTGCCCTTTGTGTTATTTTCTATGGAATCCCAAAGGCTTTCTTGCTATTTCCATGAATTTTTGGTAGCCCTATTACTTGAACTCACAGCTCCTGGAGTCTCACTGCACACAAGTTATTCTCTTCTGTTCTTCTTGATAGATTTTAAACTTAATCTCTTTTTCTTATTTCCCACAAATATCATTTGCCAAGTATTTTCAATAGATTTACAAGTAAACTTAGTATATTATTTGTAATTTAATATTGGACACCATATAAAACATATACATAAGAGATTTCCCAGAAAGATGGGAGATTAGAATCCTTAGTCTTTAAAGTCTTTGAGCACACAAATACCTCTTTTACTAGTTTACCCTATAAGCTTTGTGCTTTTTGTTGCTAATTCCCTTTCTCTTTTGTCTTTCATATTACCAAACATTTGTATTTCCTAAGCAGGAATAGGGCAGCTATTTGTCTTTTTGGGTTTACTTATGCATTTATATATATATATGTATGTATGCATGTATTTGATTCCATCTAACCTACAACCTTGATCTCAACATTCCTACCAACAGGTACTTCCTGACTAAACCAAGATAACTTGTTCAATAGCATAACCTCTGGTGACAGATGTTAAAAGATAAGTTTTGCAATATCCGCACTGAATAAATAAGACATAATTAAAAGCCATATAACAATACATAACACATTGCCATTACTCAAAACAAGTTCTCCCTCTTCCTTTTATAAATAAGCCAGAAAAAGATATATAATAAACCAGAAAACAGATGAAATAGTGGATTTCTTATGAGTGAACTCATTCATGGGCCACACTTTCTTTTTTCTACCAGTGAATCCTCAAGGACTACAAACCATTTTATTTGTACTCTGGGAGCTGAGGCTACACAGGAACATAACTCCATGAAATGACTTCAGAAACTTATGCAGTGTGTTCTTTAAAACCAGTGAAATTAAAACACTAACTGGCTTGAAAGATAGATTCCCAGTTTCCCCATCTCCTAGTATTCATACCCTTGTGGAATCCCCTCACCTTGAATGTGGGGGGAAGCCATGACTTATTTCTAATTAAAATATGGCAATGGTAATGAGATGTGATTTTCATGATTATGTTACTTAAGACCATTAACTTCTGTTTTACGACCAGACTGTTAACTCTCACCCCTGCTGGCATTAATGAAATAAGCTGTTATGTGGAGAGATCCAAGTGCCAAATAACTGAATACGACTTACAGCTAAGCAAGCAAGACACTGACCATCTCAGAATGATGGTCTTCAAGCAACTGAATCTTGCCAACAGTCATATAAACATGGAAATAGATCCTCAGTTGAAGCTTAGATGATGAAGCTAGCCAACACCTCCTTCACAGCAGATCTGTGGGAATTTGATGAAGAAAAACCATTTAAGTCATGCCCAGATTCTTAACCCACTGAAAATGAGAAAATAAGTTTGTGGCTGTTTAAGCTGCTAAGTTATTGATAATATTGTTTTGCAGGAAAATGAGATTCTAATTTCATATATGTGTATATATATATATATTCAAATATTTTATTATGAAAAGTTTCAAACATACACAAAAGTCAAAAGAATTTTACAATGTATATCCATATAAATACCCCAGAAATGCTCTCATCAGTACTTACAACTAACCTAAATTATGGAAAAGAGCACTATACTATAAGAGGTAAAAAACAGACAATAGAGCTGACTGAAATATATACTCATAATTTTCAATACTTCAATATTTTCTAGCACATCTTAAGTTATTCTATTTGATTGGTTAATTTCCATGAAGATTTTTATTTCCTTAAAAGGGTAGGATATTATTAACAAATCATTGAAAAATTAATATAAAATATTTTTAATATTTACAACTGTTTCACACATACTTTATTGGGAAGAAAATTAGCAACAACTCTTATCTTTGGAAAATGTAATGTTCTATACATTTTTTATGAGGAAAAAATTCTTACAGCATGAATTTCATTTTGCATTTGAAAAATAGAAACAGACCAGACATTTTACAATTGGGTGGATGCCAAAGTTATTTTATTAACATTTAACATTAGAATGCTGACTATATAATAGATATTGTCATAAATGATATAAGAATATATTGCAGTCATCATGTCCTTCTGATACCTCCTCTTAGATCTAACTTCGTTTTCCTTAGAAATAATTTTTTAAGGAAGATAGTAGCATGATAAGGGGGTTGAATTGATTTTGCTTTTAATAATATGTTTTAACTCATTATAATTTTAATCAAGCTTCTTAGTTTTAGTGTATTTACATATATATATATATATATATATACATATACATATCATTTACCATGATTTTCATAAAATTCATTTTCTAATTACCTACACTTTGTTGCATTGCAAACTTAGGTGCTGACCAGAAAATAGATTTAACAAAACTTGGGAAGAAAGTTCAAATATATGGTGAATGTATACTTTAATGATTAACGGATTCTGAAAATATCTGTTTTCTATATGGTGTAACAAATGTATATATGGATTTCAGCAAGTGGAGCTGAAATATAAGAACAATTGTAAGCTGTATTAAGTGATAACTCTTAAAGAAAATAGCATCTGGGATTTGTTAAACTAAACTAAAACATGTTACAGAGGCCTGTGTTAAATTCAGGAGAACTAGATTAAACTTTGCCCAAAGCTGGACCCTCTATCAGAAATTTTGGGGTAAATAAGTCAAAGTTAGGGAACTTGGGGAAGGACAGAATGGAGATGAAATATCAGAAACACTGATAAAAACTAGGTTAGTCTGTCATTGGGGGGTGATTCTGGGTCCTTAAGAGTTAGTTTGCTTGAATTATGCCATCTACAGAGACGAGCAGCAGCATGTTTAGTTAGGTTAAAGAATGGTTGAAAATTTAAGCATTATTGTACAATTAAGCATTACTGTAGACCACGGCCTCCACAGAATGGATGTCCCTTAACTGATGTTAGGACTATGCAGATGCCCCTGAACACCTCATCTGCTTCACCTTGGTCAGAGAGAGTAAGAAGAGAAAAAAAAAATGTAGTCTTAAATTGATTGAGTTGGAATATTTCATTTGCAATAATTTTACCTACAACCATTGTTTATCCAAAAGAGTCATGTTGATTGGGTAGGGTTTTGTTTATTTGTTTTGCCCATGAGAAGAAATGACAGTTCCCAAGCTAAGCTGGCATCTGTTAAAAAATAAATTTTAATTCTACATTTCTGAATTTTGACTGTTCATTTTAACAGTCACATATTTCACTAGTATGTGTGCATGTACACTTACGTGTCTGTGTTAACAAATTTATTCAGAAGTCTTACCTTGTGAGGCCTAAATATAGCAGTTTTAATTTTTTCAATTGTGGTTTATCAAATCTTCATCTCCCATACTGTCACATCATTTTTGGCAGATTCAGTGAATTTCTAGTGAGTTCTTGTAATTAAAGTTGGCCCAACACATTTTAAAACTTCCAATCTCTTATCTGATAGTAGACATACAGGCCTTCTCCTACATCATCAAGGCCCAACTTGCTTCAGTTTGTGAGGCGGAGAGGAGAAAGAGACCAAAAAAAAGCCAACTTGGTGAAGTCACTATGCCCTGTTTATGACTTATTGATGCCTCTATGACAAAACATTAAGATGCCTTCTGGAAAAAGCTCTGGCAGTTTCTTGTGAAATTAAACATACATCCATCACTCCTTGATTGAGAAATTTTATTCTTTGTTCTTTGCACAAAAGAAATGAAACCCCCCACCTACACACACTAACACATCCCTAAACAAATAACACTAGACAAGAATCTTCAAAGACTCATTAGGCATAACAGCCAACCATTGGAAACAATCAAAAGCATATTGACAAGTGACGGGTTAAGCCACTTGTCTATTTATACAATTATCTAATATTGACTCCTTCCCAGTGCACAAGGAGGATATTCCAGAAGACTGTCACAGAGTTCCTCTCAGCAGTTTCCTGATGTGAGCAAGCCTTTTGTAATAAATCTTCACTCCTGATAATGGAAGAACCACCTTCTTGACCCTTTTATTCTATAGACTGTTACAGTGGGGGGAAAGCTGACAACTGGGTGGTACTTGGTAGAGTAGAGCTAGTTCTACCTCTGAGAAAGCCCATAAGCATGATGCCTGGTTCCCATGTTTGGTAGCACGTCTCTTTAGGCAGAGTGGCATTTAACATATCATTCTCGGTTTCTACTGTGGTATAATTTGGGAATACTAGTATTCCCTTGAAAAGCCTATTGTGCAAATACTCACACATACAGTAAGGAGAAAGTCATGCCATAGTGTTCAACCAGGAGTGATTTTTTTACCCCCTGCGCCAGGACATTTGGCAATGTCTGGAGACATTCCTGATGCTCATGACTATGGGAGAGGGTGCACCCAGTGCACCCTATAAAGCAAAAAATTACCCAGTCCAAATGCCACAAGTGTCAAGATGGACAAACTCTGAGTTACAGAAAATCTCTAACTTCAGACTTTTATAGAGAAACCATAAATTCCAGAGAGTTTAGAAAACCCTACTCAGAAATATGGCACCATGTAAGGGTGAGCTTACTGAAATAAACATGCCACACAATCAAGCTGCGGTTATTTACAGTGATCATATGCATTGTCTTCTCAACCTTCACACATCAAGTCATTTCAATAAGCCTGTACAGTTTTGTGAGAAGTAATTACAAGAAATGATAGCAAAACCATATTCTCAAAAGACAGTGTTGTACAGTTACCTAATGATGCAGACAGAATATCATCTAGCACATTTTAAAAGAATTATGAAGAACACTACCAATGATATTATGTTATGTCCTTTAACATACAATATTTTAAATGTGATAAAAATACAGTACCTTAAAATGATGCAGAGATAGATCTACTTATTTTATAAATTAGTTTAAACCCAGGAGAGGAGTGCAAGAAAGCAACATAATTTACATAAATTCATTTCAAAAAATAGTTTTAGTTTGTATTTTGACCAGTAATAAATGACTTGTTCTAGAAGAGAATATGTACCTTTAAATCACCCACCTCTGTCCACAACCACAAGCCAAATATTCAGTGAATTTAAAAGAACATACACATATACACAAAGGTTTCTCTATTGACAGATTTAATAAATTTCTGTGCAGATATACATCTATTCACTCATCTGACAAATATTTGTTGAGTCTACAATTAAATAAGCACCAGGTTAGATTCTGAAGGCATAGTAAAGAACAGGAGCATAATGTCCTTGCCAATACAGATGTAACACTCTAGTGTCTAAATTAAATGGATTATATATAGTCTTAGTGAATGCTGAATCAAAATAAACTGCCATCAGTAACTCCATCCACACCAAAATTATGTATATTCACTACTAATTTAAAAAGTTTACTAAGAAAAGCAATATTTCAAGTGTGTATATGTCTTATATTCTAAAAATGATCTTTTTTTGGTTTATCATTCAAAATTATAAATAAAGATTTTTGACAATTCATGTATATATACATATATTTGTTATGTATTATATAAACTAATGTATACTTAAATATATACATCGATAAAACAAAAGAGTGGTTTTTTAATAATCGTTTCATTAATAATCTTCCAGACTTTAACATTATGTCTTGAACATGTATCTGGGAAGCCCTAGATATTAAGTAAGTTAAATAAAAGTACAGAGACTTCTACCTTAAAGTCCCTACTTGATTTCTAGCCTGGGTTTGAATTAAGTGAAAGGTGTTACCATCTGTTTACAAATGTTACATTTGCTGTCCAGTCTTAAGTGTGTTGGTAATCTCAGTCTAGCACATTCCTCACTAAATGAGGTCATGTTAAAAAAGAATGACCGTCATGAAATTGGCACTAATTGAGACCCATGGTGATCTAAGTATCAGATTGAAAGATTGATGGGTCACATTGTTAAATGAGCAGGGCAACTTACATGTCACCTTTAAAGTAGTATACCATAAAATATCATAGAATTTCTGCTTGGTAATTTGAACATCTTTTTAGAAAACTAAAAAAAAAAATTTGAAAAAAAATGCATAACAAAAAGATGTATATATTTGAAAGTGTCAGAAGACAGGTAATGAAGTGCTTGAATCAATTTAAAAATGTACTATTCATCCTAGCCTATGAAGTTATAGTGCATTTGAATGAAATTCACAGTACATTACCGTGGCCATAATGAGAAATCCAGAATCTCATCCATCTAAGACTTTGTAAATTGTTAAGAGAAATAAGATGATCAAGTATAGAAAAATTATAGTACAAAGCTAGACATAAATTATACATTATAACTAAGAAGATCTAGTCTTAATACAGCATCTCCTTTATCCATTTACCCAATAAGCATTTTAAAAAGTGTATGTCCTATTCTGTGAACCTTTACTACTGGTTCACTTATATAACCAAATTTTCCTGAAATATTTTCCAGAAATAATAAAATTATGTATGTATGTAATTTTAAGAATTAATTACAACTAGGAGAGATAAGCTATGTCTTAAAATGACTGCTTTATATATATAATGTATATATTATATACATGCACATAATTATACTGTATACACATAATAAAGATATATTATATATATATCTGTATAACATATATGTATATATATTTGTTTGTGTGTATGTCTGAAATGAGTCAGTGAAATTGTTTGTATTTCTTCTCATTGTCCTGCATGCTCTCAGTCAGTGAGTGACAGTTTGGAATATTTCACTGGATAATATGGCCCAAGCAGTGTTGGGATGGCTGCTGCCTGCATGACCCGCATCTCGCCTTATGACTGAAGACGTGCTGGGGTGGCTGCTGGCCAAAAGGCCTCTGCTTTCAGCCACCTGAGATTAGTCAGGCCACATCCAGTGACTGGCCAGCCATGGCGACATAAGGCCTGTGGCACTCACCGCAGCTAGGTACAGCTCTGAAAGGCCCTTCTCCCTTCAGAGCTCTCTGTGAGGCTG
This sequence comes from Smutsia gigantea, assembly GCA_032199065.1. NCBI lineage: Eukaryota > Metazoa > Chordata > Mammalia > Pholidota > Manidae > Smutsia > Smutsia gigantea. The sequence continues at coordinate 362,158 of JAVSCE010008355.1, read as the reverse complement.
GCGAGAGCCTCCATAAAGATTTCCTAACAAGACAGTTACTCCCTTCGCCCACTCCCTCCTCCTCTCTTCCCTTCTGTCCACTGGTGATGATCCCAGAAAAGTTCCCTCATAAACCACCTCAGACTAATCTCCATCTCAGAGTTTCCTTCCTGTGGAAACTGAGACAGTGTTTGTGACCCATTCTTCCAATTATCTTCATTTCTTAGTGCTCTGCCATGCTCTTCTGAGCTGGGTGAGTTCACTATGGTTTGATTATAGCCTTTTAAAGCTGTTTATTTTCATATTTCTTGGAGAATTGCTTGGATCCATAATGGGTGATAAGAGTTGTGCAACTGGTAATACAGACAGACCATCAGGAAAATAAAAATGTGTGACAACAGATATGAAACTTAAGTCTGTAGGGTCTGGGATCCTGCAGTAAACTTATCGAGTAAACAGTGAGTAAAGAAAGACATGCAACCAGAGATTTGTGGGGGTCCTCTGGCATTGTGAAGAGTTGAAAGAAAATCCAGCTAGAATTACAACAGGGCTTCAGGCATTTCAGAAAGAACAGAAGATGCCGTTCAGTGTGCAGTGCTGGGATGGGGTCACAGCAAGATTGTGCTGTATTAACCCCAAATTCCACATCCTCAGTTAGTGCTCCCATATTTCTAGGACTGGATCACTTATCTTAAAATGCCGTGTCATACAACAACTAAAAAAGAAGCTTAAAATTTAGGATACAATGATCAATATAACAAAGCATTTGCCTTCATGAAATTCAACAAATTTCAGAAAACTCAGTGATCCCATTTCAAGACTAACACTGAAATATTAACTTTTCTTAGAAAGTTATTTTAACTTTGTAATAATTTTCTGAGCAAGTCATTTTATCTTAAATATACATGTTCATGTTTTGTATAGTTTCCATTGTAAAAATAAATACATTAAATCTCTTTGTATAACACAAACTACTCAATATATGAAGCTCTCTTCACTAATGATGAAATTAAATGATGCCATATTACTGAAAATGTGTTCTTCCAAAAACACCATCTGGATTCTTGACAGAGCATTGGCACCTGGAAACCGAGTTCCTAAATTTAACAGAACTCTTGGGCCTCTAATCTGGTTAGTCCATCAAACAGCTGTGTTAACTAACAAAAACATTCACTATGTTTTGGTTGTGTAACATTGTTTCTTCTTTTTTAAAAAAAAAAAAAACAGCATTAGTTTTCAAATGCCATATATGAAATTTTCAACTATTTGCCATATTTTGCCTCATACTTTTCAGCATAATATTTTCATAGAGATGTACTAATATACGTGAAATATTATTAACTTATTCAACTTTATTTATTTATCAAAGCTCTAAACCCATGAGATCTGAGATCACTTCATTTTTATTCAGGATTATAAGACCATCACTTAGGACAGTATCTGGGACATACTAAGCACTGTTTAAATGTTATTGAATATATAAACAAACCCACAATGAATAAATGAATAAGAGAGTGAATGAACAAATTCATTTTTGAATCTCCTAGAATAGGCCTCTCTCAGAAAACGCATCACATGCATTTTCTTTTCAATTAACTACTTAATGCAGAACATAAATATGAACTAAAAAACTAATATGGCAAAGCAAAATTTTCCCATCAAGTATGGAGAAATGTCTTCAGGCTAGAGTAAAGCTGAACGAGTCTCATTCGATTATGTCATATGTGCACAAATCTTTAATCTCAACCTGCCTATAGAAAGGTTCTGATTTTAGTTTAAATATATTTAGAAAATCCCTGACCATCCATACTATTACATTAGTAAATTTTATTTGTACAACAAATGATTTCTTCCACAGGAAAAGCAAACAAATTTAAAACAAATATAGTCTGAGTTTTCTCTAAGAGAGGCAGTTTTAAATTAAACAAATCTTTTTACGTAGAGATTTCTCATGTTAACTATTTTACACCACAGTTGATAAATCAAGGTACAGACATTATTTGGACAGCACTAGAGAAAAGAATCTCTAGATTTGGCATATATTAATGTCTCTTGACTTTTACAAGGTCAATGATTCCAGAGCCTTACCAAGCTTTTAGAAATCTTTAAAATAACTAATTTCAAAAGATCTATACATAAATTATAATGTCAACTAATTATATTTTACTGGATGTTGATTGTGCCCTTTAAACTAGCTATATATTTATACTGTTTTACTGTAGAAAAAGGCCAAATTATTAATAAAAAGTTTAGGCAATATTGGCACTTTGCCCATGACAGGTAAAAGAATAGTTGGCTTCCCCTGAGCCTAAAGGAAAGTGTGTATATCTCTCTAATGGCCATTATTTCAATCCCTTGCCATTTGGCAAGGCAAGGCTGGAAATAGCTTTGAATTCTAGCTGTTTATTTATTTTAAGGATCTTGGCAGGTTATCCTAACCATCTTTTTTTAGAAACATTAAAACAATTAGGATTAACGCTTTGCTAGGAACTGTTCTTTATGCACTGTCATAAAGGTGCAGGGCTAGGAAGAACTGAATTCTTATATATATTATTTTTATTGATTTTATCCTGAATTGTTAAACTTAGTTTAAAATTCTGAGATATTTTAGATGTAAATTTCTCAGGGTACTTTTAATACAGTCAAGGCCCCTATAAGGGCTTCTATTTAAAGTCATAAGTTTTCTACAGATAAATGTGTCCTCATGTAGCAAGAATAATTTATTGTTTTATTCCCTTGTTAGTTAACAAAAAATTTTTACATGTTTTATGGCACTGACCTTGTTCTTGTTCTAATATGACTTCTGTTATTTTTAAACTAATTCTAGTATTTCTTTTAGATTGTTAGTTTTCGGTAGAAGGGATATTGTTTCATTATATTAAGAACTTTATCAACAAAATGTAACTATTTCACCAAAATCATCTGTTGTTTTGATGCATGGAAGACCTATGATCTTTCCTAAATTGCGTTTTCCTAAATCCAGACAAAACAAAAAATGTAGTTAGTTGCATGTGTTAATGATTCTACATGGAAAATGCATTGTTAATGAACAATTTAAATCATTGTAGCAAATTGTGCCAACCAATATCTAGGAAAACAAAGCATGGTGATGTTACTACCACCACATAGTCTGGAATACATCTGACTCCACTACCAAGGAGGAAATGTTTCATAGTACAAGCGTTTTTATTATTCAATAATTTTTCAATTTATTATATAAATTAAGTTAGATTTTATATTTAAATAAATCCATAAATCCAGATTCTGAATGAAAAATCAAGAGAAAATTAAAACAACTTTGTAAGTGGCCTCTGTAAGTGTCAGGACTTCTTTTCTGATCCCAGGTAAACAAATGCAGAGAAACCAATTTTCTACTTTATTGCAAAGGAAGAGTAAACCGAACTGCAGCACTTGCTGAAAAGAACAAGCAGAAGGTCAGTGAGACCTCTGATAACAGGCGACCAAGTCAGAGTGTGCAGTTAAGTTCATTGAAATTTCAAGGGAGCTGTATGTATCTTTAAATAAACAAATCAATAAATGGTACTTATTCTGAGTTTGAATTGGTTCTAACTGAGCTGAAGTGATCTAAGATACTAGACTGCTTAACTATATGCTGTAAACCATTTTATGTCTCTGGGCAAACTGAGCTACTGATCTGTGTAAAATCTTTATAGTATTTTCATAATGAAAGCTCAACATAAACTCTATTAACTAGTGAATGTTCAATAATTTTTAATTTCATATTTACACTAAAGTTTGGCTTAGACTGGATGATCCACAAACGAATGAATATCATAATAATAAAGCCCCGAATATACTTGCACTTTATAGATTTTACTATAAGAAAACAATGAAATAAGTAGCATTTATGCCATATACAGTCCATAAATGACTTACACTCTCAAAGTAAAGCTGTTACATTAATCTTCTTACATATAATCAGTAATATCCTAGACTGGACCTCTGAAAACATACCATCAATTAAGTTGATAGTGTTTCTGGCCTTTGCCAGTTTTTAGTTTTATTGTTAATAAACGTATTTAGTATTTAATCATATATTTTGATAGATATTCTTGTTAAAGGGGATATTATGGTGTTCTAATACGAAGAAGATTCTATGTAATGAAAGATTCAGATATAAAGAAATCTTTTCAAAACTTTCATTTTGAAATTAAAGAGTAAGAAGTCTGCTTAGCACCATTATATCTGTAAAAGAGGAAGAGTTAACCTCTTGTAATGTTAGCTAACAGTCCCGTCTTAACTTAGTATTGATATTCTACAAAGCAAAAGAAAATGGAAGATTGAAGGAAAAGCGTATTAAGCAGGTTCCAGTAGTACTGAAATTGAAACAAGTTCATATATATTTATTAGTGTGAAATCCTTTGGATTAAACTCTAAAAAGGTTTTAAGTTGTTAACAACCTCAATACAATAGATGTATAAATATAGTCAGGTAAAGAAAATGTCTGTGATTAAAATATGTACAAAGTTCAGATATATAACATAGGCAAAACTGGAGTAATTATTTAAATTATACATTCATTGTACAATAGATGTTATCTATGTAATATATGGGTGCCCTTTATGTGTCCTTTTTTAACTTTATATTATAAACATTTTCAATCACATAGAAAATGAGAGAGAACAATATAATAAACATTAGTATACCTATAATTGTGCATTGGTCAATGATTATATTTTATCATACTTATTCATCTATTTTTTTGAAATATTTAAAAACATACTACAGATAGAATAGCATGTTACCCCTACATATTTCAGTATGCAACTCTAAAAATGATATTATCCAGAATAGCCACAATGTAATGTTCATAGCCACAAAGTTAAACATAACCCCTTAACATCATAAATACCTAATCCATATTCAAATTTCTTCAATTGTCCTAAAATGTCTTGTACAGCTGGTTTGTTCTAGATAGGACCTAATCAAGACCATGAATTCAATTTGTTATAATTTTTCCTTTCCCTTTTTACACTTATAAATTTAAAGATTCATAGGAATTGCTTCATTTTATCCACTTCCTACACTTATTACAGAGATCAGGCAAGTTGTCCTTTAGAATGCACTGTTTTCTAGACATGTTGGATGTTCACTAATGTCATTTAGCAAAGTCTTCTATTCTCTGCAATGTAAGGTGCAGAATTTAAACCTAAAAGATAAATCAGATTCAGGTTAAATATTTACAGAAAGCTTATTTTATAGGTAGTAGTGGAAGATAGCAGTGATAACAGTGGAGGAGGGATTAGTGAATTGATGGCTGTGAGGAGGGATTCTGTGGAGCAGAGAATAGTCTATTTTTCTAGATGTTGGTTATACATGACTGCTCACACTGAACAATTAATCAAGCTGTGAACTTCTAGTATTAAAATGTATGTTTTAAAATTATTTTTATAAAGAAAAACAAATTTATTTTTCTTTTATAAACTAAAATCATATTCTTCTATTCTACAACATCATATGCATGAAATACATACTGCCTAATTATCTCAACAGCATTGTTGAAATGATCACACTAATATTGTGACAGCCTTGACTCTCTTTTATTAAGTTATGTTTTCTTTCACCTTATGAACATGTAGTAATTTGTGGAGTGAAGTTTTGGTGCCATTAAAATATTCAGTTTATCACTAGTTTTCCATCCAATCATTTTAGTAACCAATGAGGTTCCTTGCCTAAATACAGTAAATCAATTTAGTAATGTAACAAAATAGAATTATCTTCCTAAGGTTTTTCAAAGTTCATATACAAATATCAAAACAACCATAACCCACCATTTGTAAGTATCAGTCAGTACATAAAATGATGCATCTTATATGTATGTCTATGTACACATACAAGCACATATGTTTTAATTTTCCTCCTTATAAAAATATTTTATATTATAAATACTTTTGCATTGCATATTTTGTATTCAATAATGCCTTGTGATAATCCCTCCAAGTCTATGGTATACACAATTTTAATTCATCATTTTTAATGATTCCACAATAGTGTGTGTATATATTCATTTATTCAACCATTCTTTATTTTTCACATTTGATGTTCCTATCAACAATCTTGCTATCTGTTTCCTTAAACATACATTCTTAATCCTTGAAAGGTGTGTATATATATCAAACATTTTAGATATTTTCATTGTACTTTCCAAAAAAATTTTTGAACCATGTCCATTTCCTGTTTGTGCATTTGAGCTTTCTCTTATCTCAACCAGCACAAAGTGATATTTCATTATCATTTTGCCTGTTTATTTGCAGAACATTCTGATATATTTGTGATTAGCCTGGACATATTCTTTGTTTTTCGTTTATTTATTTATACTTTTCTACCCAATTGATAAGAAATGTCTACAAATCTCATTGCTAAGGCAATGTTTCAAAAAGACTACACTTTCTTAATCATACAGTTTTTATAGTGGTATCTATTTTCTTTCTTCCCTAGACATTTTTTACAGAAGCCTCTAATTTCTGATTCTGCTCTGGACATACTGCTCCCTTGATCCATTGCCCTTATGTTACAATAAAATTCTTTATGATAGCTTTTCTGTGTCATTATCATTCTTGCATATAATCTGCCTTTTCCTCTTTCTTTGATTTTTAAAAAATGTTGTAATAGAGTACATTAGTTGATTTTTTCCCAGAAAATGTGGGAATGTCTTACATGTACAGAATTGCACATTACTCTTACATTCAACAGATAATTTGGCAGGTTATTGAATTCCAGCCTTAAAATAATTTTTCTTCATAATTTTTAAAGACTTTAATGATTTTGTTCCTTCCATTTTAATAATGAGAAAACTGAAGCTCCTGTGATTTTTGTAGTATGTTCAATAACAGTTATTATAGTTTTTCTTCCTGGAGTAAGGTAGAATTTCAACTTTATCTTTGGAGTTCAGAAATTTCACAAAGGTAAAAATGACATATCATTTTAATTCCTACTCAGTATTTAACTAGTTTATTAACCTAAATATCTATGCCTTTAATTATTTCTTTTCTTCATTTTTCTTTATTTTTGTCTCTAGAAATCCTATCTATATTCCTTATGTTTTGCCTTCTGAATTTATCCTCCAGTTTATTTAATTTTTTTACTTTTTTTCTGATAGTTCAGATTTTTTTATTATGATCTGGGAAATAACCTCAAGTTTATCTTTCAGTTTCCTAACTTGTTTTTGAACTAAGTTCACTCTGTGTAACACTTTTACTAGTATTTTTTTAAATCATTAAAAAATATTTATTTACTCATTTCAAAATACTCATCAAATACACAGGGGATATATTGGGTGTAATTACACAGAGTGTATGAATACTATTTGTATCCCTGCCCTCATGGAGCTCACAGAGGTTAAAATAAAATCCTATATGCAGTGACACATAGTGATGCCTATGCTGATTGCTCATCTGAGGATAAGGACCATTGTCATGAGGCAGGTTTGCAGCTGTGAAGTGATTAAAATAATATTGAAAATGCAAAATGCCTAGGTCAGGGTGGAAAAAGCTCACAAGATAATAGATTATAGTGTGTATGTGCTTACTAGTTGATAAACCTCAGGTGTGTCCTATATGCGCAACATCTGCTGAGATGCTCAGCAAAACCGTAATTAATTATTGATAAGAGAAATGAATATCTTAGGGGAAATCCCTAATATCACTGGAATTTCTAACTCTCTTCCACTTGCTTATTAGTGCTGCTACGAATGTTCACTGCTGATACCTAACTCTTCCCTGAAGACAGGACTTGTCTTGCAGTTTTATCCATGGCTCTCTTCTCTTCTGCATCTCTTGTCCTACTGAGTCTGGAAGTGGTATAGGCATTCTTGATCCCCATTTTTTCCTCCAACCTTATCCACCCGTCTCTTTAAAAACTGCAGGTTTGCAGCTTTAGCCATTAGATTATTCCACTGACTATCCTTCCTTGCTGCAGTCATCTACAGTTTTCCAGTTCGCTCTTCTTATTCCTTTAAGACTGTAGCTTCTACCTCAGGTGAGCAACGTGGGGGCCAACTGAGGTGAGGCATAGAACCTCACCCCTCCAGACGAGAGAGACATTGTCTGTGACAAGCTATGTCACAGGCTGAGCCCCGCTAATCATTATTCTGGTACCTTCCACAAATATATGCATATGCATTTGCATCAATTAAAACAAAAAAGGGGGAAATGTGGGATTCACTTATAATTTAAGTATAAAAATCATATGAATAATCATAGTTGACTTGATTGATTATAGTAACTGAATTAGTTCCTCTGATATGACTGCCTTTGCATTGTTCACCTTGTGAGAACTTGTTCACTATGTTCCTTGCATTGCTCACCTTGTGGGAGCTTGCTCACTGTATTGGAACTTGTTCGTTATGCTCCAAAAGATTGGAGACTGTTGAGAATTAAGCTTGGAGTTGATTAATGATAGTGTATTGAGTTCCCTATGCAGAATTCTATTGTTGTTAGCAATCATTTGATCAATAAATGTGAGAGGTGCTCTCTCAGCATCACTCTTGAGCTGTTAAAAAAAAAGCAGATTAGAGGTAGTAGAAGAGATGTAAATGGAATAGAAATTAAAGAAGAGGAATACAAAGAAGCTGAGGCACTGAGAGAAAAAAGAATATCTAAGAATGAAAGAATATTGAGAGAACTGTGTGGCCACTAATAAAAAAATTAATAGTTCTGGAGGTGTAATGTGCAGCATGGTGAGCAATAATGTCTTGTGTATTGAAAAGTTGTTTAGACAAAAAACCTCAAAAGTTCACATCACAAGAAAAAATAATTTGTAACTGTATGTTGAAGGATGTTAACTAAACTTAATGTGATAGTCATTTCACAATAAAAAAATTAAAAAAATAAACAAACAAAAAAAAGACTGTAGCTTCTAATTTAGTCTCCACAATTAATCTCATAACTTAGCGTATTTCAATAATCTTATAGACAACTGGTGCAGCACCCTGCCTCTGAATACTTTGACCTCTGCTCCAATGATTTCCTTATATTCGCAGTTTATCAACCAGTCACGCTCCTCCTCCTGCCTGTAGCCTTTGTTGGTAAAAACTGATCCCTGTCAGTAAACTCAGCTCCCTTCTCTACTTGCTGACTTAACCGGCTTACATTTCCATTCTCTAACTACTCTCATTCCAACAATTCTTTAGCCCTACATTGGCCTTGTTCATTCACCTCTCACTCTGTTATGTAAGTTTTACACCTTTTCTCTCCAAACTCCACATCTCTTACCAATTTTCATTTACAGCTGAAGATTCTTTTCATATTTCCCTGAAAAATGAGAATTTATCAGAAGGAGACCTCTACACTCCCAGCACATCTTCCATCTATCTGTACATGCCTGTTTCTCTCCGATTCCTACAAACTTCCTCTGTTTCCATCAGAAGCCACCCTCTTAGTTTATACACTCTCCCTGACCTCTCTCGAGCCCCTCCTCACCTGCAACATTAATATTTCCTTTTTATTTCTCTTATTAACATGCAAATATGTTGAAATTTCTTTCATAAAAAACCCACTCTTTTCCACCTTACACCACCATTCATCATTCTTGTCTGTGTTTTGTGGCTTACTTTTTAAATGATAAAACTCCTCAAAAGAATGGTCTGTGCTTGCTCTTCCCAGGTCCATCTGTGTTCTCACCGATACTAGTTCCTAGTCCCCTGAATATGTTTTTCAAGATGACCACCAATGACCTCTGTTTTGTTGAATCCAGTGAAGATTCTCAGCCCTCAACTGGTTTGACTAGTCAGCAGCATTTAAGACAGCCTATCCCCTGAACATCCTTGATCTCTTTCTTCATCTGAGAAAGAACCCTTTTCTTGGTTTTCCTCTTGCTCACTGGTGGTTCTTTTTAAGGATCTGTGGATGCCTCTACCATCTGCCTGAGTATATTAGAGTGGCAGGAGTTCCCAGACCCTGTCCCCTTTATAGTTATACCTACTCCCTTGGTGGACTCATAAGTTCATTTGCTATAAAATCATCTATATATTGTATCCCCATGTATTTATTTTCTCCCATAGATGTCTATTGAAACACACCAACCAGAGTGATCCTTTTAAATATAAGCTATGTCATGTTATCCTTTCCTCAAAATTCTTAACTTCCTCCCATCTCATCCCAAGCCAATAGGTTTAGTGATACCCTAGAACACCCTGTCTGACCTGGCATCCCTGTTACTTCTCTGACCACATCAGCTACTATATGCCTCTTTGCTCACTCTGCCACAAACCCATGGCCTATGCCTAGTTAGTTACTAAACACAGTATTTCCTTCAGCATCACTCCCTGCTCTTCCCTTTGTCTAAAATGGTCTTCCCTCAAATACTTAAGTATTCATTCTTTACTTCCTCTAAGACTTCACCCAAAATTCAGCCTCTCAAGGAAGGCTTTTCTAAGTACTTTCCCTAGCCATTGTTTCAATGCTCTATTTTCCTCCAAAGGATATTTCATCCTCTGTGTGTCTGTGTGTGTGTATATATTTTGTTTATATTTCTTTACTCCCCCACTAGAATATGTATTCCAAAAGGGTGAGGATTTTGTTTGTTTACAGTTGTTTCCTTACAGCCTAGATGAATGTCTGACATATAGTGGGTGCACGATAAATATTTATCAAATGAATACAGAAATGCAAGGAAGATTGGATCAAACTGTGCAAGTTTTTGCTTTTGGCAGAAAGCAATTTGGACTTTATTTGCACCCAATAGGGAATTCTCATAGATTTTTTTTTAAATATTGACATTTTAGAATACTTCTTTAGAAAGATTAACCTGGAGTGCTCTATTGTGTGGCATGACAGGCTGAGGGGCTAAAGGAATAGGAAGCAGTAAGAAAGTTTTGCAGTAGGTTATTGACTAGGAAGAGATAAATAACTAGGTGGGTTATTCAAATATTAATATATACAGGCAGAAAGACACCAGATATGATTTAAAAATTGTTACTGAGACTTGTGATAACTGTACTAATACATATGTTTTAATGGATTTTTGAAAATCGTATTTTACTTTTGAGATCCACATTCAGAGCAAACTCTTCCTGAATTTTTTGGGGTGATTAATATCTCCCTGAATCCCATATGGTTCAGGTTTCAAAGCATTTGATAAAAGTATCTATGGATTAGTTTCCTTAACAAATCTGCCAACGTAGCACAAAATCTCTGATTCCTACCAGCCTACGCCCGGCTCAGACTAGCTCTGGTGACCCTTTCTTTCCCTTTCACCTTCACGACCTCCATTTAATTGGGTTTTCAGCCCTGACAACAGACATCTGGTTCTCAGCTTGCCCATTAATCTGAGGGCTGCACTCCTTAAACTGAAAAAGTCTAAAGCTCATCAAAGGTCAACATTTAGATGAACCAAGAGAAAAGCTTTTATTAAGTAAGGGCTAGAGGGAGCCTATTGAAAAGATAATTGAGCTGTCAGTTTTCTGGATAATTAATGTACTTTGCCACTTAAACCCAAATCCAAGTTATATTATAACCAAAACAAATATATGTATTTGATATGGATCTTGTTTTTTCTTTCTTACTGATTTATTTTTGAAAATATAGACTCTGGGTCTGAGTGTTTTGAATATTTAACTTCTATAACATATAATCTGTTCTCTCAGTGGATGCCTGATCAATTTGAACAAAACTGAGGTAAAAATTCTTAGCTTACTCTATAATATTAGACATAAGTAATATCTAAAAGCTTAATCCCCTTTGTTTCCATTATCAATAGGGTAGAATTTTTCAAAAAGGATGGGAAACACAAATGATATTGGATATTGGTTTCTGATCATGATATATGCCTTAAGAAAATATAAATAATTGTTAACAAAGCATAATTTAACACAGTAAGACCTCCTTGCTCATCTCAGAGCAACATTGTTCAGGACTTGTCTGTACTATACTGGAAAAATGCCACAGCCACACTGCCACAGTTCAGTTCACCTCTCTGGTTCCCTGACAGTAAAACTTTCAATGTGTGCCAAACTGACATCACTAAAACATGGTCATGTGATCATGTCATTTGGTAGCTTAAAAATCTCTCCGTGCCTCCCTTATGTGGGTCTAAGAATATCAAAACTCTTTTGATAAGTACATGAGTCTCATTTCCAGTCATTCCAGTAAATACGTAATGAAACCTCCTTAAACATTCCTAAACAGACCATTCTGTTTTACACTGCTAACCCCCACAATGTTCTCTTTCCAAATGCCCATTTTGCTCAAGTAATATTGTCACCATTTTTGCAACAAAGTTCAATGACCAGCTCATCCAGAAAACTTTCCCTGACCTTTCTATCAAATGTATGTGTTCCTCCATTAGGCTTTGATAGGTCCCTGGGTGGTAGGAAGCCAAGTCAAGAAAAAGGACAATGTTTCTTTAAGGCTTTAAGGAGGTAGAGGAATACCAGAGTGCTTGAGAAGCAGTGTAACAATGTATTCCCCCCACCTGGACTCAGTGATATGGAACAGCTTGTTGATCATAGTCATGTAGGACCTTTAGTTTACCATAGGGTATCCAGGTACCTTTTACTGAGATATGTTAAAACAAAACTAGCATCCTGGCTGAACCTATAGTACACTAACAGCTCCCACTGCAACATTCCTGGGAGCTGACTCTCCTCTACCTTGTAGCGAATGTATAAAAGGCATGGTCCCGCTGCACACGGGGCTCAGCCTTTGGATATGAATCCGCCAAGCCTGTGCCAGCACTAATAAATGCTGCTTCTGGTCAAACATCTCAGTGTTCTGACTCCTTGTTCTTAGTTTTTGCGGTTCCTGCAGCAGCTGGACAGGCCTCTATCACAGCACCTTCCTTATCCAACCCTGTTAAAATTTTTAACTACATTGTCTTTCTCCTAAATGTAAATGCTACTTAATTCCCAAATCCTAGAACAGTAACTGATGTAATAATGACTACTGAGTATGTTTGTTGAACAGTTAAAGGCAACATGTTTGTTGATTAATAAAAGAAAAACAATTATTGATAAAAAATTAAATGACAAAAATTCAATTACTTTGATAATATTATGATATTTTTAGGATCAAGTCTGGCACATAGTAAGCACTCAATAAATGTTAGTTCATTTATTTGTCCATTGATTCAATATATATTAGTTGTACCTACTATGTGTAAAGCTCTATTACAGGTACTAAGAACAGAGCAGTGAAGAACACAGCCCAAAATCCCTCATAGAACCTCTGCCTCCATTCTAATAGCGAAAGACAGAAAAGAAGCAAAATATGCAAAAAATCAGCAGTTTGTTCAATGGTGACAAACGCAAGGGAGCAAATTAAAGCAGGGGTTGGATAGGACGTTCCCCTGAGGGCAGTAACAGGTTTAGAAAATGAAGCCAGTGAAGAAGACATATGAGCAAAAGTGAAGGACATAATGGGAGGAGCGGCGCCGGCAGAATGCACAGCGCGGGCCAAGGCCCCAAGCGTGCGGCACGGGCACCAGGCACGCAGGCGGATCGACAGCCATCATGGAGTGGTGTGGGTACCGGGTTGGGCAGGAGACAAAGTTAGTGGAAAAGTTTGGGGGCAGAGGCCCAAATCATGTGGGACCCTTGTACGGATTTTGGCTTTTACTTTAAAAGAGACGCCACACACTGGAAGAGAGGCATAGCATGATTTTATTGGAATAAATCACTCTGCATACTCAATTAGAAATATTATTACTAGACCTTGTGTCAATAGGAATTTATACTTTACTAGTGCAGCTATTTACTCATAAAAGATGAAGTTGATTATCTTTTCACTTAGCAGCCTCTTTGCAGTTTTCATCACCTCATTGATTGCACCTTCTAAGTTTCCTCTGCGGCTTGTCCTTTCATCAACCTCTACATATTAGGGTGTACAGAGCTTACTCTGTGTTCCCCCGTCTGACCCTGTTCTGCCTCTACACCAGAGGTTATCACCTGAGGAGTGACTTTGCCTGCCAAGGGGTTTTTGGAAATGTCTAGAAACAATTACGGTTGTCACTACTGGAAGGAAAACAGGTGCTGCTGGCATTTAGTGGGTGGAGACCAGGGATGCTGCTGAACACCCTGCAGTGCATGAGGTTGATCCACCTTGAAACCGCAGTCAATGCTGAAATTGAGAAACTCTGGTTTACACATATTCCATTGGTGTTCTTATCCTGATGCCAATATTTAAATCTCATCAATACCCTGATGATTTCCTCATTTCTATCCTTGTCTCCAATTTTCACCTGGCTTTAGACATATGTAACTTATTGCCAAATGAGCAAGTCTATAGATATCTCAATCTTAACACAGCTACAGTAGGATTCCAGGTTTGCCCAAATCCTGAACCTTTCCCAGATTCCTCATCTCAGTAAATGGCATCATCATCTTCCCAGATGCCCAAATCTTAAGTCGAGGCCTCTTTCCGGACTCGTTATTTCCCTTCTGCTTTACATCCAAAACACTGTTAAATGTTACAGAGTTTGCCCAATCCCCAGTACCACCACTGCTGCTCACCTGGCCGAAGTACCACCACACCCTCAGAATGAGGCAGTGAGAACTTCCTGGCATTTCCTTCCATTCCTGCCCCTTGACGGTCAATCCTCCCACAAAGAGACCAGGGAGATGTTTCCAGAATATAAATTGGTTCAAGTTCCTCAGCCGCCCAAAACCTTCTGTGGCTTCCCATCTCTCTCAGCAGAAAGACCAGTGTTTTACCACGATGCGTAGGCCTTACCTGTCTGGGCCCTTCTCATACACAGCCTAGCCCCCCTGTCACACTGTGTCTAGCTCACTGCCTTCTGGCCACAGCTGATTTTCCACTGTTTCTCAAAACAACATACCCACTGCTTCTTCAGGGAATTTTCACTTTCTGCTTTCTCTGTCAAGAATGTGCACACTTGTCACCTGTCACTTCATCCAAGTATCTCCTCAAAGGCCAGGTTGGGTGTCCCCTATCTCTACACCACACCACTCTCTATTTCCTTACCCTGCTCATTTCTACTCTCGGCATTTACCACTCTCTCATGTCCTATTAAATATTGATTTGTTTTCTCTCTCCAACTAGAATACTAACTCCAGGAGGCCAAAGAACCGTCTCTCTTTTCGTGAAAATATTTCCAGAACCACAGCAATCCAGAGTTTGGCACATTATGGGACCAATGAATATTGGTCGAAAGAATAAGTAAATGAAAAGGCACTGCCTTTATCTATTTCTGTTTAAAAAAACAAGTATTCGGTAGCTGCCTTACTTAAGATTATTTCTTCTTTTTTTTTACCTGCCATCATTTGTATCTAGGGCTTTCTATGACTAAATGTGATCAATAGTAATTTTGTTTTATATTTTAAGCACTTGAAAAAGAGCAACTGAAATTGATAATTTACTCCAAACAAATCATCTTCCATCTCTCTTCCATGAGATAGGTCTGTGGCAAATTCCAGAGGATATTTGGTACTACTCCATGACCTTAAATGAGAAACTATTTTTTACTACATTTTAGCAGTTTAAATAAGATTACATTAAAATATAATTATACTGCCACATGAAAAGTGTAAAAAATATTTTTAATCAGGAAACTGAATTTTCTTATTAAGACACATTTCAATCTTACATATTCCCCGTAGGAATAGTTCCTTTTGCACTAGGTACTTAGAATGCCACATACACATATAATAGCTGCAGCACAGAAAACTAACTGCAGGTAAGATGAACAGAAGTAGTAGCATAAAGATTTATTAAGAAAAATACCTTTTTATAATTTATTGAATGCTACACACTATAATAAAAAATTTCATAGGGTGCCTGTGTCATAAAATAAATTTGTAAGGAGCGAACAGGAGGGTCAGTTAGTAAGGACAAGACTCCATGCGTTTCCCAAAGTTGGCACCTTTAATACAGCATATCAGAGAGGGAGTTTTCTGCCAGGTTGCAATTTCTGGGCCTGCCTGGCATTTGCTGTATTCAATGGTTCACCTGGGAGAGGTAGAACCTGAGAGGAGGAGTGAGATGAGCTGGTGAAGACTAGCGAGGTTTTGGAGGCTAAATTCAGTTGCAAAAATGCCAGGTATTTCTTATCTTTCTGCAGAGGGATGAAATGATTACAACATTAATCCACATGGGTGATGTGAGTGATCTATCAGACTGAAGTCGCCCGAGAAAGTGTTATTTCATGTGTGTTTCATATGATATTTTCTGATAATGAAATATTTTCACTCACTTCATTCTGAGAGGGGTTATTTTGAATTGTATCAAGAATGCTAGATAAGGAAAGTCTTCTGTTATGCAATTCTCTATGAACTAATTGCCTGGATGGATTCATGAACGTTTTTCACAGGTTAAGGTATTACAGTTATTAAAAGCATTTGTATGAGAAAGAAATGAATCAATTTCTCAAATTTTGCTTAAATTGGAAGCTACAAAATATCTCTCATATGCACTTAAGTTCACAGATAGAACAGATAACATTGCATTATGTGAATGATAATATCAAGCTTAATTTAAAATACAATATAATTCATAAAGTAATTGTTGGTCCAAGTAAATATTAATAAAATACCTAACAGGTGCTATAGATTGAGGTTGAAAAAATGAGCTAAGATGTGTTATTTGCCCTTAAGGAACTCCTGGTTTAATACAGATATATAACTGTGAGGTAGTATCCCTAACCTTTTCAACAATGAAGAATATAACTACAACTCAGTCATACTCCAACTCCTCAGGAAATTATGAAGAATATTTTGAAATCAGTTATAAACGTATCTCAAGCGATAATGACCTTGCAACTAAATAAGGGCAGTGCTGAGTATCAGAAATGATGTTGCACCCAAAGATTAATCTTACAAATTATCTGAAACTCAGATAATCTTAGTCTATCCATTTACCTGAATTTGGCTACAGGCAAAAGTATATGAATGTCTAGATAAATGAATAACTGTTTTTTTTAGTTAACTGATTTAAAAATATCACTACTTCTTCCCCATAACTTTTGAAAAAATCATGTATCTTATTGACTTTGAAAGAAGATAAGACAAACTACTGGTAGGTTGTAAGTAAGACAACTTGGAATCTGAAAAATCAAATGCTCCCACTGGTTCTGGGAGGCTGAGATAGTTAAGGTTTTATCTTTTCTTTGCTTTGACAAATACCCACCCTCCATACCCCCTATTGGTGCTTCTGATTTCATGAAAGTAGTATTTATTGAGCACTTATCATGTAACAGGCACTGACTTTGGCCCTGGGCATATAATAGTTCTCAACAGCTAAATAAAACAAAAACCCAGACATATTCCCTACTCTCATGAAGTTTACAGCCTTATTTGAAGAGACAAATGTTGACCAAAGACCCACATGAATAAATAATAAATAGCAAACTGCTATTGTATTAAGGGACAAGAAGAAGAGGTGACTGAGGCCAAACAGAGTGAATTGCAGTAGGGATTGTGTGGTCAGGGAGAGCCTTTAAGAATGTGATGAATGAGCTGATATCTAATAACAGGGTTAATTTGGTGAAGGAGGAAGAAAACATCTTAGTTAAAAGAAAAATATTGAAAACGTACTAAGATGAAATAATGCAGGCCATGTTCCAAGAAGTGAAATAATGCCAGTGTGGCCAGAAATCAGAGAATAAGAGAGACCCAATAAAGGCAAGAGATATAAGCATGGGACAGGCAACAGAAGACCTTGCAGGCCAGCCACAAAAAATGCTTTTAAAGTAGAAATACAAAAGAACTGCTTGGATCTCCATGTTTAACAGATCACATTGAATGCAGTATGGAGAAAATATGAGAAGATGCAGAGTAGTTTCAGAGTGACCAGTCAGGAAGTCATTACAAACCAGATGAAATAATTGGACTAGGTCATAAGCAATGAAAATGGGAAAAGGCAATAAAGGTAATTAACAGGATTTAATGGTGAGTTTGATGGTGAGTAGTTAAAGATAGAGAAGTATTCAGCATGACCACTAGATTTCTATTGAGGATAAGTGTATCATTCACTAAGATCACCAGCTCAGTTTTGGACATGCCAATTTGGAAATATCTTCAAGAAATTCAAGTAGAAATCAAAGTAGGTGGTTGGGTGTCAGAGAAGAATGATGGACTAGAGATAAACATGAATCCATCACAAGTTTCCAATTGAAGCCATGATCATGGATTATATTTGGAAGGAGTAGATACTGAGAAGAACCAAGTGCCATGTCTAAGCTTTGAGGAAATCCAGTCCCTAATGGTCTAGAAAAGGGGATGACCTGGAAATAAGGCAAAACAGGGACAGTCAGAGTTGAAAGAGAACATCTAGGATATTGTTAGAAGCTCAGTTAGATGATGAGGGAAAAGAATGTGTCTTAGCTTGGGCTGCCATAACAAAATATCATTGACTGGGTGGCTTAAATAACAGAAATTAATTTACTCACAGATCTGGAGGCTGGAAGTCCTAGATCAGAATGCCAGCGTGATGGGCTTCTGGAGAGCCCTCTTCCTGGTCTGCAGACAGCCACCTTCTTGCTGTATTCTCAGTGGTGGAGAGAAAAATTATCTTTCTCTCTGGCTCTTCTTATCAAACACTAATCTCATCATGAAGGCCCTGTAAACATGATCTCATCAACCTCTAGTTACTTCTCACATAGTCCTAACACCATCATTCCTGGGCCCAGGTCTTCAACATATGAATTTTAAGAAGACACAGTTCAGTCCATAGCAGAATGCTTCAATGAGAAAGCTTTAATATTTTTTAATGTTTATGAGAGATTAAGTAAATAAAAGTCAGGCTAACATAGAAGTCAATATGACCTTGATTGTTAGAGTGGGTGGGTTTGCAGAAAGAGCAGGAGGTAGACATGGAGATAACAAGCATATTAAAAGCCTCTAAAAATTGATCAGTGAAGGAAAGGAGAAATAGGACAGTTTGACACATGAGTGTCTTTTGTGTTTGTAGAAAAATAGCTTAAAGGTAACGGGAAGCTATTGGTGCTTTGAAGCTTATAAAATTTGGTTCTCTCTGAAAAACTCTTGAAGTTCAAGCTTGAGATGAAACTCTTGTCTCTCATGGCGTATTGGATTTCATGAACCGGTGAAATCTACCAAATTATCTCGGCCTTCTACATTGTACCAGGAACCAAGAGGCCACAGTTAGAGAGGGAGGGTAGGTAAGAGAAACTTAAAATTTAGAGGTGTTAAATTATCTGCTTAAAGTCTCATAGCCAGTGAATAGTAGTCCTGGAATTCAAACATATTTTCCCTCCCTCACTTCTAGTCTGTAGCACAAAGAGTCACCATTCTGGCTTCCTTTCCAGTCTCTCCCCTCTCTCTCTTTGTCAGCCTCTCTGATCTTCTTCTTGTTCTTTTAGTATACTAGATAATTGAATGTCTCAGGACCTTTGTACTGGCTGGTCCCTCTTCCTTGGAATGTGCTTCTACAGAGTGTTCACATGGTGTACTCCTTCACCAAACCTAAAATTTTCACTGAAGGTCACCTTATCATAGAGACTTTCTTTGGCTACTCTAAAGTTACAACAGGCTTTATCACTCTTCATTATTTGCTTTACAATTTCCACAATATTATCATCCTGTAAGAGATAATGCCATTTACTTATTTTCATTATCATTTACTGTCTGCACTCCACAGCTAATACAAGTTGCATAAGGGCAGATTTTTCCATCTTTTTTTCCCCATTATATCACAATGGCTTTGAACAGTGTAAAGCACAGGATAAGTGCTCAGTAAATACTTTTTAAATGAATGAATGAATGAAAGAAAAACATACAAAAATATTCATAATAATGTTTTGTATTAAGGTATTTCCAATGCTTATCATTTTGACTGATGCTAGAAAAAATTAACAACAAATAAAGGCAATTCTATAAGAAGTTAAAACAACATAGCCCAAATAATCATCTTTATTACAGACTGGCTTTATTCAATGAATAAACTTAGAGCATGGGTTCATAACTTAATTTATGTTGATTTTCATGGATCTCTGAGAATGGAATTCAGGGTTCAGTACATTATGAATTAATGTATAAATTAGGCAATATGCTTTTAGCATACTGAAACAAAGAAGTCCACCAGAAATCTGGCCACAAGAATATTTCTGAATACATTTCATCTGCCAGAAGCCCCTCCTTTCCCACAACATAACTGCTTGCCCTGGCCTAGCCTGATGCGAACGAGATGTGCCTACTACACAGAGCCCCTCACCGATTTAATCATACCATGTGTACTTACGTATGAAATCAAATACTATCTCTACTCTGATGAAAATGATGATATAGGTCATATTCATAAAAATTAATCCTACTAAGGCCAATTTTTAATAACATAAATAAATATGCAATATAAGCATTTTGTTAGTTTATTGGATATTATTTTTATGAAGTCCTTTAAAAATTAAAACTCCATAATAGTTCAGTGTTTCATGCACATATAAAATCTGAATTAGTCAATGGGACTATTTTGAAATCTGAGAGAAATTTGATATTAGCTTGTAAATAAAAACAGTGCATAGTTGCTTCTGTCTTTTTAAGATATAGTACAGTACTAGGATAATTTGGGTGGTTTTCATTTGGAGTATCACTTATTTCCCCTAGGTTTTTATGAATTCTCTGTTATTACCACCACAATGAAGATTAAGATAGTGAGCTCCAGACTCTTGGTCAGAATGGAATATTAAGTGGGTGATTTTCATAGAATTAAGATTCATGACTCTGTGGATTTGGCTACTTTGAGCACTGTGGCCTGTCAGTCTTCATAAGTACACATGATATAATCCACACTGTCTCTCTTGCATAATGCTTGTACTTAATATATTATCTTGGGCTTGGAAACTCCACACTTTTAAAGATACAAATAGAACAAATACTGTCTTTGGTATTTTACAATTGTGTCTCCTCAGAGCCACATACTTGAATGATGACTTTGGTGGGCCTTTGAGGATGTGAATTAGATGTGTGATCTAACTAGTATTGTGTTGTCTAACGAAGCACCACCACACGCCAAGGAAGGGGACCTGCACAGCCAGCTGATACTGGAACAGCCAAATCTCCCAAGGTGCTGGAGACCAGGAAGAGATGCATCCTTCAGAGTTAAGCACATGCAAAGCTTGTGGCTGAGGTCAGGAATCATGTTGTGAGGCAACACTCTCAGGACCATCTGTGTCCATATGTTTCAAGAATGTCTTCCTGTGATAAGAGTTGTATAGAAAGAAAAGTTGGTGCAAATTGAATGGTAAAGCTCAGGGACAGAAAAATATGTAAGGTATGGATTATGTATTTCTGAATCTCCACCTTGCAAATAATGCTATGTGCTTTCTTTTCTTTTAGTTTACTGGTACCAATTCCATTCCCCTGTGGAATAAGACCAAATGTATATAAATGAATAAAACTGTTTGAATTGAATTTTTTAAAGTGCAGGAAACATTTGCCTACATGGAAAAATGTACTGTTGTGTACTATTCATAACAACCTAAAGGAGACCATTCCATTTAATTAGATTCAGTTAAGTTTCAATTTTAAGAAGTATTGACATATTTAGAGGACTTTCAAAGTACAAATAAAAGATAAGGTAGATGTAGACAATGCTAGGAAGTTATTAACAACCAGCAAAGGAAGATGACTTTTCTGTCTTAACCCCATTTCCATTAGATCCTAAATATGAGCTGTGACTTATTACCCATAACTGATGTTCAAAAAAACACTCAGGCAATAAGTTTTCTCCATTGTCATTTCAGAAATAGCTCATATATGCAGAGGTCAGAGTTTATGCCATCTTGGGCTTCTGAATCTCAGTCTCAAAGAGTGGGAAACTTTTTTCCAGTGTATAAGTATTTGCCCCATTTGCCTTTCTTTGTAACAGAATGGAGAGTGTGGATTTAAGTAAAAATATGCTCCCTACAGTATTTCCTGAAAAGACACTGTAATAACCAATGATCAAGGTATTAATGATCTTTTTTTGTTTGTTTGGTACATCAGTTAAGAAGGATAAAAACACCAAATATATTTTAGACAGATTTCCAGCAAAAATGGTTAAGTATTAAAAAGTAAACTGATATTCGAATATAACTTACCTGGTTGTCAATGTCATGTAGTCTTTCACATTGGCTCTGTAGCCGGACAGTTCATGTAAGGAGAGTAGCTGACCAGTTGCTACCTGATATGTCAGAAGTTTAATCCAAGCCTGGACCGATTAACCTGGGAGCCTACCTTAAATAAGTCTAATTTTTCTAGGGATCAATTCTCTGTTCAAATTTAGTATATAGGTTGGGTTAGTTAATGTCTATGGTACTTTCTTGTACAAATATTCTAAAATTATGTAACTTTAGGGAACAAAAACAATAAAATTCAATAGCTTAAATAAGGTGTTGTAAAATATTGTGAGCAAATATGTTTTTGACATTTCTCATTCCAAAGAATCAAAATACAAACCAAAAAATGGGAAAACATCTGATTACTTTCTAAATAATCAATTTTAATGAATTCATCAATTTAACCTGCAATTGTAAAATGGAGATTATTATGACTTTGGTCTTAGGAAAAAAAAACTGAAAGTGACCTTTAATGTAATTGGAAACTATTCTTAGTCTGTACTTTTAAATTATATGTCAATAACAGTAAGCCTGGGAACCAGGAAAATAGAACTCTGTTAAGTGTCATGTTTTTGCCCAATTCCATTAGGCCACCTGAGATACTCAAAATAAGCCTGCAGCAGGGAAGGAGCAAAGTAAGTCATTCATCTTTTGACTGATTTGTTCATGAAACAGACAGACTCATCCAGGACTCCTTTTAGATAAAACATACCAAATACTTTCCTGATGTCTAAAGTCATTTTAAGCTGTACTTCTAGTTCATAATTACTGTCAAATTGATGATTTTTCATTTAAAAAGACCCTATTGAGGAAGGATCTTATGTTAGGAGTCTGTATATTTTCAAAATTAATTTCCACAATGCCCATGATAGATAACAGGATTATACCTTTGAAATCAGGTCTACATATGTCAACTGTGTCTCCACTAACAGAATTTGTTCTCTCCATTCTCAAGTAGAATCTTGACCCCATTTATGATCAGTTTATAAGAAAGAATGGAGAGTCATGGCCTGGGTTTTGGTCTTGTCTTGCCAGTTAGCTGCTGTTGGGTGTAAATCCTACTAAAAAGAAGTGTAACCACATAAGTTACCACTGAACAGCCATTAAACTAGCTGATATTAAAGCAAAACAAAGCATACAATAACAAGTGTTGGCAAAGATGTGAAGAAACTGGAACGCTTTGCATTGCTGATGGCAAAGTAAAATGGTGCAGTAGGCATGGAAAACAGTATGATGGTTCCTCAAAAAATTAAGCATAGAATTACTATTTGATCCAGCAATTGCAGTTTTGGAACTCATTCAGGTGTTTAGAGCCCCATGTCCATAGCGGCATTATTTGTAATAGCCAAAAGGTGGAAGCAATCCAAGTGTCCAGTGACAGATGACTGGAGAAAGAAAATACTCTATATACCTACCATGGAATATTATTTAGACTTACAAAGGAAAGATATTTGGGTACATGCTACAACATGGATGAAACCTGAAAACATTATACTAAGTGAAATGTTACTCATTAAATAACTTCTTAGGAGATTCCTAGAATAGTCTAATTGGTAGAGACGGAAAATGGAACAATGGGGTTTCCAGGGAGTAGGATAGGGAGAAATGAGAAATTACTATTTAATGGTCACAGAGTTTCTGATTGGGGAAAATGGAAAAATTCTGAAGCTAGATGGTGATGGTTATACCATAACATGAATTTACTTAATGTCACTAAACTTTATCCTTAAAAATGGTTAAAATGATACATTTTATGGCATTTTTGTGAAAAAGAGAAGAGCATGACCAGGAAACATAACTGAAAATGCTACAACACATGCTGTTTCTGTACATACCTCATTCCACTATCCTAGAAATCTAAAATCACTATAGGTTTTTCAGATTATTTTAAAAAGAATATTTAGGCAAAAAAAATACGTCCTTCTTAGTAATAGAAAGGGCTTATTTTGTTTTGCTTTGTTCATTTAGATTATAGAGAGGGCTTCCAAGGTGACTTTTACATTTACTAATCTTTCCAGATTGTTTTTTTCCTGCTTGCTCCAAGGTCGTGAACATCCACTTCGAGGCAATAGTTCAAGCTGCCAAACAATGCACAACTGAAACACCCTGATTCATTCAAGGAATATGTGTGAATGGCTTTCTTCTGCGGTGCCATTGTATGCCTGTTCCCAGATGAGTCTATGCATGTAGACTTACTGTTCTTTTCTTAAAATTTATCTTCTTATTTGTAAAGTAGATAATTTTACCTTGGTTAATTTCAGAAATATATTGACTATCTCTTTAATTTATAGTTGGAAGAACTGAAAAGAAAATTATTTCAAGGTAGAAAATCCTTTCCCCATATAAGCATATTTTACTGTCTGCAAGATGAAAAGGAAAAACTGTTTTTTTCTTCCAGCACATCTGATTTTCTACATATTATTAATAACCAAATCTAAATAAACATATTCCAGAATAATTGGCTTTAGCCTTTGCTGCCAGATATAAACTATGCTTTTAATTGCCACTATTCCTTATTCATTTTTTTATATAAATGTTCAATAGGGGTTTAAATCCTTTTCCCAAGCTTCTCTTTTATCATGTTCCTAATTACCTAGCCTAATTGCTCAGAACCTTAAGAGCTTGTGAAGTTTTTAAATGGTTTTCTTTAATTATGATTCTTCAGCGAAGAAAATTCCGCTAAACAAAAGTTCAAACTGAATACTGAATATCTGTGTTATAGGAGTAAAGATAAGGAAATTAAATATTTGCATTAAAAAAATACATTTTGTAATGATCTTTTTTTAAGACTCAAGATTCACCTGTGAAATTGGTCTGATGATAAATATTCATATGCAATATAAAACTACAGTATATATACTGTAGTGTGCTCTTTTTTTTTTCCTGTACCTTGTACACACAATGTCAAAACTGTAAGAAAGGATTCTTGAGTATTTCAGATAGACATTTTGTTACCAGTAAATAAATTTAGAACACTAATTCAGATCTCAAGACAGTAACAGAAGTATGGCTGATGCTGACAGAATCTGGACGGGGGCACTACCTTTTTGAAAAAGCCCACCCACCATCTCAGAGAGACCTAGGTTTGATCTTACCTAGGCTACAAGCATTCTCCGGAGGACACATCAGCAAGCCACAAGCCCACCTTTCCCCCGACCCCTCCCCTCAAAGAGCCCGCCAAAAAACTTGGCCATAAAAAGTCTTTTAGCCTGTAAGGGATGCCTTCTTTGTTCTGCTGGCCATAACAGGGGGGTCCTCTCAGGTTTAGCAATAAACCTGCTTGGACTGTTGAGTTCATATCCCCTCTTTTCCTTTCAGATACCTTCCCAGTTTTGTCTGGGTTAAAAATTGTAAAAAAATAATAGAAACCTCTGTCAAAACATTAAAAAACTGTGTTCTGGGAAAACATTTTCTGTACTTGTGCTTTTTAAAAGATTTTAGTGAATAAAACTGTATTTTTAAAAATTATTTGCTCATAGTACAAACAAAAGTAGAAACAAGCCAGGTGTTGAAATCAGAATTTGGTGTGCTATGGAATGCCATAGAGTGGAAGGATCTATTTATTTCTAGATTCTAATGATAGCTGGAGGGTCAGGAACAGATGCAGGATGCACATAAGAAGCAAGTGACAATGTTCCTTCAAGAATCAGCATTTGTGAATGGGAGCCCGAAAGGCAGAGGAGCAGCAGAATATAGACTTGCACCGAAAAGCACAATGAAAGAGGATTAGAGTTTGAAGAAAGAATATCAGAATGAGATTGTCTGAGGCAGTACAGATGGGAGTCAAGGCATCATATGGACAAGTTTGATAAGGAATAGAGAAGAGATGTGGGCTGGATGTGGCCAGCAGTGAGATAAGGTGCAGCCGGCAGATTCAATTGTGATGAACCAACTGGATTGAGACCAGGTCAAGGTACAAAAGTAGAGTTAACTGGAAGAATTAGCAAACAATCAAGGGCCACATAGGTATCGACAAAGAGAAAAATTAATGTCAAAAATGTCTACTGTCGAATCTGTGTCATCTTACTACACTGATGGACAGTGACTGCATTGGGATATGAGTGGGGACTTGATAATATGGGTAAATGTAGCAACCACATTGTTTTTTCATGTGAAACCTTCACAAGAGTGTATATCAATAATACCTTAATAAAAAAAATTTTTTTTAATGTCTACTGTCAGTTAATGCCTACCTGTACATAGAAAGCAGAGGCCAGTGGCAAGGCTAGCCCACAGGAGACTGACTCAACAGGGCCAGACACTCATCCATTGGCAGCTCTGCTCTGATCCCCAGCAGGGAAGTTACTTGCCTGAAAGGCACCTTTGAGGAACAAAGCAAAATGAGCATCTCCTTGCAGCAGAAACGCACCACTGATGCACAGCTGGGTGGCACCTTTAGGCAAGCAAAAAACAGAAAGTACCTTCCTCAGGGTGGACTAATCACCTACAGCAGGTGGGCAAAGCTGATTACAGAACCCACGTGGGTCCTGCCCTAGTGTCTGCACAATGCCCACCGACGTCCAGCTGTGGGAAATACCCTTGCCTCATGTGCAGTCCCTGGAATGTGGGCTATAGATGAGATCAACTGAGAAAAGGGCTTCATTCTTCTTTCACTTGTTCATTCAGGAAATACCTGTTGCAGGTACTGCACGTGTAATGACTTTTATCCAGACATTACCCAGGTAAAGCCCCACTTCAAGGACCGGAACATGAGTCAGACAGAGCCTGGGAAGAAGGGGCAAGCAGCTTAAGGAGCTCGGGGTAGAGTAATGCTGCCTCTATTCAGTGTCTAGATGTACTTCTGCATATAAATGCATTACTGGAGAAAAGTGAAAGCTTATCATTAAAGAAAGAAAACATCTTAATTTAAAAGTTTGAGGTAGAATTTTTAAAACATCGAATATCAGAATGCCCACATTTAGGCTAAATGTGTTCTAACTTTTTCTTGGTAATTAGGAGTCCTTTCATTAACATAAATTACTATGAAATACACTGAGGTTCTAGATTCTGATATTACCTCAGCTACTGCTGAGCCACGTAAATATAAGCACCATATTTAATGCTCTCGGCTCTCAGTATATGTAAGGTCCTTTCCAGCTCTGTCATTCTGTTTAATAAGCTCTATTGGTCTACCTAATGTCTAGATGAGAGCAAATACTTTATACAGCACTTACAAGTAACAAGCACTCTTAGGACTTTATATGTGGTAACTTTTTAATCCCCTTGAAAACCCTGTTCTCATTTTATAGTTGAGGAAATTAATCGAAAAATGGGTTATCTGACAGCTGTGAAGTGACAGAGATTTGCATGCATACAACCTGTCCCCAGAGCCACTACTCTTACCTAAAATGTCACTGCCCATCAGACTTCTTGGGGAGCAAATATTTTATCCAAATGTCAGTGTAAATGGAAACCTAACATGTAAAGCAAGTCAATGCTGAAATGTTTCAGCAGAAGAAGGGCAGAAATCCAGACTTTTTGGCTCTCTTTTCCCCTACTCTCAAACTCTCCTATTGTGCAGAGAAGAGTTTAAAAATTACCAAAATTGATTAAAATAAGTGATGTTTAATTCTTTTCAGGTGACAATATTTTAACTTTACAACTTTAGACCACAGATGTCCACCTTTGTTTAAAACATTCTTATTACCTTTTATGTATCTATCCATGAAGTAAAGAATAATAAGTCCTATTTTATAGAAAAAGATATTTTTGCAGATTCTCCTTGTCAGCATGAAAAATGAATATTATCTTGTAGTTGTGCTTGCTATATTGCAATTACTTTCTCAGCAGTATATCAATTAGTCAACTCCAGTAGTCTAGAACTCTTTGATGCTAGGTAATGAGATTAATAATAGATTTTCTCAACCCTCCCAAAGCTGCAACAGGAATCAAGTATTTCTAATCTGTATTGCCTAATGTGACTTGAAAAAGCTCTTCAGGTATCCACAACTCAATGGGGACCATCATTCAGCACATCAAAATATCTAGTGCTTACAAGAGAAACTTCTATGAGAACAGCATTCTAATATTCCACTCCACACCTATTACAGAATGGATTGGTTTGCTTAAATTATATGCATAATATTGCACATGCTTTCTTTGTAGGAGTAACTCAATGCTAGTTATAGCCTGACGGATTGTTGATTGTTGCTTCTAAGAAACATGTAGCCTGTGGATTCTGAGCCCTGGACACACAGCAGACAGTATGTGCTGAGAAATATCTATTGCAGAAAGAAAATACCAAGAAGTTCCCTTATTAAGGCATTTATAAGTTTCTAAAGAGAAGACTGTTTTGATGGAGGGAAAATAATGGATCATAGAAATACCTAAAATGAAAGTTGAGCTATGTATTGTATATCTTTAATACCCAAACATGCATAAAAACACTCAAAGCCACATTTATTGTGCACATAGTTTTCTGTCTTGTACAGTTCATACATATTCATTTCCTTTTCTAAATATCTTGGCATACCTTTATTTGGCCTGTGGATGTATGTTGCCGTGTGTCCCCTGGCAAGCCAAGCTTCCTAATCATCATGCCGGAAGCCCAGTGGAGTTGCCTTGTCCTGTGTCTTCCTCTGAGGAAATACTCACCATAGGAAATCAAACTTGTACATGCTGGATTTTGTCTTAGGGTTACGTAGGACATGGGCATTAAGAATTTGAATTTTAAAAAAAGCTTTGCCCTTTACATTTTCTTAAAAAAATATGGGGGGTAATATCTGTGTTCCATTGATGGTCTTGTCGGCAATATTTAGATAGTATTTATGGGCCCTTGTTCAAGATTATAGTGACCAGTATGCATATGCATAATATATATTTCATATATATATTTATAAAAAGTGACTTCATTCCAGGAGATAGTTGGTCAAATTCCCATTTATAGGCTTAATACTCCCAAGCATTCATCATGTGTTAAGAGTTTTCTTTCTTATAGAAAACTAGAAAAAACTATTATGTATATAGAGAATACATATATGCTTATAAATATATAACCAATATTAATGATTGGTCTCAAGTACACTACAACAAAATTTCCAAGCAACTTTCTCAGAAGGATAAATTTCACCTTTACACCAAAGAGAATGTCTTATGCTTATAAAACTCCAGAGATAAATGCTGCACATACTGTCTATTAACACTAATGCTATAGAATAGAGGGAGGGTATCTACCCAGAGAAGATCTCATAGAAGCTAAAGGAATAATGACTAAACTCTTCTGCTCTCTGTTATTTCTGTTGCACGAGAGGCTATAGATTCAGGATATTCCCTCTGCCTAGAAGTAAGTACTCACATAACTGAAAGCAGTAGCTTGGTATACTGACTCTAACCAAGGACTGTGAGCCATGAGCCATACATGTGAACTGATTGACTGTAGTATGTGTGGCTTGGTGTGTGAGTTTATGTGACTGCAGAGTATATGTTACTCTGAGTTTGTGTGAGTGTGAGTGTGTGTGTGTGTGTGTGTGTGTGTGTGTGTGTCTGTGTGTGTCTGTGTGTATGTAGGTAGCGGAAATGGGATAATAAAACCCTAACTCTTACTAAAATGAGAGAACCTATACAAGCTTGTCTTCTATATTTTTCCTTTCACATAGTGCTTCTATTATTGTCCTGTAAAATTAGACTGATACAACTAATAAGAAAATGGATGCCACTATTTTTCAGAGCAGACTTCTTAGGATAGTCTACATTTATTATTTTATTATTCAAATTTGAAATTGGTGCATTAAATTGACAATTTTAAGCACACTGCATTTTCTAAGTGTTTGTGAGGTTGCCAAGTGACAGAAAGGGACCTAAGGAATGTCCCAACCTGTGGGATTTGAAGTGCATTCTCAGAAATAATGGATTTTATTATCAAGTCACACTTGAATTAATATCCTCTTTAACTGCAACTGTCATCTAAGCCAGAAGATACTCTTTCGGGAAAGTTTGTTGAATTCTCAGTATGGAGGTGCTCCCTGATGTCAAGTACACTCTTTTCCTGCCCTCTACAGTGCAGCACAGAGGGTCCTTACTCACCTGACTGGATGCATGCTTACTGACCTTGAGCACTTTGCCTGAGATCACAACGATGTGATATAAGACTCTAATACAATTTCAGGGCCAGGAAGAGTCCCTCTTTCCTTCACTCCTTGCCTAGTGATCACTGACATTTCTCAATTTGATTGTTTAATGCAGAGTTAAGAAAACTTAAATATATAAACATGCTTTGAAAAGCTCTAAAAGAAATATGTACTTTTTCAACTTTCTCTAGTTTACTATTTTAACTGTGTTTTATTTACACAGAACCTTTATATTACACAGAGCAAAACTCAAGGACATATTTAATATCTCTTAGGATACTGGTATTTTGAAAACAGAGATTGGGAAACTTGTTGAAATGCAAATGAGATAACATACTAAGCTTTACCATTTTACTAAGTATAAATTCTGTTTAACAAATCTTTTCCTAACAGATTTCAAAGAAGGGAGAATGGAGAGAATATGAAGGCACCCAGTGTTGGTAGAAAGTTAAACCTTTGCCTAATACAGTTTTATTTGAGCACATTCTGGAGCACATGGTGGTTAGAAGAATATATGTTAAACCAAAGTACAGAACATTCTCATCCCAGCTGGGACTACGGATATTTAGAGGCACATTTGAACAGATCATTGGTTTATTGCAGTCAAAGAATTCAGGTTTTCTCTATATGTTTCTTTGTATTTGTGTTAGGCACAGTTTTGTGTATTAATGTTTTATTTAATGTTAATAGGGGTACAAGTAAATTATAAAAGCAAAACTCAAGGACTTTTATAATTATGATGTTTAGTCATGATTTCTATAACCTTGGTTTCTCAATGACTATTACTAATATTAAAAGAAGAGAGGGGATAGATAAAAGAAATGAGGGGATGCGAACGCCACAGTCCAAGCAGGTTTATTGCAGAACCTGAGAGGGACTCTTTTGTCCTGGCCAGCAGAACAAAGGAAAAGGGTCTCTAACAGGTCAAGAGGCTTTTTATGGCCAGGGTTTTTGGTGGGCTTTTTGAGGGGAGGGGTCAGGGGAAAGGTGGGTTTGTGGCTTGCTGACGTGTCCTCTGGAGGAGGCTTGCAGCCTGGGTAAGATGACACTTAGGTCTGCGATGGTGGGCGGGCTTATTCGAAAGGTGGTACTCAGGTCCGGATTCTATCAGATACAGTCGTGGTCTCCTCAGGACTACGACCACCACAAATGTCCCTTTGATTCCCTGTCATCACACAGTTGGTGGCTGTTATGGAGTAATTGTATCCCCCAAATTTCCATGTTGAAGCCCTAACCCCCATTCCCACAGCATATGACTATATTTAAATATGGGGTCTTTAAAGTGTTAATTAAAGTTGAGATCATAAGGGTGAGTTCTAATTCATAGGACTGACTGGTCTCCTTGTAAGAAGATGTGGTTAGGACACAGAGGGATGACTATCTGAGGACACAGAGAGAAGGCAGAGGTCTACAAACCAAGGACGTTTCAGAAGAAGTGAAACCAGCTAAAGCCTCAGTCTTCGACGTCCTGCCTTTAAAACTGTGAGAAAATAAATTTCTGTTGTATAAGCCATCCACTCTGTGGTACTGCATCATGGCAGCCCTAGCAAACTACTGTAGTGGTTATACAGGATATTTTCTGTTTAACTCTCCAGATCTAATCTCTACCTTTCTCCTGCTCTACACAAGCTGATCTTAATGAATGTTGATCTATGGTTTCCTCCACCCAGTGGTTTCAAGGTGGGGCCAGAGAAAGGGAAGCACCAGCAGATGCTTCTCCTGTGGCAGGAGGAGAGTTAGATGTGGCCATTATTCTCCTGTCTTCTTCTGGGTAAATGTCTTCAGGTATCTGGTCCCGCATAAAACCACAGTTTCCATCCAGTAGCCCTCAATTATAGCTTCATCTACTGACTCAGTCTCTAAGTTCCCTACATTTGACCCTTCAAGTTTAAAGCTGGTCAGACTACTGCCCATTGCTCTCCACCTTGGAGCACTTCCTGTACCTTGCCCACACCTTTGTACATAGCCCTTTATTACATGGCATCCTCAGTTACCCCATTTGAGCTGACCAGCTGCTCCTGCCAGGACCCTGAGGCAGCAGTTTAGTGGATGTAGAGGGAACAGTCTACTATTAGCAAAAAGTCAACATAACCTGATTAAAATATGTACTCTATGTTAGTGCTTTATATCTTTTTTCCTATTCCTTTTTATTAAATCTCATAGTGCCTTAAATAGATGGCACAATCAATGAGTAATTAGTGAGTAGCTCCCTTACAATACCTTTTAAAGATGTTCATCTGTTAGAGTTGATGCTTTTAATCTCCTAAACATAATTGCAAGTTACTCTAAGGAATCAGAGAGGCAGAATTAATGTTAGCATTTCTAAATTCACATGCTCTCAAAACATTTTTCCACTCAACCTCACCCTATTTATCTGTCTTCTTTCTACAGAGAGTTTAAAGGTGCTCACAAATCTAGAAGTTGGGAAAAATTTTGTTCAGTAAATGTATATTAAATATCATTAACTCTTATTTATACTAAGGAGCAGTTCCTAAAATTAAAACTAGGGTAAAATTATGTTATAAATGATATGAAATTATTACCAAACCTACTTTAATACACAAATAAATCACTTATCATTTTAACCTTATGTAATTTCTTCATATTTTATGATCTTTAAAGTTTTATATTTTTCATAAGCAAAATTTCAATATATTGTGCTAAATATCTATAATAATTGTATCTCTGCTGCCATCTAGACTTTGAGGGAAAGTATTGCATACAGATTTCTTAGTATTAGGTCTGGTGATGCATAAAAAAGAAATGATGCATAAAAGAATTATCTGACAATATTTGGTTACATTCTTTTTAACATATACTTGCAAAAATTTTCATGAGAAACTTGAAAATAAACACATTGAATTATTACATAGTATAATATACTCAGATTAATTTATTAGTTAACTTTTAATGGAAGAGGAAAGGGAAGATATACATATATATCTCATATGAAAAATGATCTAAATGTAAAATGATGACACAACTCATATTATTTCAAGAAGTTTTAGGTAGAATAAGCAACACTATAACATGATCAATTAAGCATATTTATTTACTCTTTAAACATTGATCTTTGCCATTAAAATTAATCTACATTAATTGTTCTTTATAATATATCTGCCCAATCATTAAATATTCATCTATTTCACTGGGAAGCATAAAAGTGTAGGTACAACATATCAGGCTCTGTAGAGAGTCAACATCAGATTCAAATTCTACTTCTGACAATCATGAACCATGCGAACTTCAGCAAATTGTTCAACCTGTCCAAACTGTCATGTTCCTCATCAGTAAAAGGAGTTAACAATACCTGTCACTAGATTTGTTTTGAGGGTTAAATCTGGTAACGTAATATCTGTGCTAGACACAATGTTCAGGATATTTTACTTGACTGATTAGGTAAGATCTCTCCCAGCTCTTAAGCCACTAGTCACTGGCTTAACTCACTTAATTTCCTATAAATTTTGTGATCTTCACCTACACAACCAAAAAGATGTGTTTAATATTTACCATTTATTATATTTTCTGTTTTATTTTTCTGACTAGAACAACCTGCATCTAACTTTCAAAATTCAGATGCAGAAATACAAATACATGATAGATAGGTGATAGATGATGATAATAGATAGATACATAGATATAGCTGTTCAGTTCCTCACAATTCTACCCATCATCTCCATTTAAAAAATAAATTTACTATCAATGTACAATGCACATTGTTCTTTATTTTTGTCTATATACTGATAGCATAGTTTCTATTATCTTTATGCTAACGAGATTATTGTATGCATTCAATTGTAAGCTAACTCTTAATGTAATTCTCTTATCTAACTTCCACTCAGTTTCACATCTATTCCAACATGTTTGCTGTTGTGAGAAGTAGGTTGATTTGTGTGTCTTAGATTGAATCATGTGCCTTCATTTCAACAATAAATTGTAACAGACATTAGACTATAGGGAAAGACCCTTACTCTGTGACCAATTGGTTATGTGTCTCACCATGCACGAACCCCTGTTTTACAGAGCACTCTGTCCAATATTCAGACACACTGGAAGTCACTTACATGGAGGACTATTTGAAGAATGGTCATTATTTGAAGATTTGAATTACTGATGCTAACACTCCTAAAGGCAGATACTTCATTAAAACTCTACAAAATGCCTTTGCTTCTCCTGTCTATGCCTCTCTCTCCAGAAAACATCATTTTCCTCAGGGCTATAAATAAAAACACTATAGCAACCCTGTGGCACAAGCAAAAGGTTAAACATTTCCTTGGGGAGACCCTACATCCAATGATACTCATTTTAGACTCTGGAGGAAGGAATTTATAAATAATAACAAAGTAGAAGGAATCTCCTCAAAGTTCATCCAGTAACCACCAAAGAGAGAGAGAAAAAGAGAAGGAGAAAAGAAACAGAAGCTTACATACAGGTGAAGGACGAAATAAAAAAAAAACTGAAACAGAGATCCACAATTTGACTGAAGGGAAATCCAAAATTTGCTTAAAAGAATGTATACAACAAAACAATGAAAGTGTCATGGTTGGCTTATACACATCTACAAAATAGATTCTGGACTAACTTCTAACATCTGCTGAAATGAACTAATTGGAAAACCTTCATGGCCTTAGTCATTACTGGGGCCCAAATACAGTTGTACATGGGATTCCACTAAATTTAAACAGGGTATCTGCTGTAATCTTAGAGGAATTACTGAATACAAAACAGGACAAGCAAGTATTCCTAAATTTCCATAATCATAACATCCTCAGTCCTAAAATATTGCAAAGTGGACATCAGCAGTGTGATTCAATGAGTGATCAATTAAAATTAAATTATGTTTTTGGCATTTCCAAATCGATTTGACACAATTAGATTCCATGGACCGAATCCCTTGCCTCCCATTAAAATAGTTAATACAATCCAGTGCAAAGTAAAATAAGATTTTCAAGGATTGAGAGCCATTATATAACACCTACTTAGAAAAGAGGTGATTACTCTCACTGATTTTCTCCATTTAACAGTCCATTTTGGACTGTTCTTTAACTTGGAAGAGTAGTAACTCACAGTGGGGAACTACAGCCTCCATGCTGTGGTCCCACCCATTAAGGTCTCCACATAATACGAGAGGGACCATCACTCTCCTTAACCTTTTGACCATCTGATGAGACCCTTGGGATAAACTTAGGGAGAAGCAATGAGAAGTCATACACTTCACTGATGGCATCATTACCATGCTCACTGGAGAACTGCAGCTTTATATTCCTTAATTGGAATGACCCCAATATAGGACAAACACAAGGGTCAGTACAATTGACCAAGTAATAATCTTAGCACTGATGTTCTGGCCAAAAATCAGCCTCATTTGCATATTTTTAATGATAACTGGTCCTCTGCCAATGATCTTGCTATCTGGTCTAACCAATAGCAACAATCACAATTCCTTGTCCAAAGTTGACTACTTTGGGGTAAAGAATTCTGGATATTTCTTGCCTTATATATACTCAGTATATGAATTAAGAGATATAGAAATCTCTTTATATAATAAAGAGTTCATAATAAAGTCTCTGTACATAATAAAGTCACAATATGAGTCCTCATCAAGACACCCTTTATTCTCTTTGGAGTTCCACACATTATTAATGATGGCACATGTCACTTCCCAGAACACACAATGCTGCACTCCTGAACAAGGCATTCAGCAGAAATTTCACCTCCTTTATTGGCCTCTGCTTCAGGCCTCTTAAGTACAATAAATGACTTATTTAAACAAGCTTTTACTCAACTAAATAAAACACGGTATACTTTAGTCATCAATGAAACATCAGGAATGAATAGTAACAAAGGGTCTGGTTCCATTTTTGTAATGTTTGACTTCTGCCATCTTTTAAGCTTCATCCTTTCCTTTTCCTTTCTGCTGAACACCTTGGCAAGTTTATAAGAAAATTTGGGTGCTTCCTCCTTTAGTTCTTGTGGAAGTTTAAAGTCATACAAGTTCATGTCAGGCACGCCAAGCTCATTGGAAAACTCACTCTATCCTCACTTGTTAAATTACACAAAAACTCCAAGCCAGTCTTTTTCCTCTGCTTTCTCAAATCATGTTCAGAATAGCTTTGGAAAGAGCCCTGCTCACACATGAAAGCCTCATTATATAAGTAATATGCTTTTGGGGTGTGTGTGTGTGGCATCTTTAGTCCTGATATCCAAATCAAATTTTGCATAGAAGCAGG
This sequence comes from Smutsia gigantea, assembly GCA_032199065.1. NCBI lineage: Eukaryota > Metazoa > Chordata > Mammalia > Pholidota > Manidae > Smutsia > Smutsia gigantea. The sequence goes on along the minus strand of JAVSCE010008355.1, from coordinate 325,857 downwards.
GTCCATCCTTCTTCTTTAGAGAGTCTACAGCAATCTTTTTAGCTTATTTTTAAGGAAGACAATGTGATATAGTGAAAGAGCATAGACATTAACAGTAGACAAACATTGTGTAAGTAAGTTGTGATTACTGCAATGGGCAAGAATGAAAACTCCCCCTAAAGAATTATCTGTGTGCCCTCCCAGATTTCTTGCTTTGATACTGTATTTGAATAGTGTGGTGGTTTATTCACCTACATATGCATATCTGATTACATGAGAAATACAAGATTAAAGTTGTTTTCATTCTCTAGTTGGGGTGATGTACAGTTTTTGCAGGCATAGGCTAAATACAAGCAAGATTTAACATACTAGAAAAATGAGGTACCATGCAATGTTCAAAGTAGTATCATTTAAGGATGACTGTTGTGACTATAACATATAGAGTGGATTTGACGGTTTTAACAATGTGCCTTCTTTAACACGTCTCCCTTCAAGACATAGGATTCATTTTCTATCTGGAGCGTGGTCTGAATTTAGAGACTCACTTATCATGAACAGACTATATCAGAAGTGATGGTATGTCACTTCTGAGATTAGCTTATACAAACACTGCAGCTTCAATTTTGTATTCACTCACCTTTTATTGGGTCATTTACTCTGGGGAAGCCAGATCCTTGTTAAGAATGACAACGTTAAAAAGGCTCATGTTCAAGGAACTTAAGTCCCTAACAAATAGTCAGAAAAATACTCAGAGCTGAAAACCACCATGTGAGTGAGGTTGGAAGAGGACCCCCCACCAGCTGAGACTCCGGCTGAGACCCGGCTGGCAGCTTTCCCACGACCTCGTAAGAAATCACGTGTGAGAGGTATGCAGCTCTGCTGCTCCAGGACCATGGTTCTTAACCCGTGAAGCTGAAATAGTAAGTCTTTGTTGTTTTGATTTGCTAAGATTTACAGGAAATTGATTACATAACATTAGTTAACTAGTGAAGACAGACTAGAGGTGGTTGGATTCGTTTAAGTTGAAAAAATCTAGAAATTAGATAAAACAGAGACAGTGGAAATGGATAGAAAGTACTTTATGAAAGATTGGAATAATCAGCATATATGGACACATCCATAGCATATATGTGTATATATATATGGCATACATATACATATATACTATATGAAAATATAATTTACATTATATTCATTATCAGAAAAAGTTATTAGGGGGAAAAGTTAATTTAAATGTCCAACAAGATGTAGTAGAAATATGGATGCTAAAGTTTTGAGCCTAAAAGAAATCTCAATTACACAAATTGCTGACCCAATTTGAATTTGAAGAATCACAGCAGTTCACAATTTCACACTGTGCCAAATCAGTGACAGGGGCAGCAATCTCAACCATTTATACTGAGAATAACATAACACATAGCAAATTATAATACAGAATTTTTGTGATGAAATATACCTCATACAATAATGAAATGTTGCCGTGAACTCATAGAGGACATTTTTAAGAACTCAATAATATAAGCTTTAGTTTCCTATCTTTCAAGAAAAACAATCCTGCACTTAGCTGACAAAGGTTTCTGCATTTTTGAAAGTCATTGAAAATTTGGAGGATCATGGACATAGTGCAAAAACATAAGTCCTATCAGAACATGTATGGTAGCTTGACACCATAAAACCATAAAGTGAACAATAAAACTTTAAAAGGAGTAACTTCTAATGAGGAATGGAATAATCACTTCATAAATTTTATGGTTCTGCAATTAAGTCGTGGTTGACAGAGCAGGCTAAAGTTTAAAACTAAGGGCTCATGACATCTGAGCCCTCATGAACATGAAAAATCACAACTAGTGTTGGTTAGAGAATTCCCTTCAACATACACAAACATAAAATGAACACACTCAAAAATGGGTTCACCATATTTTTGTGTACTGGATAGTCCATAATCTGGGAAATTGAATATTTGTCCCTGGACAGAGGTTATTGTCTAAGTTTCTCATACTCTTATGGTTTCATTTTCCCCATAGAGATTTTAAAGAACCCACACTCCTGGGGACTGCCAACTTTTAGAGGCAGAGTACTGTGCATATAGCATTACAAATTTGCAAAGGCAACTTTACATTCCACTATAAAGAATAAATTAAACATAAGACAGAAAATATTTATCTACACATAGTTGCCCATTATTTAATTCATTGTGTAGGGCTATCTTCCCCCATGTACAATTTTCTATGTGAATGTCATTTTATGAAATCAGGTTTTTTTCAGTAATTCTACCAATCAATATACAATCAAGTTTGGTACTTCCCTTTGGTAAATGTTGGAATAAATGTTGCTATTTTTTTCAAGGACTTTATAGATCCATTGAAATCACAAATAGGACTTTTTATAAGACAAATATAGGGACCTCATATAACACATAGAAAGGCCTACCTAAGAGTCCAGACAATTTAAAATCACACTATGTATATTTTTTCTACCTTAAAAAAAAAAAACTTTGGTGTCTCATGAAATAAAATATATGCAATGAAAAATATTTTTTAACTTGTCTTCTCAGGCCACTGGGTACATCTCTGGTTCTTTTGGAAATTTTGAATCACATTTTAAGGGAAGAAATATGCCAAAAGATTTAAGAAATGGTGGCAGCTATGGAACAAGAATAAATCAGGTTGCGTCATTAGAGTTATGTAGCAAAATGATAAAGGATCAATGGAAAGATGGAAGACCAGGGTTTGAATTTCAATTTCTCAGCTAATATATAATGTTGAGTGTGATCTTAGGACATTCTAAACCATAAATGGGGATATTAAGAATCTTCACCTCAAAAAGTTGTTGAGAATATTATAGGAGATAATGTATTTGAGGCATTTACCAAAAAATCTAATAATCAGTATATTGTAGGCCATGACATGTACGTATATAAACGTCAAACTATATATATATATAGTTTTCTATTTTATTATTATCAACATTATTAGTGGCAAACTGTGTATATATATATAATATTTTATTATTATCACCATTATTCGTGGCATAATTAATATTCTCACAAACATCTGTATTACAAATAGTATTTTTTGTTTGAATTTATAAAGGAGCTGAGGTGCTGAGAGTTTAAGTAATTTGCTTGTATTTGCACAGCTAAGTAATGGCAGAGATACAATGTGATTTTAAGTTTTCCTGACACAAAATTCATGTTGTTTTAATCCACCATAGCTCTTCTATCTCTCCCTTTAGAGGCAGAATAGAATCCGTCAATTCCACAGTATTGTATAGCCTACCTAGATGGTCAGAATAGATGTAAATTACTCAGATTGTTATCATTCATGTAGATAGACTTTCACCTACCCTGAAGAGCGACCAGAAAATAAATATTATATATATATAATATATATTATATATTATATATTATATCTATATATTTTTTATAGGATTATATATAGTATCTGTATATATTTTTAAAGTCAAGATGAATGACAAGCAAGAAATGCCAATTGTTGCACTGAAAAAATAGACAGTATTATGGCAGCTTAAAAAACCCAGAATACATATTTATAATAGTCTTTTTCACCATCTGTCTCACAAGTGTCAAACTTGCTTACATGTCTGACATGCACAGCTGGTGATAGGCTGCTGTGATCCATCTGTATACACGCCACATGCCAGTTGCTTGACTGGTTCTAATTTGAGAAGCCTATGCTCTAAAAATATTCATTTGGTTGCAAATAAGTATTTATTCACTGATATGTGTGTGTGTGTGTGTGTGTGTGTGTGCATTCAAAATATCTCATAAACAGTACCACTAGAGTTTCAGTCTTCTTTCTTACTTCTTGTAGTATATGGTTCTAAATACTGTAAACCCAACTTGCTCATTTGTAAAATAGTAACAATAACCTCTCCATTGTATCTCTAAGGATTAAATGAAGTATTGAACTAACACACGTCCTTCACTAAGTCCTCTGCTGTGTACAAAATAAATACACTTAAACTACCACTATTGTTACTGTAACTAGTACAATGCAAGGAAATTATTTTTGATAGAAAAGTTAAATACAACAAAAGCAAATACACATAGATTGAAGAGTTTACCGTAAATAAAATGGAAGCAGAAGAAAATAAGGTGTTGTAATCTCAAGTGTATAGCTTTTTAAGTATAAAACAACAGAAAAATCACAAAAGTCAACAAAAATCAAGGCATAAAAAACAAAACTTTTGCACATCAAGAATTATCAAAAACTAAATTAAAAAATAAACCAAATCCTACTTTGTAAAACTTATTGGCAACAATAATATAAATTAATATCATTTTGTAAAACTTATTGGCAACAATAATTTAAATTAATATTAATATATAAAGATCTTTTCAACAAACAAGTAAGTCACTGAAATTTCCATTTGAAAAATAATATTCCATGATTGGACAATATACAGAAATAATAAAAAGAGTAAACACATGAAAAATGTGTATCTTTATTAACAAGGAAAGGTAGTCAAGTTTGTGCAATGATAAGAATTTATTTTCCTTTTACCAATTAGCTATTGTCAAATGATATTAATATTGTTCAGAATACAGTACATCAGGCTGTTAGTATCTTTAGGGTGTGAGTATAAATCTGGCAATATGTATCAAGAAATTTTTAAAAATTAACCTAGCAAGTTAATGGCTAGGAATCTATCATAATTTAATAGCAATTCAGACAAATGTCTGTATCCAAAATGTCTCAGCATTATTTTATATCAAAAACTGGAAACAAATCAAATATTTCTGAATAAGACATTTACTTAATAAATCCTTTTATGTAAATTTACACAGTTATATTTTTATATTACAAAATACAACTGTTAATAGTCATGAAAATTTTTAAATGAAAAAAATCTTGCAATACAAAATGGCTGGAAAGAATTGTAAGGCAAAAGGTGGGATTGCTCTTTGTTTTTCCAGTTCTGGAAGGACCAACATCCCCCTGCCCAACTCATTCTCACACCCGTGAGACTGGACAGCTCTCTGTAGAAGTGCTGATAGTGGAAATGATGGTGATGTGGGCCTTGGCCCTGGGGACAAATAGAGGTGTTCTATAGGATACATGGAGGGCAGAGCTCAGGTCTGCCAGAGCCCAGTCTCCAAAACCTTTCCCAGTCTCTGTCAGTCCAGCCTGCACAAACTTTCATTGCTCTCTGCAGCCTAGATTTTATGTTGCCAGCCTCAGTGGCACTGCCTCTCCTTCACTAGGACTTAACCCTCACTGCCTAGAACAGGCATTGACTGCCCAGAGAGGCCACTCTTGTCCACCACCACTTTTATTAACAGTGAATTTGTAATTACAGTTGATTTTTATTTTTTTACTTCATGTTTATATGTTCTAGACTCCTTGTAACAATCACAAAACTTTTTATAATTAGATTAAATTGGTAGTTTAAGTCAACAGAAGCTATTCATTCAAAGCTGTAATATGAATTCTGTACACTAAAGGTATTTTTTAAGTTGATGTTGATGATTTCTTATTGGTCAGGATTAATCCTGAAATGAGAAAGGTTTTCCAGCCCTCATAGAATGAGCAGTCAGAAGGTGAGAGAACAGGGACCGATACATACCTCCTTATTTTTTTCCAGTCGAGAGTCAATTTGTCTCTAGCTTAATGAAGAAGGAACACTGACTTCCTTACAAAGGGGTAAACAAAGGAAATCTTTGACTATTTTTTTGTTTGTTTCCAAAACCAACATAATGAATTGTTTGATTCTCATAAGCTGCGTAGCAATTATACACAGAGACAACTTGTTTCTCAAGAATGGTTCCAGGTGCTGCACCTGATTTGTGACACAGGAACTTGGAGAAAAATGAACAATTTTCATTTTTCATAAAGTTATGTGAACCATATGATTAGAACATCTTAAATCCACCATGCTCTTTCCTCTGTCTGTATCTCCTCCAAATAAGGCAGTTTAGTCATGACACATTTTCCTTTTTCCAAGAAGAAATGTATATTCAATGACAAAATAAAACTATTTTAAAGATGTCTGTTTAAAAAAAGAAGAGGAAATGAAACATACTCTCTTTCAGATATAAAATAACTGCTTTAGTTGGAGAAAAGTGGAAGGTTCTAAAAGTTGATAGTAATTGAAAGCAAAAAAGCAAGCTGTGATCTCAAGTAACTTCCGAATCAACAATAATCAAATACCCATCATAAAAAATATGATTAAATAGGTAGATACAGATCAAGATATGGATCAACACATACACCCTATATATATATACACACAAATACACATGTAGTATATATGTATACATATTTCCTAGATATGTATATATATATATATATATATATACACACACACACACATAAACTTGAATATTACATTAATTATATTATCTATTCCTTGATCAATGTTAATAAGTAGTAACCAGATGGAGACCTATCTTAAATTCATCATTTTATAATTCCTGGGGAGGACTTCAGTATGTTATAAAAATAGCTTGCCATATGTGCTTGGAGAATTAACAAAAAGATACTAACTTTCTCATTTCATTGCAGCATTCAATCTTCACAATGTTGGCAATAAGCAATTGTAGAATTATTATTGTTTGAAAACTAGGAGAAAACTTATGTTGGTAAAGTTTAAAGAGTAAGGCAAAACCAAACTATATACTTTTAAACTGGACTACACTATGTAAACCACATTGTTGTTTATTCTGTGAACTGCAAGGAAAAGGAGAGGTGGAAAAAGAAGGAGGAGGAGAAGGAAGATAGAGAGAGATGAGGGATGTAGGGAAGGACAAAAAGAAAGAGGGATAGAAAGCAATTTTCTGATATCTCTATTATCCTTTATGTATTCATTTTTATATTCAACAAGCATTCGTGGAGTTCCTACAACATACTAGACACCTTTCCAGGCACTGTGGTACTTGCATATGGAATAAAACACACAGAAATAACTATGTTCCTCCATTCTCTTTCCTTTTTGCAGATAGATACAGCTCCCACAAAATCAACTTGGATATATGGATATGGAATGTCATTTCTTTAAAAACTTTATTGTAGTTAATTTATCCTAAAATAGGAAATGTGCTTATAAATCTTTGTTCTATTCCATACTTCTTAGCCAGATTCTACCTGGATTATATCTTTCACAATTAAAACTTCTTTTGTGTGTGTGTGTGTGAGGGAGAGGAATGATTAAGTCATTTCAGCCTGTATATATGCCTAGAACATTTTTCCTGGATAAAAAAGATTCAGTAGTAAGACATTTGAGAAATTGTGAGTAGCTTCTCTTCATGTTTATTTTTCTTGTCTTCTTTAACATCAGAACAATTGGTAGATGAAGGAGGTGCCTGAAATTAATTTTTTAAAAACCCAACAATTTAAATATCCTTAAAGAAAGAATTAATTACTCTGAAATATAAGTGCCCCAGATATTTATATCTAAAGGTGAAAAATCTTATCAGCTAACAGATATTTATTCCCATTGAGAATGTTTTTTGTTTTATCAAAGAATAAAAATATTTAGGTAAAACATTTGAGCCAGGGCTAAAGATAACCAAGCTTCCTTTGTTCATTTTTATATTCACTTACAATACATTTTTGAAGTTCTCTAGTATCTTCATGAATCTTCTAGCATTTGGAATAGAAAGCTAAATAAATAAACAAATAGTCCCTACCTTCTACATAGGAAAGGCAAATAATAAGTATCACAATAAATTGTATTTCAAATGTTGGTAAGTGATATTGAAATAAAGCATGCTGGATTTGCTATTTATAAAAGATGATTAGGGAATATTGGCACTGCTAGGGCATATCTGAGCAGAGATCTGAAAAGAATGAGGAAGTATATTATGGGGCTAGCTGGAAAAGACCATAATGAGACGAGGAACAAGTACAAGGTCTTGAATAAGGAGTGTCTTCAGTATATTTCAGATACAGCAGGAAGGCCAGGTGTCTGGAGTAGAAAGAACAAGGTTGCAACTGTAGATGATGAGGTACTGAGGATAGAGTACAAATCATGCACAGCTTTTGGTTATTACAGGGACTTTGACTTTTACATTAAGTTAAAGGGAAAATAACTAGTGTTTGGGACAGACAAGTGACATGATCAGCGTACTGTTATAGAAGAATCATTGGCTGCTGCACTGGGAATGCAGTATCTATGGAGAGGGGATATTTGAGAGCCACTGGCTCATAGACAGTACTTGAAGCCATGAGGTTGGATTTAATCCTAGTATTTCTGGTCATGATGTAGAAAGTCTCAAGTGACCATTGTTCCAAGAAAAATGTACTGGAGTTACATGCCTATTTTTTTACCTTTATTAGTGAAACAACTGAAGATAGAAAAAAAATCATAACTTCTTTGTTTGGTTTAATCAGTCGGAAAGTGGAAGATGCATGGACACCTAACAAAACTAAATTTCAGACAGGTATAGGCTTTCTTAGGAGAAAAGAGGCAAGACTCCTGCCCACTCTTACACACTGAAGCACAGGGAGGGGAAAGAATCCAAAATAGACAGGAGAATTGTATTTAATGATTAAATATTGATCATCTATTCTCTAAGAAGCCAGGATGTTCACCACCAACATATTTCTAGACAATAAAATAAGTAAAAGAAATACTACAAAGAAAGGTTGGAAAGAAAATGGTAAAACCTTTTATTTTATTTTCATACACCATAATTTAGTATGTAGAAAACTGTATGGAAAATACCAAAAACCTACTCAAATTAAATACATTTGCAAGGCTGCACAATAAAAAGGTCAATATAATAATCAATTATATTTTCATATACTAGCTGCCAAAAAATGGAAAATGAAAAAAACAGAGTAACATTTGCCTTAATATCTAAAATTAGAAAATGCCTAGAAATACATTTAAGGAAAAGTATGTAAGGTTGTCACACTGAAAACTACAAAATACCTAAATAAATGGAAGCTGTATCAGGCTCATGACTAGCAAAACTTACTGTTGTTTCCATTTTTCCAAAATTCACCTATAAATTCAGTACAATTTTAGTAAAAATCCAGGTAGCTTTCTTTTTTTGAAGAATTTGACAGGTGAATTTTAGAATATATTTAGAAAATCAAAGTGATCTTGACAAAACACTCTTGAAAAAAGGGAAACAAAGTTGGAAGATTTACACTACCAGATTTTGAAACATTACAGTACTGTAAGTAGTCTATAGATAAATATCAATAGAACAAAGAATATAGAGAATCCAATAATAGAAAAACACATCTGTGGGTGCGTGGATTATTGACCAAGGCACCAAATCAACTCAGTGATGAAACAAGTTTTTGTTTGTATGGTAAAATATGCAACCGTGTAAAATGTAATATAAAAATAATTGTTTTAAAAGAGTACAATTCAGTGGCATTAAGTATATTTATATTTTTGTACAACCATCTATCCATGCCCAGAACTCTTGCATCATCCCAAACTGAAACTTTGTATTCATTAAGAAATAATCCCCATTATATAGAGAGTTTTTTTTGTTGTTGTTATATTGGGCCTATATTATATTGCAGTACTTTTCTTCTATTCTAAGTTTGTTTAGCATTTTTGTCATGAAAAGAGTGCTGAATATCCTCAATTATCTTTTTCTGCAATATTTGAGACAAATCATGTTGCTTTTTTTACCTTCCTACAGTTAAAGTGGTATATTATATTGATTTCATATGTTGAACCATCATTGGCATTCCAGAATGAATCCTTGTTGATTATGGTATATAATTATTTTAATACACTGCTGAATTTGGTTTGCTACCATTTTGTTAGGGATTTTTGCATTAATATTCATAAAGGATATTGACATGTGGCTTAATTTTCTTATACTGTCTTTGGTTTCAAAAAACTCTTCTTAACATGAAAACATAAACCTTAATTCCTACCCATTTAATACACAATGCATAATTCAGATAGACCTAGATTTGAATGTGAAAACTAGTAAATAGCTTTTTGGGAAACAAAAAGATTATTTAAATTATCACAGATTATTAAATGTTACTTATGCAAGGCATTAACCATAAAAAGGATAAATTTAACTTCCTAAATTTCTCTCTTTATATTCCAGCCATCAAAATAACTATTAATAACATTAAAAAGCAAGGCACTGAGAGAAATATGTTCAAAATTGGTGTAATTGACAAAGCACCTGTACCCAAAATATGTGGAGAAGTTTTAGAAGTCAACAAAAGAAAGACAACCAAGTTGATTAGTTGATTAAAACATGGGCAAAATGTTCAATAAACACATTTATAAAAAGATTTCAGAAGATGAAAAAAAATGGCAGTGTAGGAAGGCAAGGCAAAAACCTCTTCCCAAAAATCACATAGAACACAAAGCATACAGCAAATACAACTAGGCCTGAAATGAACCTGAGGACTGCAGAACTGACCACCTACAACTGGGGAAGAAGAGAAGACCCTACAGAAAAGGGTAAAATGACAAAACTATGATCTACTGGGACCCAAGCCCACCATGACCACAGCCCATAGGCAGAAAGAAGAAGAACAGAGTGAGAAGGGACGAGAAGCCTAGGACCCTGAACACATGGCCCTGGAGATCTGCTCCAGGAACATAAGCCCACATTGCACAGTGCCATGGAGATTGGTGGGGCTGGACAACAGAGACGGCTGGGAAATTCAGGGAAACTGAGATCCCAGCCAACTGTGGAGAATAGACAACCCCCCCAAGAGAGAAAGCAGACTGGGCAGTGTGAAAGACTTCCCAGCAGTGAGAGGGGTGCCAGAGAGGCAAGGATTGCATGGTGCTCTCTGTTTAAGAGAAGGGTCAGGTAAAAATACCTCCCTAGCCTGTCCTCAACTCAAAAGGTTGGGAGTCCTCAGGAGCTTCAGACGCTGGACCTCCTTCACTGGCAACACAGCCCAGAAATACCTTGCAGTGGTGCACAGCCTGATGGCCAGCAGTGAAATCAAACTTTATTCCCAGGTAGGCAGGGGGAGAACCCCCAGCCTGCTCAGCCCTATTTTGGGCAAGCTGGGGAGCTGCATGCAAGAGCTAGCCTGAGGAGCTCTTTCTTTCTGGCAGGTGCCAGGCCTGTTCATAAGTGCCCCCAACATCACAACAGGCCATATAAAGGGCAACTGCAGCCCCGCAGCTTAGCTTGCATGCACCACCCAGTCCCAGGAGCTCTTTCTTCCCAGCAGGCACTGGTCACACATGCCTGCACCCTCAGCATTGCAGCAGTCTCAGGGAAGGCAGCTCCACCCATGGCAGCTCCAGAGAGTATTCTTCCTGTATCTCAATATCAGCTGATGGTCCAAACAGCCCACCTGAAATCAGAACACCAAAAGCAAGGCATATAGGTGCCACACCCACTGCAAGCCAACAGCTGGGGCTGCCACACAGGAAATTATGCTTCTGGGTACTAGAGGGCACCTCCTACACAAATCTATTATCCCATAAGAAATACTAAAAAAAATGAGACAGAGGAATTTGGTACAAAAAATTCAAGAAAAAACACCAGAAAGGGATTAGTGAAACAAATCACCAAATTCTTGATAAAGATTTCAAAATAAAAGTTATAAACATGCTCACAGAGCTACAGAAAAATATTCAAGATCTCAGGAAGGACTTCAACAAAGAGAGAGAATTTTTTAAATATACAGTATCTGAAATGAAACATACATTGGAGGGATTTAAAAGTATATTATATGAGGTAAAGGAGGTGACAAATGAAATGGAAATTAGAGAACATGAAAACAAAGAAACTGAGACAAAGAGAGAAAAATGGATCTCTAGGAATGAAAGAATAAGAGAGGTGTGTGACCAATACAAATGGAACAATATTTGCATCATAGGAGTACCAGAAAGAAGAGAGAGACAAAGGAATAGAAAGTCTCTTTAAGGAAATAATTGCTGAAAGCCTCCCCAATCTTGGAAAGGAAATAGACACTCAGGTGATGGAAACACAAAGATCTCCCAAAAAAAGGACCCCTAGGAAGACAACACCAAGACATATAATAATTAAAATGGCAAAGATCAAGGACAAGGATAGAGTATTGAAAGCAACCAGAGACAGAAAAAAGATCACTTATAAAGGAAATATTACCAGGCTATAAACAGAATTCTCAGCAGAAACCTTACAGGCCAGAAGGGAGTGGCATGATATATTTAATGTAATGAAACAAAAGGGCCTCAAACCAAGAACAGTCTACTTGCCAAGATAATCATTTAAATTTGAATCAGGGATTAAACACTCACCAGATAAACAAAAGTTGAGGGAATTCACCACCACTAAACAATGCCTACAAATATTTTAAAGAGACTGATCTAGATGGAAATTCTCCTAAGGCAAAATAGCTATCACCAGAGAAAACATACCCACAGTAAAGATAGTAGACCAATTAATTACCAAGCAAATACAAAATAAAATCAACTACTCACAAAGAAAGGGATACACAAAGAGTGCAGAATATGACACCTAATATATAAAGTGTAGAGGAGGAAAAAGAAGAAGGGGAGAAATAAAAGTACCCTTACAATGTGTCTGAAATAGAGTAATCAGTCGTTTAAGATAGACTATTAGATAGAATGGAAGCTATCCTTGAATGTTTGGTAACCACGAGTCTAAAGCCTGCAGTGGCAATAAGTACATATCTATCAATAATCACCTTATATGTAAATAATCTGAATGTGCCAATCAAAAGACACAGAGTGGCAGAATGGATACAAAAACAAGACCCATCTATATGTTGCCTTAAAGAGACTCATTTCAGACCCAAAGACATCAACAGACTAAAAGTGAAGGGATGAAAAAAGATATTTCATCTAAATCATAGGGAGAAAGCAGGAGTAGCAGTACTTAGACAAAATAGATTTCAAAACATAAAAAATAGCAAGAGACAAAGAAGGATATTACATAATGATAAAGGGGTCAGTCCAACAAGAGGATATAACAATTATAAATATCTATGCATCCAACACAGGAGCACCTACATATATGAAACAAATACTAACAGAACAAAAGGGGGAAATAGAATGCAATTCATTCATTTTAGAAGACCTCAACACACCACTCACTCCAAAGGACAGATTAACTGGACAGAAGATAAGGAGACAGAGGCACTGACAACACATTAGAAAAGATGGACCTAACAGACATCTACAGAACACTCCACCCAAAAGCAGCAGGATATACATTCTTCTCAAGTGCACATTGAATGTTTTTCAGAATACATCACATACTAGTCCATAAAAAAAGAGCAACAATAAATTTAAAAAGACTGAAATTGTGCCAAACATCTTCTCAGACCACAGTGATATGAAACTAGAAATAAGTTATGCAAAGGAAAACAAAGCCCACAAACACATAGTATATGAACAACATGCTCCTAAATAATCAATGGATCAGTGAGCAAATAAAAACAGAGATCAAGTAATATATGGAAACAAAAGAAAACAACTCAACACTCCAAAACCTGTGGGATACAGCGAAGGCTGTTCTAAGAGGAAAGTATAGAGCAACACTTACTTACCTCAAAAAAGAACAATCCCAAATGAACAATCTAAATTCACAATTAATGAAACTAGAAAAAGAACAAATGAGGCCCAAAGTCAGTAGAAGGAGGGACATAATAACGATTAGAGTAGAAGTAAATAAAATTGAGAAGGATAAAACAATGAAAAGAATCAATGAAATGAGGAGCTGGTTCTTCAAGAAAATAAACAAAATAGATAAACCCCTAGCCAGACTTATTAAGAAAAAAAAGAGAGTGTATACACATAAACAGAATCAGAAATGAGAAAGGAAAAATCATTAGGGAACCACAAAAATACAAAGAATTATTAGAGAATAATGTGAAAAATTGTATGCTAACAAATTGGATAACCTAGAAGAAATGGACAACTTTCTCGAAAAATACAACCATCCAAGACCAACCCAGGAAGAAACAGAAAATCTGAACAACCAGTTACCAGCAATGAAATTGAATTGGTAATCAGAAAACTACCTAAGAACAAAACCCCTGGAACAGATGGCCTCACGACTGAATTTTATCAAACAGTTAAAGAAGACCTAGTACCCATACTCCTTAAAGTTTTCCAAAAAGAAGAAGAGGACGGAATACTTCCAAACTCATTCCATGAGACCAGCATCACTGTAGTACCAAAACCAAACAAAAACACCACAAAAAAAGAATATTATAGACCAATATCCCTGATGAACACAGATGCAAAAATACTCAACAAAATATTAGCAAACCGAATTAAAATATACATCAAAAAGATCATCCATCATGACCAAGAGGGATTTATTCCAGTGATGCAAGGATGGTACAATATTCAAAAATCAATCAACATCATATACCACATCAACAAATAGAAAGACAAAAATCACATGATCATCTCAATAGATGCTGAAAAAGCTTTTGATGAAATTCAACATCCATTCATGATAAAAACTCTCAACAAATGGGTATAGAGGGCAAACACAATAAAGGCCATAATAAAGGCCATATATGACAAACCCATAGCCAACATCACACTTAATAGCAAAAAGCTGAGGGCTTTTCCGCTAAGTTGGGAACAAGACAAGGAAGGATGCCTACCCTCCCCACTTTCATTCAACATAGTACTGGAAGTCCTAACCATGGCAATTAGACAACACAAAGAAATAAAAGGCATCCAGATCAGTAAAGAAAAAGTTAAACCATCATTGTTTGCAGATGACATCATATTGTACATAAAAATACCTAAAGACTCGACAAAAAAACTACTAGAACTAATAATTGAATTCAGCAAAGTTTCAGGATACAAAACTAATACACAGAAATCTGTTGCATTCCTATATACTAATGACGAACTAACAGAAAGAGAAATCAGGAAAACGATTCCATTTGCAGTTGCATCAAAAAGAATAAAATGCCCAGGAATAAACCTATCCAAGGAGATGAAAGACCTATACCCTGAAAACTACAAGACACTCATGACAGAAATTAAAGAAGATACCAACAAATGGAAATACATCTCACACTCATGAATAGGAAGAATTAATGTTGCCAAAATGGCCGTCCTGCCTAAAGCAATCTACAGTTTCAATGCAATTCCTAACAAAATACTAACAGCATTCTTCAATGAACTAGAACAAATAGCTCTAAAATTCACACGGAACCACAAAAGACCCTGAATACCCATAGCAATCCTGAGAAGGTAGACAAAGCTGGGTGTATTACACTCCCTAACTCCAAGCTCTACTACAAAGCCACAGTAATCAAAACAATTTGCTGCTGGTACAAGAACAGCCCCATAGATCAATAGAACAGAATAGAGATTCCAGATATAAACCCACACATATATGGCCAATTAATATACAATAAAGGAACCATGGATATACAATGGGGAAAAGACAGCCTCTTCAACAATGTATGTTGGGAAAACTGAACAGCTACATAAAAGAAAATGAAGCTGCATTACTGTCTAACTCCATACACAAAAGTAAACTCAAAATGTGTCAAAATCCTGAGTGTAAGTCATGAAACCATAAAAATCTTAGAAGAAAACAGGCAAAAATTTCTTGAATATAAACATGAGCAACATTTCCCTCAGTACTTCTCCTCAGGCAAGGGAAACAAAAACAAAAATGAACAAACAGGACTACATCAAAATAAAAAGCATCTGTACAGCAAAGGACACCATCAGCAGAAATACATCCTACAATATGGGAGAATATATTTGTAAATGACTTATGCAATAAGGGGTTAATATCCAATATATATAAAGAACTCATATGTCTCAACACCCAGAAAGCAAATAACCCAATTAAAAATATGGGCGGAGGGTCTGAACAGACACTTTCCCAAAGAAGAACTTTGGATGGCCCACAGGCACATGAAAAGATGCTCCACATCCCTAATCATCAGGGAAATGCAGATTAAAACCACAGTGAGATATCACCTCACACCAGTTAGGATGGGCAACA
The DNA here is from genome assembly GCA_032199065.1 of Smutsia gigantea. Lineage (NCBI taxonomy): Eukaryota > Metazoa > Chordata > Mammalia > Pholidota > Manidae > Smutsia > Smutsia gigantea. Next base: position 309,959 of record JAVSCE010008355.1, on the reverse strand, counting down.
ACAAAAAGACAAGAAACAACAAATGCTGGTGAGGATGCGGAGAAAGGGGAACCCTCCTACACTGTTGGTGGGAATATAAATTAGTTGTGGAAAGCAATATGGAGGTTGCTCAAAAAACTAAAAATAGAAATACCATTTGGCCCAGTAATTTTACTCCTAGGAATTTACCCAAAGAAAACAAGATTCCTGATTTGAAAAGACACATGCACTCCTATGTTTATCCCTGCACTATTTACAATAGCCAAGATATGAAAGCAACCTGTGTCCATCAATAAATGAATGCATAAAGAAGATATAATACATAGGCACATATTTTCAGCCAAAAGAAGAAAACAAATCCTATCATTTGTAACAACATGGGTGGAGCTAGAGGGTATTATGCTCAGTGAAATAGCCAGGCAGAGAAAGACAAGTACCAAATGATTTCCCTCATTTGTGAAGTACAAAAACAAAGCAAAACTGAAGGAACAAATTAGTAGCAGATTCACAGACTCCAAGAACGGACTAGAGGTTGCCAAGGGGAGGGTCAGTGGCTAGAGAGAAGGGGATTAAGGGGTACTATAAATAACAATTACAATACAGGTAAGTCACAATGAAGCCAGTACAGCACTGAGAAGACAGGTAGTGACTCTTTAGTATCTTATTAGGCTGATAGTCAGTGACTGCAATGGGGCAAGTAAGGACTTGATAATATGAGTGAATATTGAAGCCACAATGTTGTTCATGTGAAACCTTCATAAGATTGTATGTCAATGATACTTTAATAAAAAAAAGACTTCAGATGGAATGATTAAAATGACTAGAACAAAAATGACAATAGCACATCTTGGAAAAGATAAGGAGCTACTGAAACAGTCACACACTGCTGGTGGTAGTGTAAAATGGTTCAATAATTTAGTAGACTAGTCATTTATCATATTTTTTAAATGAAATTGCTATAACCTAATAATTTTAGTCCTAGGCACTAACCAAGAGACTAAAACTATGTGCCCACAAAAAGATTCAGAAAAATAATACTCATAGAAGCCTTATCAGTAGGACTATAAAGCTGGAAATGATCCAAGTTTCCATTAACAATTAAGGAGATATAGAAAATGTGGTATATTTTTGCAATGTAATGCTAATTCTAAATTATCCAAAAATCAAACTGCTGATATACATACAATATAGATGAATCTGAAAAACATTAAGCTGAGCAAAAGAAGGCAGATACAAAATAATATACTTTATATTATTTCATTTTTATGATATCTAGAAAAAGGTAAGACTAATCTAAGGTAATAGAAATAAGAAAATGGATGCCTCTAGCTTAATGTTGGGGCAGGCATGGGGAATTCATTGGAAAGAAGTAATGGGGCTTTCTAGAATGATGAAAAAGTTATATCTTGTTTTACGTGGTGATTACTTGTACATATAATTGACAAGACTCATCAAACTCTGGTTAATAATAATGTATGACATTATTGTATATAGTAATGTACTGCATATTGTATGCTTGAAATTTGCTAAAAAAGCACATCTTAAATATTACCACACACCAAAAAAAAATGGCAACTGTGAAATGAGAGAGATGTTAATCAGTTTGGGGTAATCATTTTATAATTATATGTATATCAAGACATCACATTGTAGACTTTAAATATATGCAATTTTTCATTTGTCAATTATACCTCAATAAACCTGGAAAAAAAATCACCAATTATTTTATTTAATTTGTTTAGGTTAATTGTATTTAATTTGTTAAAACTGCCTTTAATTTGTGCCACAGAAGTGGTGGGAGGAATTCCTTTTCCATTATGGAGGAGTATGATACTAAGCTGATATCTCTTAGAGATAATAATTATAAACTCTGGACATAACACTAAAGTACTGTCTGAGACTCTGACAAGTGAACTAAAAAGATTTTGGAGAGAAGTTGAAATGGAAGAAGTGATTTAATCAAACTGTACCACCCATTTTTACAGTTTTATAATAAGCAATGCCACAACTGTGGTTTCTGCATGGAATGGCTAAACTCATTCTAGCCAGAATAAGCAGGGGAAGGAACCTGTGGGAGCTAGAATCACCAAAGAATTAAAGGCTAACTTCTAGGAAGGAGAGAACCAAGGAAAGAGAACCTCGGATTCAGTGTATAAGCTATGCCCAGAACAAAAAATGATGGCATGCTTTACAGGAATATAAATGAATCCACCATCTTCACAACATGGAATGCACAATGTCCAGGATATAACTTTAAAAATTTTAAATTGTGAAGATTTGAAGAAAAGCAACCTATCCTCAAGAGAAAAGACAAATGATAGATCCCAACCTAGAGATGATTCAGATGTTCAAATTATCATATAAGTACTTTAAGCAGGTATTTTAACTATGCTCATGATGGTAAAGCATACTTACTGGTAAATAAAAATATAGGAATCCTTTATAATTTTGCCACTAAATATGAAAATAAACTATATTGAAATTTGGAAACAAGAATACAATACTTCAGTAAAGTTTAATTTGATGATCTTAATTTTTTTTTTAATGAGATGAAAGCAGAAAAAACTGGTGAATCTGAAGAGAAATTAGAAGAAATAATGCAACTCTGAAAAGAAAGAGCAAAAATACTTTAAAACTGAACAAAGCCTCAGAAACCTATGAAACAATATTCAAAAGATCTAACCTATGAGTTTGGACTCCCAGGAGGAAAGGGAAAGGAGAATGTGGCAGAAGTAAATTTTTTTTTAAATAATAGAATAAATTTATGGATTCAGAAAGCTCAGCTAACACCAAACTGAAAAAATGAGGAAAAAAAACCATACCTACACAATAGTGTAGTAGTACACCATTCTCAAATTGCTAAAACCAATGATAAAGATAAAAAATCTAAACTAATGATAAAAATGTCGCATTACCAAAAGAACACTCTATGGAGTTTTTAAAAATCAAAAACCATGGAAACCAGAAGTCAGAGAATGCAGAAAAAATAAATTGAAAATGTTCACATCTATTCATGATTAAAATGTTAGGTAAACAAGGAATAGAAGGGAATTTGCACAATCTGATGAGGGGTGTTTATAAAATATACAACGATGAGTGCTGAAAGCTCTTCTTCCCAGGCCGTTAAACATTGTACTAGAGGTCCTAGCCAGTATAATAATGCAGGGAAAAGAAATAAAAGCCATATCAATTGGAAAATAGGAAGTAAAATCTATGTATAGATGATAATCACTTAGATAGAAAATATTAAAAATATGAATATAAAAAAACCCTATCAGAACTAATATGTGTATTTAGCAAGGTCACAAGATGCAAGTTGAACACAAAAATTAACTGCTTTTATATACAAAAATCAGTTATAAAATTATAAGCCACCTACTTAACATTGGCTTCAAAAAATAAGAATAAATTTAATAATAATTATGAAGAAACCTGTTCACTAAACAGTACAGAACTCGAGAGAAATTGAAAAACCAAATGAAGAGATATGCTACGTTCATTTATTGCAAGGCTCAATATTAATATCTCAATTACTGCAAATTGATCTATTGATAAAATTCACCACCAATATGGACATTTTTTGGACACTAATGAACTGATTCTAAAATTCACATTGAAATTCAAATACCAAAACAATTTTAAGAGAAATAACAAAATTGAAGAAATTAAACTATTTGATTTCAAGACTTACTTTAAAGTTGTAGCAATCAAGAAAGTATAGAAATAGTGAAATGCTAGACATATATTTAGTGGAAGAGAAAAAAATAATCCAGAAATCAGTCCACATAGACATTGATAACTGATTTTCAACAGTTACCAAAGTAATTCAGTGGGAAAATAAAAGACTTTAAGATTTACATATGTTTTACCTTATTAATATAGATGGTACTGAAACTCTGGATATTTGTATGGAAAAAAATAAATATCAACCCTTCCCTCATGTTATGCTATGCAAAAAATTAACTCATTAACTTAAAATTAATTTATAAACTGACCTTTAAAGAATGAGATTATCTTGGATTATCAGGATTTGCCCAGTATAAACATGAGGGTCCTTACTAAAAAGGGGAAGTTGGAAGCAGAAGAGTTAGCATCGGCAATGCAATGTGAGGAAGACTTGACGGGTCATTGTATTATAGTAGGTAGACAGCCAGACAGGAGCATCAAGTATGTTTGTATAAGCAAGCAGTCAGGGAAGAGAAAGATGCCTGCTCTTCAAAGATCTGCTTACATTCCAGGTATTAAAGATGTCTTTTTTCCTTTATCTCTCTGTCTCTTTCTAAATAGGTTTTTTCACATTCCAGGATAATAAATGCAGTATCTCCCTCAAGGGATGCATATATACTCACCTTACTGATTGATAATGATAATGTCATCTCTAGAGGAAAGGATGAGCTGATTTGCCAACAGCCTCCTATATAAGATCACAGCCTCCTAATATCAGTGTTCTCTAGTAACACACTCTACTGTGTGTATACACAACAGCTTTATCACATTACCCTGAGAGACTAAGGACTAGGATAACTGAAACAACAATATTACTCTGTTTAGTGTTACTACTGTGAGTAATAAAATGTCTTTTGTCTCTGACCCAGGATTCTCATGCCTTCTGCCAATATATATGAAACTGTGACAAGCTATCTAGATTGCAGGTGATGAAACTATCAGATACTTTGCATGTTCTCACATATAAAACAACATGCACACTAACATTCAACTTGCAGATTCTTTAAATATTTTATTTTAGCATAAAGAAGAAAATTTGAAAAGGAGACTGAGAAAGAATAGCCAATGCAGTAGGAGTTCCACCAAAAGAGAATGGTGCCTTAGGAAGTCAGGTTAAATGAGTGTGCTCTGTAAAATGGTGCTGACAATCAAGTAAAATATTCAGAGACTGATCATCAAGTTTATTATTTATTATTACTATTACTAAATTATTATTCATTATTATTTACTACTACAGAGCTCATTAGTGACTTTGTTAAGACCTGTCTCAGTAGAGTGATAGAAATGAAAGACTAACCAGTTTGGATTCAAGAGAAGAGTGGGAGGTAGATGAGATGGCAAATATAAATATTCTGTTAGAGTTTGAGGAAATAAGGATCAGTAAATTTACAGAAAAAATTTACCCCAAAAGACTTCCTTAGTAACTGAAAATGTTGAAAGAATCTGGTCTGTCACATTCTCTTTCCACTATAACATGCTGCCTACTATACAGAATGTTAGAGTTGTCAGGGTCTTAATCCACTTGACAGACAAGAATTTAGAAGTCATTTGTGAATTAATAACACTGTTCTGCATTATCATTGAGATGGACTCTGCATTGGCTAGTTATGCTTTTAGGTTAATGAAGATATATTAGATTTAAAATGATGGCTAGGTGATTTACATTTCAATTGACTCTGGGAATTTAGGGTTTATTGCCTGGGGAAATTCTTAATTCCAACATATTATGATTGACTACTCCATTGTTATGAAGATATAATTTGATTTTAGCCAGTCCTTACAATGCAATTTAGTTTTTTGTCTCCTTAAGGTTACTTTTTTTTTAAACACAGAGTAGCATCTATTTTGGTCCTTGCATAAATTATGACCACCTCAAACCACACAGCTGCTCTCCAATTCCAGTGGATTTTGGTTAATGCAACATCTGCCTTGTCGGTCTTGTGCTTGCCCATGTATTAATACCCAGCTTTGCGTAGCTCAAAGACTCTCTCAAGCATATAATAAATAAGTTCCAATGAATTGGAACCTTCTGCTTCAATTGATATTAGAAGTTTTGTTGCTTTGTTTTTCTCTCCTGGTTAGTTTAAAATTTCTCCTCTTCTCTCAGAACAGCTCAAACTGTCAAGGGGTTAAAATACATTTTTTAAAAGATTAGTATTTCTTTTCTTCCACAGGAAACTTCATCTCCTTTCATGGAATAATTACTTGATTACAAATCATTTTAAAAGTGAGATACTAGAATATGAGTTATTTGTCATCTCACTTAAAATGGTTCCCATATCACAGTGCCCTGGAATACACTATATTGAAGTTATTCTGAAAGGCAAGATTAACTCTTCTAAATTTTATTATATTTTGATAAGCATATATTTTCTCACTACATACTTTAAAATAAAAATGTTTATAATATGATTTGCCCTTAGGGAGACTTCTTTCTAAGGAGGAACAAAGAAGAAAAAAGGAATACAACATTAATTTTCATCTTCTATAAAAGGGATTTCATCGAACGTCACATTTTTAAATCTTTAGAGACAAATAAAATATTACTGCATCAACATAACTTATGGACATACTAATTTCTGCTTTTTTTTGGGTTTAATTTTCAAGCACATACACTCCTTTCTATTCTATGGATTTTCAGGCACGCACATGGGCGACTGCAGCAAATCTTTTTTGCTACAGGCTGAAAGCCAATGTTACCAATAAAGAGCCATTCAACTTGGCTTTTGAGTTTCAATTTTCTCTGTATCTTTATAGGAGTAGAGGGAGTGAGAGTCTAAGGTATTCAGGAAGAGAGAGAATCTGTAATTTTTGTAGAGGTGGATTTCTAAATGTTCCTTGCCTTTTTAGTTCCCAAGTTTGGTGGCAGTTCTGGTGTGAAGAAGCTTGCATGAGACGGGTTGGCCGAACCCTAGGCTTGGGAGTTCCCAGTCTCAGCAAAGATCATGAGATATGAGGGAATGACAAATATTCCAAGCTCAAGTGATCAGTCTTGAACAACATGTCAACATAGAGATATTCATATAACCTTGGGGGTTAAAAGGGAGTTCCAATATTGACAGACTGAATTTCACCAGCTAGGAAATATAATGGCTTGGAGTCTGACATAATCTGATTTAGGGAAGATAAATATTTTGACATTTCCTGTATAAAGTGTATCTAACATGTCAAGCACGGTTTTGATAATTGCTGTTAAATTACAAATTAAATTACACATACTTAAAACTTTTTATGTAGGGAAAGATCTAATATTTCACTCTCATATAAACTTCACAACAATCACATGAATATAGATCACTTCATTCTTCAACTTAATGATTCCTATATTTATACTCAAAAAGTTAACTGGCTTATCTAAGAAGTGAAGGAGTAATATTCAAATTCTATCCAATTCCAGTCTTCCCACTATATGCTACAGTTTCAAGGAAATACTTTTATGGAGTAACCACTATACCACTATATGTTAGGGCCTTATGTGGGAATTCAACTGACTAATAATGTTGGGCCTTTCTTTGAATTTTTCACTCCACCTTCCTCCTAGGAGGAGACTGAGGCTTCCTTCTAGGTTTTCTTTTTGAGTCAGCTGGCCAATTTATATAGAGCACATGTGTTTTTGCTACTCCACACCTTAAGTTAAAGGAGCCAACTGTTCAAAGGCCTTGTGGTTTCAAAGCTCTGACTGTGAACAACGGGCAATTTAATTCTTGGGTCCAAATTTAGGAAGTTCATGCACATCGAATCAAAGCTGATTTTTTTCAGTAATACAAGTAATGTAAGTAAAGTTTTTATCTCTGTCTTTCAAAAACGTGCTCATCTCTCAATTCGTTACCCATGAAAGTAGAAAAAAAACTGTTTTTCTATCCCTATCAAATTCTACCATGTATATTTGAGTTGTAATTTTCAATTTCCTGTACTTAAATTAATTCAGTAGTTCTCCATCTGGTTGCAAATGATAGAAATCTGGGCCAGTCTAAATTTGGCCATGAGAAAAGGTTAATTAACCAAATTGCAAGACATTTTGGGGAGGTAAGCAGGTATTAGGAAACTGAAATCATGGACTTTAATCATCTGTCTTCTACCTAGAATATTTTAATGTTGTTTTTACCATACACTAACTTTCTTCATGTGCTGGGAAACATGGCCTTGACACTTATGCTTAATTCTGTGTTCCTGCCTTATAGATACCATAACTGCAGACAGAGTAGCTAATAATAATAACTAATATTTATGCTTGCAATGTACTAAGCACTTTAGATACAGTGATTCTTTTTATTCTCACAACCTGCCTACAAGATGTTATCAACTTCCTCACACAGTTCACAGTGACACAGCCAGTACTGGAAAGTAATTCTGCATGTGCTCAGCGCTGGCTGCTAACCTACACTCCTTATATTGCCTCTCCCAATTCAATCCTTCCTCCCCCAGTTTGACTGAAAATGTGAAATTGCCCAAACTGGGCATTTATCTATTTTTCTAAAAATACTGATTTCTAATGTGCATATAGCTTTTCACAGCATTAACAGATAATATATGTCATTTGCAGTTACATGTACGAGTTAGTTTGACTTCAAGACAATATTTGTCTAGGAAAGCAGGGTTTTTTATCTTTTTTGGTTTATGAAAATTCCTCTGAGATTTTCATGAAGTCCACTGAGTCTTTCATTTCTCAAAAGTCATTTTGCTACCACGTAGGCAGAGTTGTTTACTGGACAATTCATTGGCATAGGTTGTGAAATGTTTCTCTCTGAAGCTGGAGCCCACATAAAGCAAAACATACAAGTATGAATATATTTAATGGAAAGCCACTATGTATCACTTCTTTAATATTTGATATTCTACAATGAAATCCAGGTTGACATTGCCTTAAAATTAGAACTTTGGCATTTCTAATTATAGCAAATGTTAGCAATACTTCCTAATTCTTAGTGGAGGGATGTAGCTGAAGGAAATAGAAGAAAATTTTATTTTGGATAGTAAGAATCCAAAACAAGAATATGATTATAAAAATAAAGTCAGTACTCTCCTGAATATTGTTCTTTGATAGGGTAAACGTGTTTTAATAATACAAATAAGGAAATGTTAATTAATATACATATTCAGGTAAATAAATATATGCCTATAAAACAGATGTAAGTATTCTTACAGGTGACAGAACATTTGAAGTGCAGACTGTCACAAAAACTTAGTATATTTGTTTGTTATGTATTTGGTAGTATTTGGCTATCTATCAAGATTTAATGAAAACATTGTTTCTGTTTCGGTCTTTCTTTTGAAATAGGAGAGAAAGCATTAAAACTGTCCAAGCTAATAAGATGTTAAGAAGTAAAATATATTTTTAAATGTAGGGTTTTCTTTAATCTTGATATTATCAGTTAAATGTGATGATGAAAAATATACTCTTAAACACACCCTTTTTTTTTATTTCAGCTGTTTTCCAGCTTGCGACACTGCCTATTCAAATGAAGATCTCTCTTGTCAATACTTTAATTCATTCTCATATTCTGTGCCTCCCACACAGTCTGCTGTCATAGAATTGTCTGTTAGAAATTAAAATAAAACTAGCCAGAAAGATATATGGTAAGGTGATTCCACTTATTCCACAGCCTATTGAATTAAAGTTCTCTTGCCCAAATGTGCTGTGAATATTTCTATAACAAAATTCTCCTATGGCGGCCATTCCTGGACATCCATATAGAGACTTTAATCCTTGCATGAAGATGAATTTGCCGTATCAGATCTTTTAGTTTACACACTTCCTAACAATGTATTATAAGTTTGTAAATAATTTTTTCTCACTTCAGCTCTATGTATCTTAGATATGTGCTGAATATATATTTAATGTTTCTGTGATTGCATTCAGGACAAAGGATTATGGGGTTGAGTTCTGGCACTATCAGTATTAATAGTCCTGTAGTTAATACACTTTTCACAGTTTCAAGCTCTCCACGATAGTATGCCAAGTATCTTTAAGGCAGTTCCTCAGTCCATTTCCTTTAAGGTAGCTACTCATTGTTCAAAAGTAATATTTTTATATACTCTAGAATATAGTGCTAATTCTATGAAAAATGGGGGCTCCTACTTTTTCATTTATGGCAGGGCCGTGACCTGAGACTTGGATATTCTCCAAGTGGCAATGAAGAGTACAGGATTGGGTGTGTCAGCACCATTTGAAGTATTATACAGGTGCCTCCAGCAGTAAATTCCATCGATTTTTCACCATCTGGTACTCTAAACATTGGGTGTGGACTCGGTGTAGGAGGTTAGGAATAACTGAATGGGACTTACTGGTATCAGGAGATATTTGTAGAACAAAATGAAAAGTAATAGCTCAGCAGATTTATTACTTTATCTGTTGAATATATATTTATTGAATGCCTGTTTTAGGGCCAAGGACATAGCAGAGAGTAGGGTAAAAATTTAAGGAACTTTAATCCCAATCTGGAGATTCTTAAGTACTAATAAGTAGATTGTACAAAAATGGGGAGGCAGAATATTAGGATCTATTTTACAGTTTCTAAAAAGCTACATTATGAGCCCAAATGCCACCTTTACTCCGAACATCTCAGAAAGGGCAAAGAAGGGATGTACTGACGCAGCACATCAGACACTGGAGAGGGAAGTGTAATTGCAAGGTGCCAGTGGAAGGGGTACAGAGCTTGAACTCTTAAGTCCTCAAAAATTTAAGTTACCATTAAAGTTTAGAGAAAACCTATAACACATTGTAAAAGGAATTTCAGTTGATCAGACAGTAGTTCTTATCAATGATGGCAAGATATGCTAAGAGGATTTAAAGGAAAACAGTTATTATTAAATGAATACAGCAAAAGTCAACAGTATGTCCATCAAGATGGCAACTGGAAAACAAGGGTTAGGAGCTATTCAGAGATCAAAATAGGCAGGGAGCTGTCTTTATCAGAAAACATGGTCTTAGGTACAAAATTTGGTGTTGGGGTGGACTCAGCCACCTAGGTAAGGAGATTGGCTTGAACAGGCAAGGCTGTAGTCCTAAATACAAAAGGAATGAGCCTGATTTTTATACAAACATACTGAAATACAAGGGAATAAAAAAAGTGAAGAACTTGGTAGTATGTAAGTGTGGTAAGTGGTTTAAAAATATAGAAATGAAGATAATTAATGCTAAGCAATCTGGGCATAAAATGAAGCTAAGTTACCTCTCCTCTAGCATAAGTAAGAATGGTGCACATTCTAGATCCTGCCACAAAGCTGAACTTGTTTACCATGAGTTAAGGGCTTCACCTATAGGGACTTGAGGGATGTATAAGCCATGAGACAAGATAGCTCCATCAAAGGTAATCTGTAATAAAACAAAACAAAACAAAACAAGCAAAATGGACTCTGCCTTTCCAGCACTGATCACAGAACCTCTTATGTCCAACTTTAGCCATCCTAACAGAATCTCAATTTTGATGCAAAACCTACACCTTCACCGTGTGACTCCAGGGAAGATGAACTCATTCTCAGCTCTAGGAATAAATCTGAATTAGTTGAAGCTAATCAGTGGCAATCCTTTGATGATTGTTATTGGTCCATAGATGAGCATATGATCTAAATTGGCCCAACCAGATTGGAATAAGGATTTGTATTCCTTTCCTGGAGAATATAAATTTTCTTTTCTGTTATGACTAAGAAAACATGTCATTGTCACTGACAGCTCTCTGGTGGCCACAAGAAGAAAATGCCTTAGGATGAATCAGATAGGCAAAACAGTAATATGCTAAGATGGAGAAGAGATGGTTGCTTAGCACCATAATTAAAACATAATGCATAAAGTCACCCAACCCCTGGACTTCCAGGCATAGGAGATAATAAATGTCTTTGTTACTTAAGCCAATTGTTTTTAATACATATCTTAACTGCTGAAGACAGTTTGTATTTGGGTTTTCTATTCCTACAGCCAAAAGCATGCCCTTGAGATTCATTGGCTAGCCTGGTATTTAATTATAAATAGTAATATGCACATTATTTATCTTCTCTTCCAGAATCTAAGATTCTGCTCCCTCACTGACATTATTAGTCTCATTATGGTCAGCTGGCTAGTTTCTGAATATGTTCTTCTCAAATTAAAAAATAAATTTTCCTGTAGTGACCACATTATTTTTTCATGTGAAACCTTCATAAGAGTGTCTATCCATAATAATACCTTAATAAAAAATAAAATAATAAATTTTCCACCTTTAAATAATCACAAATGTAAATGTCTTTGAAGGCAAACTGGGTGATGAAAAGGTGTGATATTTACCACAAGTAAGAGACTTGGCTGTTTTTCAGACTTCGGTTTGAATTCAGTGGGCCATAGCCAGCCCTTTTTTAAATGAAATAATAAAACAGAATAGAATAAAACAGAAAAAAACATACTATAGAAAATAGACCAAATTCCACGAATGCAGTTAAGGATAAGGACTGTTTTATAGTTGTGTGTGTGTGTGTGTGTGTGTGTGTGTGTGTGGCAGAGAGACAGAAAGAATGAAAGAAGGAAGCAGAGAACAGTCTGGGTAACAATGTAAAGTGTGTTTCTTACTATGGGTACTTTCAGATTTTGAAAAACACTGAGGCAGGTAATATATGATTAATTTGAAAACATTCAAATTTAAAACAAAATTAAAGAAAATATTTATGCTGGTAGAACTCAGCCTACATACAACCAATACAACTCAGATACAATCTAAGTTGAATTCTTCATGTAAAATACTAATTTATTTTCTAATAGAGATGATCAAGGATGAATATTTTGGAATTGAATTACTTACACTGAATTTATCAGAGCTTATAAAATTTCCAGTATACCCTGAACTTATTAAGGTGATTATAGCTCTATTTCTAGGTCATCTTCATTTTCACTTGGCTCCATTTCTCACTTCTCCCTTGTTTTCAAAACGTTATCACCAGGTAACAACTTGTTAATGCCCTGTCAAAATGCTATCTTGTGAGACACATATCAGAATTTTTTAAAACAACTTCAAAAGAGATAACCATAAAATAATTTGAAGATATTTTCAATGCAGCATTATGTACTAAAACTTCCTGATCTCCTGAATTCTTTTGTCAGTGAATACAGTTTTCCTTGCCCACAGCTAACCCTAAAAAGATATACCTTCTTTTTCCATAAGGGAAAACAACATACAAAATATTTACCTGAAATAATTTTCATGACCATAAAACTTTAAATTCTCAACCTAAGCTTTCATAAGCAGTGTAATTAATTTTACTCAACAGTATTTAATCAAATATCAGAAAATCTGATAAAAATCAATTCATAGTAGAAAGTTCAAAAATACAATCTCTGAGTCTGCTCCCTTACTGAAAGAGAAGATACCTGTAATCTGGAAAGGAAATTTCCTACCTTCCCTTTTGTTTCATGATAGAATTTTAAAAATTAGAAGAAAACATTAACTCAAGAAATAGAACTGCAAACAGAGTATGTCAAAGTATCTCTTTCCTTCTCATGGCAATTTTTTTTGCCTTCTCATTTAATAGTCAACCCTCTCATGTTAGTAATTCTCAAAATATGTACTTATTTTGTTGCATATATATATATAGATATATAGATATATATATGTATGTATACACAACACTTTTAAATATGAATACAAATTCAGGAGTCGTAAGAAGATAGATCAAACTAGAAGCCAAGAACACGGGAGAAAAGACCACTCAACACATTCTACACAAGATCATCTGAATTTCTTCTCTGGCCATTCACGGTGATAATAGCATCCCAAATACCCCCTGCTGCCACGCCTGCAAGGCCTTTCTTGGGGATCCTGAGCCAATCCACAGCCATTATCCTCCTGAAGATGGGTCCTGCCACTGCCTTCGGCCTTCGGGTGGGACCCATCCACAGTTGTCCGGCTCACCTTCTGGGTATCTAAAGGGAAGTGTTGATGGAAGTTTGCATGGACTGCAAACTCACTTTTTCTTCAACTTCAGTTTTTCTCACATTTGTTCTTTGATGCTGGGGATTCCTAGCATGACGAAGTTGTTTTGCTACTCTATTAATAATAATTATTCTTTCCCACTGGCTGAGACATGGTTTCATGGTTTCTTGTCTCTCTAGAGCACGTGGACCTACGGAAGGACTCATTTCCCGCTCTGCTGCTTCTGTCTCTAACTTCTGCAGAAGCATCCTGCTTCCATCCACCATTTTTTTCCCTTTCCATGCTCCTCTCCTTCTCTTCCTTCACATCAAGCTCCTTTCATCTCATTGAGTTAGAGGGAGTTCTGCGTGCTTGGGGATAACTGCTTTTCTAAACTATGTTTTGATTTGAATTTGTTTCCCCATTACACAGCACTTAAAAGAATCAATGTCATCTTTTTGGCTTTTTTTTTTACATCTTTAGTGTAATTTTCAGTCTTTTATAGTTCTGGTACCTCTGTGGGCTTTACAGTCTTTAGCAACCCTTTAAATCTGTGGTTGTTTCCTCAGTTCAAAGTTCTCAAGGAGTTTCTTCCATGACATGTAATGCACTCCCTGATTTCGTTTCTGACATGAAAGGCTGAAGAATGCTGACATGGTGACTCTGATAGCACTTTGCTTGAGGCACTAGTGCCTTAAGAGATTTCAGAGTTCCCTTTCAGTATCATTTAATTTTGCACCAATGATTAAAAGGTCTGACTTCTCAATTTTTTAGCCTTCTTCATTTGGCTCAGAGCTTTCTCCTCAACCAGATCAGTCAGACAAGACATCTGTCATCATCACAACCATAAACTTCATCTTCCCAGTTTTGGGCTTTCCTTTTCTGAGACACTGCCTTCTGCCTCAGAAATCTTAAAGTATGTAAGATCCTATATACCTCCAGTGAGCATGAGCATTGCCTCCTTTTTTTTTACTTGAGTGAATGGCATCAACTAATTGCTTTCCAGATGAATCCAATCGCACTCTCTTTGCAGAGAGAAATATGTTCCTGTACATCAAACTCATATTCTAGTATATTCTAATTCTTCTAATTCAAAAAAAAGGGGGAGCTTTTTTTGAACCCTTTATATAAAAGACCTCTCTTTCCTACAGAAATTCTAAGACAATGGGGCTCTTTCTCTTCCACTTCAGCTTCTACATATCTCCCTTATTCTCCATGTGCAGCCCGTCTTATCTTTATTAGCATTTCTCTTCCTTCCAGTAATATCCATTTCCTTTTCTTCACCTGAGTCTGCCGGCATCTTCTCCAGCATCCTTTGTTGCTGCCTGCCCAGTTCCTTCAGGTGAGGTACTGTTCACTCAGATCTTGTCTCTGTCCTCCTCTGGATTCTGCAGAATAAAAAGCTGGTGCTACCTCCAAAGCTAACACATGCCCCACGTGTATCTGACAATAGGTGTGCTTTTGGATTTTGTTGAGAAAAGTGTTGTCCCTGGGTGCTTCCAAGAGCTAGAAGACAGGTCCCTGGCATCAGTACTGCCCCAATGGCTTGTGATGCAACATGACACGGTGCGTGACGGGGTACAGAGACATGGAAGAGTGCTCTGGACACACTTGGCATCTGGGCAGCGGCCCCAAAAGGCAGGAACTTGTCTTCAGACTATAGGTGCCATGGTGCTCTCATCACGGGTTCTGGGCTGTGGGGGATTGTGGCCAGGCCTTCAGGAGAGAAAGCGGCTGTGGGTAGGGGAATGCAGCCGCTCCTCCTGTGGGGCCCTGGGAATCCAGGCCCAGCAGCTCTTGGGCACTTCCTTCTGTGCCTCCTCAGGACTTGAGGGACTGGTGGCCGGGCCATTCCCCACACCATCGGAAGCAGGGCTGCCTTCCTAACACTACCATGGAATGCCTCCT
Source organism: Smutsia gigantea (assembly GCA_032199065.1). NCBI lineage: Eukaryota > Metazoa > Chordata > Mammalia > Pholidota > Manidae > Smutsia > Smutsia gigantea. The sequence goes on along the minus strand of JAVSCE010008355.1, from coordinate 294,471 downwards.
CTGAGGAGAGGAGGAATCACAGCTTAATTTTGATTTCTCTCTGCTCTTAGAAACAACAGTGAAATCTGAGTTCATGTTTTCTTTGAAGTGTCATTGAAGATGTATTCTGTGTTTTTAAGGAGGGAGTTGATGAAAACAAAAAGCGCAAGACACCCATGTATGTTTCTGGTATAAGGAGATGAGGGGTATTCCCAGCCAGCATATGATAAACTAAAAATGGGAAGCTATTTCTTAATTGAACTGTTTTAAGTTTACATGATTTATTATTAGTGTCTGGGTGGGAGAAAGCTAGCTGTGAGGTTTTAGCAGCAGCATTAGGCCTAAACTGACTCTGTTTCGCTCTTCCAAAAATTAATAATTGGGCAGAGCCTGTACAATCCATGAGACTCAGAGGCAGAGTTGCTAAGCAGGATCTTGTTCACACACCCTGCAACGGCCCCCACTAACACTGCTTTACAAGCCCCTTTAAGTGAGCCAAGCTTGTCACATTCAAAGTTCAGAGCGACTGAGCCTCCAGGAACAGCAGGTGGGTGATGGAAATGTCCTTAGGTGTTATCCCCAGATGATGTCCCAGGCTGCTCTGTGCCTTTGAGAACTGTGCATTATTTACATGTGCTGGGTGGCTTTAGGGAGGTGGGGTCTTCCTCACCCACCCCTACCCACCTCTGAGGTTGCAAGACTCAACCAGGGAGCCAGGAATCTCACTTCTGCCCACCAGTGTTCATTAAGTTAACAATGTTTGCAATATAATGTGCACCCTCCTTAGATACGGTGCCTTCACCAGGCAGCCCTCAGAGTAATTCATGAGAACTTCAGGTTATTTTAAGCACATACAGTATAGCCATTTCACTCTTCCTCCAGTGACTGTCCCATGAGTTATTGTGTGTCTGAGTGCTTTAGTAATTTATTATAAAGCCAGGGCTTGGAATATTATCCTAGCTTGCTGTATCCCAGGCGATGTGTGGCAGAAGCTCCCACCTGGGAGGCAGGAGACCTGGGCTTTGGTCTCCACTGTGTCAGAACTTGCACTACGCTCCTGGGCAAGTTACCTCAATTTCTTTTTTGCTAGTTAACAAAATTGGGTTAAATGATCTTTAAACTTCTTTTCAATTCTGAGATTCTGTACATTATAAAGAGTTTATTGTTAACACAAAAAAAAGTAGTTCTATAAATCAGGATCTGCTTATATGAAATAAAACTAGAGCTTTGTAATGGTATTATTTAAATATGTGTTCTATTTTTAATATTTTGGGGGGACTTATTTCTTTGATCCAACATTATATACCCAGTATATACAGTCTATGGAAGTAAATTATCCTGGTTTTTTATCTGAATGACACCAAATTAATTTGCCTGAAGTTCTCACTTGTTGACTGGTAGTGCAGTAATGGGTTGTGTCCAGCGAGGAGTGAGTTTACTCACTGACCCTGGTCTATGGCCGTGTGGGCCATGTGGGCTTCGACAAAGGGCAGGGAGATTCGCAATAAGGACATCAGCGCAGCTCTGCAGCGGGGATTCACAAACATAATGCCAATTTTCCTGGGCACATTTCATAGTGTTCCATCTAGTTCAGCTAGAACTGGATGAAAGCAAATGTTCTGTTATATTCAGGTGTAATCCTTCCCATGTACATATGAAGAGGAAACACAGCATAAACTAAGTGACATATGCATGCTAGTTAATCACATCTTCATTTGTGCATAAATATGTGGAAAGTGATATAGAAGAGAGAATGGGAGAAAACAATAAATGCCTTTTTTATTTATGAAGAATGGTGGCTCTGCAAGTAAAATAGTTCAATTCAGTAAATGATCTGAGTTACTTTATTTTACTATCAAGTAGACAGATAAAATAATATCAGTCAGCAGCCTTACAGTAAAAATATATTATATTATTTTGATCAGGTTTAAACCTGCACCAAGATGAATTGTAATTATTTTAAATTGAAAATTCATTTCTGACTAGTATAAATGAATGTATTGTATATTGTATTGATAATTCCAGTGGTTAGTATGGAATTGCTCTTCTGCTTGATATGGCTTTCTTATTAAGTAATTATTTTATAATTAGTACTAATTTGTAGTAATGAAACATCTTAGTTATGAAGAAAATACTGAATAAAATCTTGACTAATAGCATATTTTGAATAAATGATTTAGTATTATTTGAGAGAATAATTAAATTCATATTATTTTGACTCACAGTGAAATATATCATGTACACATTTTTGGATACATGATACTTTTTATAGAGAAATTGTGTACTTATATTTCAAAATCAGAAATATTCCAAGTATATTATGAAAGGTCTTTTTTTCCTACTGAGTTGATATATGTTTGGGACATAGGAAACTAATTAAGTAAACATTTCAACCATTCAATCTAGTTAATGGTATTAAATATCATATAACTTTAAAATATATTCTATGTTGAAAGTTAATAATAATGTTAGTCATCCTGACGCAACAATTACAGTGGCATAAGTCAGAGCATGAGGATAGGGCTGCCCAGAAAATATTACCCTAGATGTATTTGACTGTTGATAGAAATAAGTTGCTTTCACCAGATCCTATTATTTCGGTCTATGGATTTAAGGACTTAATATTATCATAGATATAGAATACATAGAAAGCCTAGAGGGGAACTAAAATGTGACAGTTTGAAATAACTAGAGAACAGGAACTCTCTGCATTGTAAATTAGCAAATAACATAGCACACGTGTAATCATGAGCCAAATGTAATCAGTGAACCAAAGGCATTGGGTGAAATGGAGGCTCACTACAGACTGAGGCTGCTGAAGCTGGCATAAAGGATGCAGGCTTTGAGCCAGGCTCCAGTGGTCATGTAAGAGTCACAAGGAAAATGGGCTACTCTGGATGTTGTGAAAAGCACGAGCAGAGGGAAATAAGTACAGCCTAGCACAGCCCTAAGAGAAATATAATGCAAATATAATCGCATTTGCAGGTCTTTGCAAGCCACAATAGGGAATTTTAATTTTCCAGTGGTCACATTAAGAAAAGTTAAAGCAAACAAGTGAAATTAAACTTCATATATTTTACAGAATCTGCAATATTCAAAATACTATAATTTGAACATGTAATCAATACAAAAATTTTCAATGAGATATTTTACATTTTTATACTGGCCTCCGAAATCCAGTATCTATTTTACACTTACAGCACATCTCAGTTGAAACGAGTAACATTTCAACTATTAAGACCCACATTATGCCTGGTGGGTACTCAAGTTCAGCCTCAGGTGCTCTCCTGTGGTCTGGCCGGTTGTATATTTCTCATCAAGTGTTTTGAGGGAAGAATTTCTTAGTGGGTTCATGTAATGTGTTCATGAGACAATAAGAAAATCAAAAACCATCCTGATAGTTTAGAACAATGTAAAAATATGACAAAAGCCTAATCCAAAGGGCACTTTTGGCCCCTATGTTATCGGACGTTCCTGTTGCATTGCTCTCTCAGAACTGCGAGCTGATGGTTCTCTCTTATTTCATGGACTAGTGTAGTCACACTGGCAACTTAGTTGGGCTCTGTGTCCCTGCTCTTTAATGTTGGGGTTTTATAAGCCCTCTGTCTTGACCCTGACTTTATTCTCAGTCTGTAAACTTTTCCAGGAGCATCTCAAGCTCTTATACAATTGATATAAGTCCAATATCATCTCTAGGCCTTGTATCTTCGGTTAAACTTTTTTTCCAAATGCCTGCTGTATATGTCCAACTGGCTCTTTTACAGGTACATAAACCCAGCACTCTTCCCTCCACACATATTCTTCAGTCCATAGTTTTCTCCTCAGCGAAACCCAGATCCAAGATCCTATAACTCAATACCAGGTGTATAGGAGGGACAGAAAAAAGGAGGACTACAGTGAAAGGAAATAAAACTTTCTCACATCCTAATTCATCCCATTTGCACCTATCAAAACACATACACATTATTTTGATGAATTTCAAATTTTCAAAATACATGAGTATTTTATTACATTACAGAAATCTGTAGTTATGTTTTATTGTTTTTAAGTCCAATAGGTATTGCATGATAACAATGTCCATAATGCTAATGATCTTAGTTTCACTGTTCTGTCCCTAAGATAGAGTTGCATTAAGATAATATTGAACCTGGTAGGAATTTAATTCCTTATGTAGCTGTGCTCGGGAAATCAATGGGATAAAACTGAGATGTGAGTGCACATTCGTTTGGTAAGTCGTGTCATATAGGTATGTTAAAATCTCCCATTTTTCCATGGGAAGTTTTGAGTTCCATTAAAAATATTTGGATTTTCTATGGCCTTCAGTGATCTCACACATTATTGTGTCTGTTCTTAGTATGCAGTGATTGTTTATAGCTGAATCATTAGGCTAGTAGTAAATATGTGCTCTGCAGAAAACAATGTTGTAGTTGTAAGAACATCATCCATGACAAAGAATATACTATAGATATGGTATAGTTTTAAGATCATCAATGACCAAGAATATACCAAAAGGCAAAGTTTATGATGATAGCGGCAGTGTGATTTCTGCCATGGAGGGGACTCTGTAGAGGAATCTTAGTTTTCCTTCTATATAAAGAGCACATGATTGCTGAAGAAATGCAGATAGCACAGTGTGAATACAGTAAAAACAGAAACTTCACTCTTCTTTCCATGCCACCTCCAAATAACTTCCCAGATGTAACCACTGATAACATCTTGCTGTACAAGGGTCTAGATATTCCCTATGCCATTGTAATGGGATGCCAAGTGGAACTTTCCTGTTGTGCTGGAATTGTTAGAAGCCAGAGCTGAGGGCAAAGGGGTGCATGCTAACAATCAGAGCAGATGCCTTAAATTCTTGGATCCTCTGTTTCTTTATGTAGAGAAAAGGAAAAATAATAAAGTTCCTTCCTTAACTCAGAATATTTTGCTTTTAAGTGATTTAAACACAAATAAAAATAGTCTATGATTACAAATCACTACACGGATAGGATATTATTCTGATTCTTAAAGAATGAAAATAAAATTTTCACACTATAATGCCAAAGAAGCAATCAAAAAGCCCTAAAACCTATGAAAATATAGATGGTTTAAGTACGTTAATTAAGTACGTTTTGTGACAAAATCAATGTTTTCTCAATAAAATGCATGCTCAACTGAAGAGTGTTCACTAAATAAAAATAAATTTTAACATTCTGTGAGTAAAACTGCAATATTTCCAGGCTCTCTTACCTGGCCTTAGTGCATCTCCGTATCAACAGGTGTTTCCAAGGGGTGGAGAGAAGTAGACCATCTCCATATCAATAGGTGATTACAAGGGTGGGGGTAGCGAGGGTATATCTGGACTGGAGAGGTTGGATGGGGTCCCTTTTTGCAGCTGGGTCTCAAGAGATATGGGTGAGAAGTGGATGACTGCTTGTAAGCAATAAATGGGTTTCTTCCACTGTATTTCTCCCTTTGACTGATTTCAGCTTCAAAAGTAATTTGCCCCAGGCTGGGAACTTATTTTCCCCTCAGAGTTACACATTAGTAAACTGTTTATGAAATTGCCAAACAATGTATTATAGAGCCATTAAAACTCATTATGATGTTTTTTTCTCTTGTTTCAAAAAAATCTCTCATGTGAACTTAAAGCTGTATATTACCATCACAGCCTGGAAGGCATGCACAAATACAGAAAACAATGTGCCTAAAATGAAAAGAGTTGCAATTGGGTTGTAGAACTGTGACTTTTCAAAACTTCACATTTTATTATGTCTTTTCAGTTTGTTTAATACAAGGGAATATATGAAATGGTGAAAATCAAAAGATCAGTAGTTACTTCTTTACTAGGAGATAAACTAAAAGATAAAATCCCTATATGTACTCTCTTAAGAAACGTATCTCAATGGTCCTTGCCTGGACTGAATGTTTGTATTCCCCCAAATTCATATGTTGACACCCTAACTCCTAATGTGATGTCATAGAATGTGGGGCATTTGAGAGGTAATTAGTACTAGATGAAGTCATGAGGGTGGGTCCCTGTAGATGGGATTATAGTGTTCTTAGAAGACTGAGGATAAAGCTTTCTTGTGCTGCTAAGCTGTCTGCCTCGTGAGGACGCAAGAAATCAGAAGTCTGCAACCTGATTGGGGGCTCTCACCAGAATCTACGGGTGCTGCCATCCTGACCTTAGACTTCCAACCAGAACTGTGAGAAATAAATTTCTGTTGTTTGTAAGCTAGCTAGTGTATGGCATTTGGTCACAGCAACTCGAGCTGAGATAGTCCTATAGTTACACGTTTGTAAATACGTACTGGGAATGAGCGGGGCAAAGGAATTCTTTCCCTGGTGGCTTTGCACTTCACTAATAACGTTTGTTTTTATTAACATTATTTCTTCAGGCCCAGAAGCTCACCCCGTGGCTTGAAGGATTCTGAACTCCTGCTCAGACTCTCTTAAATTTAGGACACCGAGCAAGAAACGGTCTCTTCAGATTCATTGGAATCATTATTAGGGGGAGAAGAGTTTCGGTTAACCAAGACCACTCCCGGAACAGTGCCCGGTTCCCCTTCACTTCTTGGCTCCGGCCGGGCTCGGAGAGGAGACCCAGGGAAGGGTCCTGAGGTCTGGGGACCGGGACGATTTCCCAGCAAGGAATAGCTTCTTCAAGGCAGGGGAGCCATCGCACACTTCATGCCTCATGTTTCTAAAACCGCACCAGCTGTCCTGAGGGGGTACTGGCAGGGGCGCGGGGGGATAGCGTGGCGCCGGTTGGGGCAGAAGAGACAAGAAAAGCCCGGAGCGGCAGCATCTGGAAACTTCAGGATTATCCGGCGGCAATAAGGAGCCACCCAGGCACGGAAGAGGATGGGCCTTGGAGCGAGGTCACAAAAACAGGCGAACAAAACGCCAGGGGCTGAAGAGCAGCGAGTGCAGCCCAGTTCCTTGCATCCAGGGAACCCGAGGTCCAGACAGAAGGGACTTACCCATGGTCGCCAGTGGCTTCTGAGGTGGAAAAGGGGGCGTGGGGGCAACGAACAGAGGGCCTTTCCTGGTCCTCTGAGGACAGCAAGTGGTCATGTGGGCTGCTGATGGTTCTGGGGACAGCGGAGGACCAGCCTCGGTGGCAGGAGGGCGAAATCAGAGGCGGAGGCGGTGTATGTGAACCAGCCCTGCACCTCCTCTCTTCTCCCAACCGCTCGCGCCCCCGCCCGCAGGCCCGGCGCTGGGGAGTCACAGCCAAGGACAGGAAGGACAGTGGGACGGCGTCAGCCCGTAGCCGGTGACGGCAGCTTTGGGCTCCCGGATCCTGGGACTTGTGTCTCTGCAGGGTCTGCGGCTGCTCGGACCACCCGGCTCTCCGCGCAGGGGGCAGCGGCTGCAGCAGCCCGGGGTCCATCGCCACGGCCCCCTCCTGCCACAGGCAGAGCAGCAGGTACCAAAGGGACTGAGCAGAAGCCCCGCGTGGCGCCCCCTGCTGGCCAAAGCTGTCCCGGGCGGCTCACACCCGCTGGTAACGTCCACCAGCTCTTGGTATTGTCCTTTGCACTAAACTGAACGCTAAAAGTAATGAAACCATATTCAGCACTACATGTCTTCATAGATTTTTTAAATAAATTTGGATGCATCTGTTTAAATTCCATCAAACGCTTCCATTTTAAGTGGAATCAAATATTCTCAAAATATGAGAGACTGAAAATTGTATTATTCATAATAGCCAAAACTGACAGGGATGATGATTAAAATAGCCTCAAAATACTTTTAAAAGCATGTCTTTCCCCAGATAGTTTTATTCCATGAAATTGACCTCTGATCTCTATAATCTGTCTAGTTTTTAAATACATTAATGTTTAGTCTTTAGACTGGAAAAAAATCATTGTGAATGATAATTCCAAAATCAGCCTGTGACCCATTACACCTCAGTGGATTTGTCGGCCTGACCTTTCCTCATTCTGGTGTAACCACAGCATCCTGGTTCACTTAATTCTTTAAACTTCAATTAAATAACAGCAGGAAAAGCCAAGAAGATAAAGCAGATGAAAATCCCTTTATAGCCTGTAGTATAATGAATAACAGTTTGAGAGAATAAGGAAAATTTTTTCCATATATGAATATGATCCATGAAAATTTATTTCTCACGGGTTATCATTTTGCAGAGGGAAGCTATCAATCTTTTGTCTTGTTGCAACAGAAATATTAAAATCAAGCTATGTAGTCTGTGTATCAGATATACAATGTTCTTTTACCTAGCTCTTTTCTTCCCCTTCGACAGTATTACTTAAGTTTGTTAAATTTACTCTGTTGTGGTGTCAGAGTCATAGTCTTGCAATTCATTCTGTTCTGAATGATGGGACCATTTCAATAAAGTAGCAAATATGAGAATTTATCTGTGGGTTTGTTGAAGGACAAATTAACCTTCCAGTGATCTTTTATGCTATGGAAGTGATCTGTTTGTAACATAGTAATAACCTGAACTGGGATCTAGATGGATGTTAATAAAAATGAGACTACGGCCTAACCCAGTGCCCTGCACATGAGATGCATTCAATAAATGTTTTAATTTATTAAATGATATAGCAGAGCTGGTTTTATGCCTGGGGAACTCTAAAGTTTTCTTGGCAGTATCATTTAAGGAGCATTGAAAAGCCTGTCTGACCAAAGGTATCAAGTCCTTCCTAAACTTGTTACTTTCATTACAGTCACACAAAGCAGAAAGGAAGCCAAATGAGGGCACCAGTTGGGAAATAAGCACTGAAGGTAACTGATGGGGAAGATAAGGCAATCTTACCTGAGTTATTGTTTTATCCATAATGAGTGGTCAGAGTTTATCTGGCCCCCAAAGAAAAGGAAAGAGAGAAGTATGAGTCATGGCAAAGCTAAAGCATCACGGGGGGGACTTGATAATAGGGGGTCTAGTAACCATAATGTTGTTCAAGTGATTGTACATTAACAATACCAAAACAAACAAACAAAAAAAGAATTAAATTAAAAAAAATGATACTGCAAAGAAAACTTTAGAGTTCCCCAGGCATAAAACCAGCTCTGCTACATCATTTCATTTAAAGACAAAATGTCTTTAGATCTCCTTCTGTTTGGAAAAATTCCTTTAGATTTAGGGCATGAACAAAGAAAGCTTTCATATGATATAGTAGTCTGAATGATTCCCAGAACTTTCAGGTTGTAATACCTGGAAGTTGTGAATGTTAATTTACTTGAAAAAGTATCATTTCAGATGTGATTAAATTATGGCTCTTGAGATGGGAGCCACCAGAATCTGCAACAGAAAACATAGCCTCCAGAGGAAGCACAGCCCTTCAATACTTTGATCTGGACACAGCAATACTGACTTGGAACATCTAGTCTCCAGAACCGTGAATGAATATATTTCTGTTGTTTTAAGCAATGAGGATTGTGGTATTTTGCTACAGCAGCTGCAAGAAACTAATATGCATGAGACAAAACCTGCCTTTCTTGTACTTCTTATTTCCCTTTGTGTATCGCTTATACTTAATTCAATCTCTCTGTACAACCTTCCACACCTATTTATATAAATTTTATTTTGATTTCAAGTAGTCTCTATTTCAAATCCAGCTCTGTCCTCTGTGAAGTCCACAGTATCATCACAGAGGGAAAAAAGAAAGAAAGCATGAGGAGCATATTTTATCAAACAGTTGCCAACGACATTAGAAACCAAAACAAAAATTGGTATGTCGCCTAGAAATAATTGTTTTTATTTTCTTAATTTTTCATGTTATTTATATGAAACAGAGTTAAGTCTTCTACAGGAGGAAAGTTATTTGTTCTCAAGTTTTCAGTTCTAAAAATGTATGAATTACCCCGGGGGGCTTGGATTTTTTGTTCACACATTGTGACAGCCAGGGTATCAGTAATGGCAGATATCCATGTGGCAAGGTTAATGATGTTTGCCAAATATTTTATCCCCCAACCACCACACACAAATTTTATGGCACCCCTTTAGTTAAACAGGCCCATGTCACTAGCTACAGTCAATGAGATATAAGCAGAAAGGTCAGTTCTTGCCGGAGACAGTAAAATGTCCAAAGGCCATTCTCCAGAGGTTCTCCTTCTCTGCAGCAGGAACAAAGGCTACCATGTGTACATAGTGTCGTTGCAACATGAAGCCTCATCAGCCTGCATGTTGGTCCTGCTGACCCGTGTGGGACCTGCTCTGCGAGAGAGAATAAATGGTGGTTGTGTTGTGTTAAACCACTGTGATTTTGTGGCATTAACTGAAGCATTAACAAATGCAGTGTTTCTTTCTTTCTAGGATTCTGAGATTAATACAGAATCTTCCTTGACTTATGATGGGGTCATGTCCTTATAAAACCGTCATAACTTGAAGATATTGTAAGTTGAAAGTGCATAAGATACATCTAACCTATCAATCATCGTGGTTTAGTCTAGCCTCCCTTAAACACACTCAGAGCATTTATATTAGCCTACAGGTGGGCAGAACCACCTAACATGAGGCATACTTTCTAATAAAGTGTTCACTACTTCTGTAACTCATTGAATACCATACTGAATGTGAAAAACAGTATGGTCGTATAGGTACAGTTGTTAGTCTGTCAGTTACTCAGCTTTGTGATCATGTGGCTGACTGGGAGCTGCAGCTCCCTGCCCAGCATCCCGAGACAGCATCCTACCACAGATTGCCAGCCTGGGAAAAGAGAAAAATTCAAAATATGTGGTTTCTACTGAATGTGTACAGCTAGCTAGTGCACCATCATAAAGTCAAAAAATCCTAAGTTGGACCATCATAAACCAGGAAACGTCTGTAGAGTTCAAAATAAGAACTGGTAAAGATTTTGAACCTAACTGTGATTCTTAGTTCCCATTAAAAAAAAGTCAAATTTAGAAAAAAAGTCTCCATTAGCTCGATCTGAAATTTAATACAATCTGCAATGAGAAATAATCAATTTTTATGAATGGAAGTCCATAATTTATGTGCAATAGTATATAATTCTTCATAAATGTGTTGTAATTATAACTGCAAAACATGTACTTGTCACTGCCATTTTTTCTTTCCATGAATTTGCCAAAAGCAATAGCTAGAAAATGTTGCCTTGATGGAACTATGATATAAAAGAGCTTTTCCACTTAAACAACTAGTTTGATAAAATTGCATAAATTCTGAGAGCCATATTTTCTTCAAAAAAAAGAGAAAGCCTTAAAGGTTTGATGAAGTGTCTTAAAGTAAAAAAAAAAAATTAGTATATTATGAAATACATAGCATTTTTCAAATAAAGGCTTACATGATCATGGTTAGCACTATATATTTTGTAAAAGAATTAAGTCAAGATATTTTAGAGACAAAAGTAGGTAATATATTTGAAATATTTGATCAATTAACTTAGACAAAGCAATGAATTGGTTAGGAAATATTCACTTACTGAATAGAGAAATTGCCTTTTATGTAAAAAAATGCAGTCTCTAGTTTGTCATATATTCTGACAAATAGATAATCTGTATTTTCTTGTTCCAGGGATTCCTCATTAGAGATGCTCTCATCAGTTTTCCTCCACATATGAAAACTCACAGAATTCCCCAGAGAAGTTTATCACAATCAGACCTACAATGGAGAATGTGCCATTATTCAAATCTTTAATAGTAAATATAAAATGCACATGACTGAAAAAGAAAATAACAAGCAGAGATCCCTCAGGAACTTGACTACAGGGATCTCTGCTGGAATAGAAAAATGTAATGATCCGGGGAAATAGAACAATAATCAAATTTGTAGATATAGGAAGACATTAATACAATACAGCAAAAGTACTTAGACAGCCATAGTACTGTGGAGAAAGGTCAACTGTGTAGATAGGTGAGTAAAATCATTATTTTGAAATGATGAAAAGCTTTTAGTCTTATCTGAAAACCATATTTATCTCAATGTAGTTCTGTTAAAATTTGACTGGAAACCTGATCTATGAGTTCTTTTGTGATTGATTTGCACCAGTTTTCCACCAGGTGTATTATAATGAATATATTTTAAAGTATTTCAAAGTTGACATTTATTTATTTTAAATAATCCATAATTTATACAAAGGGCAAAATGAAAAATCAAAAGGGATGTTGAAAGATAAAATAGCTTATGCATATGGAACAAATTGAGGTGAGAACAAGATATCCCCTTGATTTCCTTCATCATGCACTTAAATTAACAAATCTAATGTCATTTAGTAAAACACATTTCCAGCTCAACAAAATTCATAAATAATTTTAATTTCCATATGAATCATCTTATTTTCAGTTATTTTAATTATCTTACAACCCTTGAATGGCATTTTTTATATGAAACAGAGTTAGTAATAATACAATAACTATGCCAGAAGGGTGTAATTAACAACCATCTAAAAGAACAGTTGCCTTAAAGCATTCAGGATCCTTATGCATAGCATCCTGATTAAGAAACACAATTACTTTTAAGTTCATCCATAGGAGAAAAGGAAGAAATGAAAAATACAAGTTTGCTGTGCTTATTTAATATGTTTTACACATAACATAGCTGCAATTGTTTTGACAGGGCCCTTCAAATGCCATTAACACTGACAGAATATTATGCTTGACACATAATTTCAAAAAGTGCGGTAATGACTGTATTCTACTTGGATCTTCACCTTAGCAGTTGAAATACAGAAATTGAGAGCCCTATTGTGTAGCCATATTTGGTTTAAACTGTTTTAATTTATTATAGAGGTACAGCAAAGTCCTTGGGTGACAAGTGCTCATATGTCTTTTAATCAGTAGGCTCTACTCAAGTTTTGTGACAGGAGCTCCAAGAGCCACTCTCATTTAGATGGTTAGCCTTCTTCAGCAGCTACTGGTGTGGATCTGTACAGGAGTGGATGTTATTTGTCAACACAGGGACATCTTGAGCTAAGGTTGTCCCTCCCACTTCTACCTCCAGAAGGGGAAGTGGGTTGGTTGCCTCTGTTTACCCTGCCCTAGGCACTAATCTATCTTTAGGAAACCATCTTTTCCCCTAAGCAAATACATGCCTCTCCCTCTACCTTAGATAGATGGATTTTGAAAAGATTAAAAGTAAATTTAGTGGCACCAAAGTAATCCATAAATGGCCTAATCACTAATGAAAGGAAAGAGATTGTCAAAGCGGACATTTTTAAAAAGGAAGATTCAATCATACATTGTTTATAAGAAACACTTAAAAGACACCACTAAGGTGAAAATCAAAGAGTATCAAAACATGGAAAACAAACACCAGGAGCAAGAAAGCTGCCGCTGTGGCTATATTAAGGTAGACTTCAAAGTAAAGAAAGAAAGAAGGACATTTTATAATGACAAAAGCATCCATTTATCAAGGAAATACACTTTTAAACGCTTATATAGGCCAAACATACCTTTAATAGCATTAAGCAAAATTTGACAGAATTCAAGAGAGGAATAGACACATCAATAACCAAGGTTGAAGATTTAAATACCCGTCCTAATGACTGGTAGAACAAGTCAAGGAAAAAACAACAAATATATAAAACATTTTATTTGAAAAACAGTCAAGTAACTTGACCTAATTGACATTTATAGGAAACTATATCCAACAATCAAAGAATACACTTTTTTTTTCTTCCATTGCACAGGGAATGTTCACTAGAATAGATTATATGCCAGGCTGTAACACATCTCAGTATATTTCAAAAGCCTGAAATCACATAGAACATTCTCATTGACAAAATAATATTAGAATTAATAACATTAGGATATCTAGCAGAAAAAAAAATAAGTAAAACCACCTTAAAAGAATCTATTAGTCAAAGAAAAGTCAAAAGGAAAAATATAAATATTTTAAGAGAAAATTAAACTACAACATAAAAACATTTGGGAATGCAGCTAAAGATTTAGAGTTAAGGATTAGGAGAGAGGTATGAAATTTATGATCTAAGATTTGACCTTAAGGAGTTAGAAAAAGAACAAATCAAATGGATAGTAACAGAACAATAGGATATTTTTATGGGGAAAAAAGCAACCTCAACCGCTACCTCAGATAGACTTCTGGTTATACAAAACAATGATAAAATTGCCTTGTGGAATGTAAGATAATGAGAACTAAAACTGATAACAAGTGTAACACAAAGAGCAGGAATAAATAGAATTAAAGTGTTGTTAGATCCTACTATTACTGTTAGGAAACTTGCACAAGTAATAAATTATAGTAAATTTTAATAAGCGTAGCACACATGTGGTCATTTTTAGGGTAAACTAATATATACAATAGTGCAAAATAGTAATTGTTGGTGTAAAACCAAGTTAATAAAAGAAAAATGGAATGTTAAAAATGTTGAATATCCCAAAAGAAGGCAAGAAAGGAGTGACTGAACTTAAAATATGAGGGTCAAATAGAAAAGCAAATAGTATGACGGCACTATGAATCCAATTTATCACTAATCACATTAGATATAATTAGACTAATTTCTAAGATTAAAAATTTACTGTTCTAACAACAGATATTTCTTTAAACTTCATCATATGTTAATTAAAAGCCTCCCCTAAAACATCAGGAAATAGAAAGATTAAAAGGATGAAGTTATGCCATGTAAACCCCAACAAAAAGAAGCTTCTATAGTTATACTAATATCAAACTAAGACAGTTTTGTCAAGAGTAATTACTAGAAATGAATATGGACAATTTTGTAGTGATAAATTTTCAAGAAACACATATTAAATATGAAGGCATCACATAACTCAAAAATATAAAACAGTATAGAGATATTTGTTATCAAGATGATCTGTATTAAAGCACCTAACAGTGATCCTCAGGAAATGTCATTTACTCATTTACTTAAAATTAGAAAATAGAATTCAGAAGAACAAGGTTGTGCTACTCTGAAACTAGCTACTTGTTAAAGCTTCTGTCTCAATTTTTCAACCAAAAATTGAGTGACTGGACTCCACATAGCCTTAACATTTTGTGACTGTAAAGATGGAAAAGTGCTGGTAATGTTACAATGTAGTTTATAGAAAGAAAAATTCTCAGTTTCTAAAGAGCAACTATCTTGCAAACTACCTCACAAACCTGGATCAGTGTGGGGGCATGTGATTAAACTTGGTATTTACATGTCTATACACCCACCAGCTTCTACATGTGGTAATGGTGGGAAGCTGGAATTTGTAGTGAAGACACTCGGGCTCCTTTCTGTGTCATAGCCCTGCTATGTGTTACCCCAAATCTCAGACAAAAACCCTGAAGCTCAGAGAAATCACTTTATTTCTCCAAGCCCTAGACGATAACAGGGCTTCTGAATTCTCATGTCCTTAAGTAAGTGGTCTCATAGTTTAATTTGCATTTCTGAAAAAGTTAATCAATTAATTAAGTGGTTAGAATGATTCTTAATTTTGTTTCACAGAGAAAGAGGATTTTAGAGTTCAAAAGCCCATTACACAATGTGTCTATCCAGTCTTATTTTATAGATGCTGACATTGATTGACTGACTTAGAGTGGCTGCTAATACATATTTGTTGACTGTATTAATGCAGTAACATTGAATAACACTGCACAGAATAACGCTGCAAATTTTGCCACTAATTAGCTATGTGATTTCTGACTTCAACTTCTCTAATTATAATTAGTTTAAATTTGCTAGCTTCAAATATTAATTTTAAATGTCTGACTTTATAAATCTAAGTGACTGGCCTGAGGTCACATATCCATGTGAATATATACCTGGTCCTAGAACTGCTACTGAAATGAGTTTTCCTTTGAAACAATTATCTTTTATACAAACTGCACTTTTAAATTTCACGTTCTATGCTTAAGGGATCCATTTTATAGTATTGGCTACTACTGATTTATCAAGTCAGTGCCAAAACTGAGAGCTTACGGTATCATCTTTAGATTAAATACTGCATACAGTACTCCAACTAATGCATACAACTCCACATAATGCCTACTAGAGGCTTACATTTACTATACCCTTACTATGCGCCAGGCAATTTTCGACATGCTTTATATTAGCTCACTAAATCCACATAATAAACCTGTTAGGTAGGTGCTGTTAGTACCTTCATTATGCAGTGAGAAACCTTAGGTATATGCAAACATGCATACACACATGTGCACACACACATAACTTGCCCCAAGTTATCTAAGTTATAGAGCTAGTGAATAACAAAGTGCAAGTTCCTCTTACCATTGTTTGTTTTGCAGTCAGTATATAAATGGTATCTGCTCTTCTTAGCAGGAAAGAAAATACAGTTTATACTAAGAGAATTTTAAAAATACAAGAGTTTTAAAAAAGGGAGATAAAGCGGAACAAAATCTCAATTACAATGCAAATTAGTTATGGAGCTGAAAATACAGTACAGAAAATATAGTCAATAACACTGTAATATCTTTTTATGTTGACAGACAGTAACATAAAAAGAACAGTACTTGACATACATTAAACAGCTAAAAGACTAACATCTTATAGATGTCAGACTGAAGGACATCAAGCATTAGATCAGTAACAGCAATTTTGGATTTAAAATATTCTTCCATACTTGTAATTACAAATAGATGTGGAGAAGGAACAAATCTAGATTAACACAAAACTATTTTTTTCTTCTCCTCACTCCCAAAATAGAGAAAACATTTTTTAAGAAAGAGAAGAAATGAAGCTTTTAGGTTTGAGGAAATCAAATGTATTCAGAAATCAAACATAATGCATTGTTTTAACCATCCACTAAACTAGTGATTCTTTCCTCTGCTGCAACTGACATCCTTTTCAAAATATCACCAAATGCTGACATGCCATCATTTGACAGAGATTGCTTGTCAAAACCAAAATATATTCTTAGAGTGTCTTTCACTAATAACAATCCTCACAGCTGTGAGAAACAACCTCCCACCCCTCCCATCCTCCTTTATTATCCATCCTTTTCTGAAATGTCAACTTGCAGAAATCTTTAATATGTAGAGGATGAGTCTATCAAAGCATAAATACCCCTGAATTTATAAAATGACCCTGCCCACTGATGTATCAGTAACTTAAGGATGAGATGTGGAGTTCACTGTGCTAGTACAAATCTGTTTATATTTTCAAAAGCCTATCAGCTAACCTGTTTTCAGCTTGTAATATTTTTATTCACAGAGGACTTTGCACATTTCACTTTGGAAAGAGCCATTAAATCATGTGGGGATTATTGCATAAATAATGAATAAACAGAGAAAAATGGGGTCATTTAATTTCATTTAAAAAGGAATGGATTAATCTTAGAAGGTTCTTTGGGGAGTAGAATTCATTATTTTGTTATATAATGTGCAGAGCCTTTCTATTTATGACTTTAGAAAACACCATAGTGCAATTTTATAACCTGCATGCTTCTAAGTGTGCATTCTTACCTAAAATGTAATCAAATAGATTTCACATAATTAACACCATATACTTAAAGAACACTGGGCTTTAAAGATGCAATTTTACCAAATAAATATATTAGAAGATAATCACCTTATATTACATTTAACTATAAAAGTTATCTCTAAAGATACTTAATTTTAAGTGCTTTGTAGTGAGACCTCAGTGAAATATGTTGAAAAATTTTGTTTCAATGTGACACACAGACATCCATATACACAAAAGAATTCAGAACAACACTATCTATAATATTGGAACAGGAAATGAGTCAAATCAATTAAGTAATAATGGTTTCCATGCACAATGGGGAAACATAGCCATTAAAATGATAGTGTAGGTCTTTATTTATTTATTGAATAGTCATGTTTATGATTAAATGTATGCATTTATTTGGTATGTGAATATATAGCTATCCAGTTATATACTTACATCCATGATCTTACAACATTTTACCTCCAATATCTGTCAGAGTTCAACCAGAGAAGCAGAACCTTTGGAATGTATATGTGTGTACACATGCATGTGTGTGTACAGAAAGAAGTAAGTGACTCCCATGATTGTAAGCACTGGCCAAGTAAGTTTTAAATCTGTAGTTCAAGGTGTCTAGAAACAAAGATTACAAGCAGGCTGGGATTCATGGATGTGGCCAAAACTGCTTTCGCCAAGCAGAATTTTTTCTACATCTACAAGGAAAATCCAACCCTACTTTTAAGGCTTTTCAACTGATTAAGTCAGACCCATCCAGATTATTGAAGATTAGGAATTTAATTACATCTTCAAAACCCCTTCACAGTAGCACCTAGACTAGTGTAACTCCAAGGGGAAAATCCCAGGGCTAAATACCTCTAAAACCAAAATCAGTCAAAGGGAGAAATAAAGTTAAGAAACCTTTTATTTCTTACAAGCAGTTGTCCCCGTCTCTCTCTTGACCTGCCTACAGCAAAAAAGCACTCCATGCAATCTCTCTGGTCCAGATAAACCATCACCTGCCCATGTAATTACCCATTGATACGGAGATGGACTACCTTTCTCCACCCCTTGGATATACCTATTGATATGCAGATGCACTAAAGCCAGGTAAGAGATTCTGGAAATACTGCAATTTTACCCACAACCCATCCCTTCAGAAATCTTGCCGCACAATCTACCTCTTCCCCATCTTCCACAATGGCCCCTGGGCAAGAAAACTGGAGCATTTTAACCAGGCTAATAACATAAAATAGCAACAGCAATAAAATCATGATAATCCTCAAACCAGAGGATTCAGCTAGGTTCAAAGTCCTATGCAGATTAAGTCCATAGCTCACCCATTCCACAGGCAGTCAGTACCTGAACAGGTAGGGAGTTCAGAGCAATCATCACACGGCAACTGCAGCCAGGGGACACATCCAAGCCACAAGGACTGTAGAAGAAAATAAACTTTAGGGCAATAAGATACATGTTTAGTGACATCAGATAGGCATATCTTGTCCGTCAGGTAGGATACATGCAAGAAAGTAGTCCTGTGATAGACAATGGCAGGAATGGGATCTTGTCCTGGTCCAGTATACCAGACTTTCATCCCCTTCCCTGTAGGTGTTACAGATGGGTCAATATATAGGGCAACAGGAGGTATATGTGCTGGTCATAAAGATAAAACAAAGATGCTTCTACCTCCTGGACATTTTGGGTACACTACTGTGATGTTTGTGGGCCACTCTTCTGTTACTCCAGGAATACACAGAAGGCCAGCTTTGAGGGCTTTTCCCCAAGGTGCCAGAAAGGCCAGCCATTGCTGGCCCATGTGTCGAAATGCCCAAGGCCACATAGTCTACAGATTGCTGTGGTCACTCAGTCATACAGTGCACTTCTGATAGGGCTCTGCTGACCTCTTCAAAGGTCAAAGGCAGGCCCCGCTGACAGACTACAGCCAAACTGTCTTCTGCCCAAGGCAGGATGCTCTGCTAGCCAATTCACATGGGCTACAAGGCACTGCCTAGGCCCCAGCCCCAGCTGTCTTCAGTCATAAAGACATCCAACTCACAGGGCACTGATGGGCCTGTCTCACTCAAGACATTCATGGCCTTGACTGTCCATTTTGCAATAGTGGAGGTAAATTCATATGTTTCATGCCAGCCCCACCTGATGCCCTTTCATACCAAATGTTATAAGGGCTTCAGAACATGTGCCAAGTGCGGAACAAACACTCTCCATTAGCCTACAAGACCCAAAACCTCTTGCAAAAATGCCACATTTATCTGTAAGGTAATCAGACATAAAGGTAACATCACATACAGCATTAGATGCCCTATTCCCAAGGGGATTCAGGCTTGCTCCACTCAGCCCCACCCTGCAAACGGTACGGTGGGGGGCTTCCTGGAAAACACAGTAACTCATGGAGCATTCAGTTCCTGTGTCCACCAGGGCCAGGACACACTGCACATTGACTGGGGACTAATAAATCATGAGGCCTCTGGTCCCCACCACATCCCCACGGTGGGGCTTGACCTTCCTCTCAGTAAAACTGCAACACCCAATCATCATCCTGTGGGGGTAAGGTCCCAGGCAGAGCCTGAGTACTGTTCCCCAGGAAATCTTGCAGGGACACAGGCCAGACATGGGGCTTTGCCTTCAGATTCCATGTCCTGGACCTTAGCAGCTGGAACTGCTGCTCTGGCTTTAACTGGTGCTAGAGTTCTAATAATATTCTATTGGTCTGCCCATCAAGTTTTTCCTTCACTACCTCTGATTGTATCAAATCAGCCCACATCTGGGTCCTCGAGACCTTCACAGGGCCCTTTTGCACCTCTCCTTTCAGTTGTACCTGTACTTCCTTCTGGGCTCTTATTGTTTCAACTTCCCCTAGATCTGCTAACGTACGAGTAGCCTCACTTGTGGGTTGCCCTATGTGGGGGGCAAGAGTATTCACTAGGGACCCAGAGAGAGATGGGGGAGTTGTATGGAGCACCGGATTTCTCATTGCCACGTTGAACAACTCCTCATCTGGGCCCCAGGGGATCCATATTATAAATATTTTTCACAACCAATTCCCGCAACACCTGCTGGAGCACTGCATACGTTTTCCAGCTAGTGGGTAAGTATGGTAAATCACCCTGATTAGGCCACACTGCCCTGATGGCTGCTGTCAGCCAATCCAGAAGCACCCTATTCCTTGAGATGTGATGGACACTTTGCAACTGCTGCTGGAGAGAAGGGTGAGTCATTAGAGAAGCCAGTCTACTCATTTCAGAACCCAACATAACAATGTTTTCCACCCCCATATCCCAGAGATTCAAAAGCCACGTAGGCAGAGGTTCCAATGGCTTCTGCCTATATGGGATGCTCATGTCCACCAGCCCATCTTGGGTATAGGGAAGGAGCATGGAGTGCTCTACAAACTGGGGAGGGTGCGGTTCCTTCCCTCAGGAGCCCAACGTTGTTGTGTTTTTACTTTCTTAATTACAACCAGGTGGGCCTTAATGCAGGAGAGGCTGGTGCCTCAGTCAGTGGCCTTGGCAACAGATCAGCTCTCCGCCTCAACCCTTCATCCTCTCCCGCCATCTCCTCCACCATCTCTGGAACTGAAGGCACCACTCTTTCCTCCCCCTCGCTGACGAGCTTCTGCAATGCAGATTCTCCTGCTGCCACCCCCCACCCCCACCCCAAACGCTGCTGCTCAACCCATCCTCTAAATAACTCTTAAGGAAGATTAAGGGCATCCCATAGGTCATCACCCAGATCTTCCAAGTGATGCTGAAGTGTGTCTCTCTCCTGACAAAGTCTCTCTCTCTCCTCAATAACACTTTCTACTATCTCCAAGAAAAGAGATCCTACAATGTCAGCTGCTACATGGCCACTCAGGGCCTCTAAGCAGTCTTCTATCTGATGGAGGACTAATTCTGCAGCTTCAGGTGTCTCCGTTCTTCCCCAATTCTGGGGAAGGACTCACCCCTCTAGGAGGTGCTTTGCCCTAGACCAATTCCGCACTAGGAGCTCCCCAGTTGGAAGTCCCACATATAGGGGGTTCCCAAATAAAGCTGCACTCTCTACCACTGCAGACTCTGGGGCCTCCCTGTCATCCCTAAAGGAAATCCATCTAAGGCTCACACCCATTTAGACAGATTTCAGGTTCAGAGGGCCTGCAAACTGCCACCAGATGTAACTCTGGGGGGAGAATCCCAGGGCAAAATACCTCTAAAACCAAAAGCAGAAATAAAGTTAAGAAACCCTTTTATTTCTTACAAGCAATTGTCCCCATCTCTTTCTTGACATGGCTACAGAAGAAGAGAGCTCCACCCAGCCTCTCCAGTCCAAATAAATCTTCACATGAATTTGTAATTACCCTTGCAATTACCTATTGATATGTAGATGGACCACTTTTCTCCACCCCTTGAGGCACCTACTGATATGCAGATGCACTAAAGGTAGGCAAGAGATTCTAGAAATATTGCAATTTTGTCCACGACTAGTAATCAATTAAATAACTGAGGATTTTAACTGAGCCAAATTGACATCTCAAAAAAGCCACCACATCTCTCAAGTACCTATCATCTCTTGCCTGGATTATTATGAAATCTTCTAACTGGGCTGTGAATTTCTGTCCTTGGCCTCATTTACTGTGTTCTTAACACAGTAGAAGTAATAATTATGTTGCTATAAGGACAGATTATGACAATCCCCTGCACAAAATTTTCAATGGCTACCCATATTTTTCAGAATGAAATTGAAAGTTTTTACTATTATATAAAACATCTCATAGTTTTGACCTCCTACTATCTCTTTGACTATATTCCATAGTTCTAACTACCCCATTTCCACTCATGCCCATTCACTCTGCTGCAGCCATACTGGCTTCCCACTATTTTGTGAAAACAGCAGGTATGTTCCCACCTTAAATCATGTGAAATTGATACTTGCCTAATATTGCCTACATTGCTCTTTCCAAGGTGAACAGGTATTGAATGACTTCTTTATAGGCTAATTAGTAGACTTGTCATAGTTGAGTAAGTAATCAGTCAAAACATAAATTACTCAAATTTAAGGGTACAAAAAAAGAAAAATGTGGGGAAAAACAGAATGAAGTATTCAAGAATGTGGAAAATAAATTATCCAGCATAAGGGATAAGAGAAAATAAATGGAGTAAAAGAAATATTCAAAGAGATAATGCCAAATAATTTTCAAAACACATCATATTCATATTATCAATACAAAAATGATAAACAAGAAATACTTGTGGGCAGAAAAAGAATAAAATATAGTACATGGAAAGGAAGATAAATATTACAGAAAATGTCTTATCTGAAAATACATAGCCTGATGACAAATGAGACATCTTTAAAGTTTTAAAAGAAAAAAAAATCAGTTCTTCTATGTCCAGTAAATGTGTCCTTCAAGAAATGATGTCTAAAGTGTACATGCAAGCAAAACTGAGAAAATTCACTAAAATAATTTTGTATTTTCAAGGAAGCATTTCTTAAATGAAATGCTACTAGCATGCATATGCTTAACCAGCATTACCCAATCTCTCTTATTTCATCTTCACGTCTTTCCTTTTCTTCACTTCAAGCAGCAGTGTGGGTAAGAAAAATTGGAGAGGAAATTCAGACACTTGACTTAACCAGGAATCTGGGTCACTTTATACTGTTGCAAAACAAGAATATTGGGGGTTGAAAACTTAGTCAACATGCACTCCACTGACTGAGCAAACAAAATATGCAAATCTGTTTTTAACTAGCAATTGTGATGGGGAAATATAGTGTTGTTGGTAGTTTTTTTCTTTAAATTAGAGAATCTAGACAATAACTCTCATTTCAAGATACTATACAAATAAAACTAGGTCCTTCTTTCAAAAATGTACACAATTGTGAATAGAACCCTTTATTTCATGATATTATAACAAATATTACCACCAAGTTTAAATAAATTTAAAGAAAAAATATTCCACATAATTCTTCTTCACATAATTCTCTTTTTGTGTTTTATCTTCTGCTAAAAAAACAAAACAAAACAGCAGAATCCCCCTCTGTTCAAGGACTATATTTAAGGTCTCAGAATCTTTCTGTTTGACATCTACCATAACATAACCACATGTTAAATTAAGTGTTAATTTGACAAATTAATAACATAAATTTAACATTCAGTGAACTACAAAATAGAAAAAAAATTAGAATATGTTAATGAAATCAAAAGCTGGTTCTTTGGAAAATTTAAATAAAAAATTTATAAACTCCAACAAAACTGACCAAATAGAAAGAGAGGAAAGGGAAGCTAAGAGAAATTACCAATTTTTAGCAATGAAAGAGGGGATGTCACTATAGGTTCTACAATCTTTAAATTCAAATTAAAAAATTCAAAAAACTTTATGCTCATAAATTTGACAACTTAGATAAAATGAGCAAAAGGACACAAACTATCAAAGCCTATGAAAGAAGAAATCAATAGTTAGAATAGTCATGTTTGTTAATAAAAATGAATTTATAGACAAAGTCCTTACAATAAGGAAAATTCCAGTACATGATTATTCACTAGCATATTCTACTTAACATTTCTTGAGAAAACAATTACCAATTCAACATAACCTTTTCTAGAAAATAGAAGATGAAAGAATAGCTCACAAATTATTTTATGATGCCATCATTATTATGATTCCAAAACACAAATATATTCAAGGAAACTATATGCCAATACCTATCTAAAAATAAATGCAGAATGATCAATGAAATATTAACAAATTCCATCTAGCAAGATAGATAGATAAGTGGATAGATAGATAGATAGATAGATAGATAGACAGATTGATATGGAGATGTTTAATATATCATGACCAAGTGGGGTTCATGCAGGAGTGGAAGTTTGATTCAGCATTAAAATATCAATGCTACAGAAGAGAATGCATGTGATCATCTCAATAGATGCAGAAAAAGCACTTGGCTAAATTCAATAACCCTCTAGAATAAAATACTTTCAGTAAGCCAAGAATATGTGAAAATTTCTCAGTTTTATAAACAGCATTTACACAAACTTACAGATAATATCACACTTAAAGGTGAGTGACTAAATACTCTCTTCCTAAGACGAATAAGAAAAGGTCTATTTTCACCACTCCTATTCAACATGGTGCTGATACCCTAGATGGTGCAGTAAGACACAAAAGGTAAACAAAAAAAATGAAATTAGAAAGGAAGAAATAGAACTATTCCTATACTCAGATGACATACTGATGCCTATCTTAGAAGAATCTACAAATGCTACTGTAGCAAGTATGTGAGTTTACAATGTCACAGGATATACAAATGATGGGAGAAAAAAATTACAATACCATTTAAAACAGAACTAAAAGAATCCATGAAATATGTGGGTATGAATTTAACATAATGTATTTAAGTTTAATAGGCTAAGCCATCAAGGGAGCCTAAATAAATAAAAAAATATACAATATTCATGGATTAGAAGACTCGCTATTGTAAAGATGTCAGTTTTCTCCAGTTAACCAACAGATTCAATGCAATCCCAGTAAAAATCCTAAAATGAATATTTTCTTGTAAGAAATTGGAAAGCACATTTCAAAATTCATATGGAAAGTCAAAGTCTCCAGTACACCAAAAACAATTTTGCAGAAGGATAACAAAGTTGAAGGATTAATACTATTTGTTAAGTAATTATAAAGCTAAACTAAACAGATAATATTGCATTGACAAATTATGGGTATGTAGACAGTATAGAGTAGAGAAATAGATCTATAAAATATGTTCAATTTACACAAAATTGAACTATAAGAGTAAAAAAGTACAAAATCAATTTAATGAAAAAAGAATAGTCTTTTCAATAAATGGTATTGGAATAATTGAACTTTAGCCCATACAAAATATACATCTTGACTCAAATAGTACAACTTAGAAAACTAACTAAAAATGGATCTATATCTGAATATCTAAAACTGTACAGTTCCTAGAAGTATACTTAGGAAAAATATTTTGTGACTTCAGGATAGGTAAAATTTTTTTAAATATATGACATAAACATAATCCATAAAAGAAAAACTTGATAAATTGGACCTCATAAAAATTAAATATGTCTGCCCTTCAAAATACACTGTTTTACCAAGTAAAAAGACAAGTCACAGGCTGAGAGAAAACATTGTGAAACATGTCTGATAAAGGCAAATTAGGAAAAAAACCCAGATCAGTAGTTTCAAGGAGTTAGGTTTGTTTCAGAGGATGCTTGACTGCAAAGATGCATAGGGGATTTTTTGGAAGAATAGAAATGTTCTACACCTTTCTCATGATAGTGATTCAAAGCTATTCATATTTTTCAAATATTACAAGACTGACCACTAAAAGGACTATATTTTGCAGTATGTACATTTAATTTTTTCCTTGTCATTATGTTAGAAAAGAGTTTATTTTCCTCTTTTTTCATTTATGTATAGATGATTGGTTTATTTTAATTTTAACAGGCATAATATGAGTTACCAGAAAAATAATCATGAAAATCAATTCTAAAGTTCCTGTTTTGAGCAACTAAAGAAAAACCATGAGAAAATATTTACAGAAAATCTATTATGTACCAGATGTTCTGCTAAGGAGGTTGACTTTATTTGACATCTTATCAAAAACTTTAAATAATCTTGTTAGGTTTTATTTCCATTTTTAGAGTAGAGAAACCTAAGGCTCACAAAAGTTAAATAGAATTTTAGTAGTGATTTAAGGTCTCTATTCTTGTAAAATGAAGTGAATAATACTTACCTCTCAGGACTTCACTGAGAATTACTCATTTAATAAAGGTTTCTTGCAACAAGTCATTACTCAGCACTTTCTATGTGACTGGCACAGGTCCAGTACTAGAAATAAAGAAATAAACAAGAGAAGCAACATCTCCTGATTATGACATTTACATTCTAGCAAGGGAGATGGGCTATATGCAAATAAATGAATAATTTTAACAAATAGATATATCAACTCTTGATAAATAATATGCAGAAAATTTGAGGGAGAGTGGCATTTCTGATGAGCACGACCATGTGGATAGCGATGCCACTTACCAGGATGTAAAACGCTATGAGAGAATCAAGTTTATGGGAAGAATCAAAAAGTCAGTCTTGGCTTCCTATAAGCCAGACACTTTGATCACTGACTTCCACATGATCTCATCTAATGGAAACATCTCTCTCTGATCCCAAAGCCCACAACTAAATGAAGCTAAGGTCTAGATTCACCCCAGATCTGCGTGTTACACTTAGTGAATAATCCATGGAGCACCAGTAATCCAGTTGACAAGAATTATGATTCACACTATAAGTCCTGATACAGTCAACTCTTCAGAAACTACATTTTACATATAACAAGCAGCAAGGTAGTGTGGGTATAGGATTAGCTATGAAAAATTGTCTTAGCCTGGTTCAGCGTTCCTAATGTGTTTTTTAGGTTGGGCTGCCATACCAAAATTCTATAGCCTGGGTTGCTTGAACAGTGGAAACTACTTTTCTCACAGTTCTCAAGGCTAGAAGTCCAGGATCAAGGTTTTATTTTCTGGTGAGGACATTATTTGTAGCTGGCATCTTCTCACTAGGACCTCACATGACCCTTCTTTGGTGCGTGAACATTGAGAGAGAAAGAGTGAGCTGTCTGGTGTGTCTTTTTATACGGACATTAATTATGATTTCAATCTTAATGAACTCTGAAAGGCCC
Source organism: Smutsia gigantea (assembly GCA_032199065.1). Classification (NCBI taxonomy): domain Eukaryota; kingdom Metazoa; phylum Chordata; class Mammalia; order Pholidota; family Manidae; genus Smutsia; species Smutsia gigantea. The sequence continues at coordinate 267,472 of JAVSCE010008355.1, read as the reverse complement.
CATATCCAATACAATCACACTGAATTTAGGTCTTCAACTTATGAGTTCTGGGGGGACACAATTCAGTCCATGGCACTTTTGTTATTTCCCTTTTTATTCTTTTCTTGAAAAGTCATAATATTCTTGCTCAAATAACAATGAATTTAAATAATTTCTGTATCAGTTATATTAAATTTATTGACATTTTTAAAACTTGCATTGCCTCCAAAAATTAGAATTTTTAGTATGTATTCAATTGGAAAACTGTTTATGATAACTAACTTATGCAACCAGTGCACTGAAATTTTAAATGTATAAAAAATATTCCTATATTCTGGATTCCATGTTATTTATGAAAAAGATGTTCTCATTCAGAAAAAAACTCTTTTCTAAATAATATAAAAAGGAAAGAAAGCCTGAATTTTTATAAGAATATATCATAATTTTCTTCTCTTATATTCACCTGTTAGCATTAGTATCTAAAATTAGAGACTTAGTAATTAGTAAGTAAAAACCAAGCAAACACAAAACTCTTTGCTTCTGAGTTTTAAAATAAAAATGTGAATAGACATAGCATTTCATACAATATAAATAAAGTTAAGATTAACTTCAATTTTTATCTTCCACAGAAGGAAACTCATCTTGGAAAATTGACCATTAGCTAACAAAAATAAAATACTAGATTTCAATTTTTAACTTTCTTCATAGCTTGCTTTCTTTTTGTTTAGTCCTTCATAAATCTATGATGGTTGATTTCATGTGTCAACTTGACCGGTTCACAGGTACCCAGATATTAAGTCATACATTATTCCAGATGTTTCCACGAGGGTGTTTTTAGATGAGATGAACTGAGTGAAGCACATTGCTCTGTATAATGTGTCTGGACCTCACCCAATCACAGGAGCCCTAAACAGAACAGAAAGCTGACCCTCCCCTGAGCAAGATAAAATTATCCTGCCTGATGGCCTTTGACCTGAGACATTGGCTTTTACTGGTCCTACAGAAGCTTCCAGCCTTCGGACTCAAGCTGGGGCATTGGCTCTGAAGATTTTGGACAGCCCAGCTTCCATAATTGTGATTCCTTATAATAAATGAATGAATGCATGAATGAATGAATGAATTTTATTGGTTCCATTTCTCTGGACAAACTAATACACCATCCCACATGGCCTCTTCTTTTTTCCTTAAGGACTATAGTTCCTATATTTTCATATAATGCGTGTTAGAGTATCACTAGGATTTATAATTCTCAGGCTGCAAATGTATTATACAAAAGAAATTTAAAATTGATTAGAGACTTATTAAAATACTTGTTATAATGGTGATTACATAGCCTCCTGCAGAAGTCAGTGTTTAATGAGGAAGTAAAATGAATAGTTTGAGTAAAAATTCATGTCACATTCAGCAATACTGGAGTCAATCAACTTATGTTCTTGCAGCCTCTATTTCTATTTTATCCCTATAATCTTACAAATAGCTTTTTGTTTCTTTTGCTATTTCAGTTAATGCTGGCATAAAGATTTCCATTTTAATGTGAGTTTAATAAGGAATACATTTTATTTGGTGGTTAATAAGCTAGCATCATTCCATAGCTAAATGTTTATACTTCTAAACTGTTGAGATAGGGACCATGGGTGTAGTCAGAGTAGGGTGAGGGCCTCCAGAAAAAAGCAAGGCAGGATATTTATAGTCAAAGCAATGTAACAATGTAAAGTCCCTATGGAAACTCTGTGTTCAGCATTATGCAAAGTCAAGGTCACAATAATTCTCTAGGATAAAGATACCAGACGAGGAATACAGACATCTTCAGTGAGATCAGTTAAAGGTCAAAAGGCCAGGAGCAACTTCGCCTGGAATGTTTTGAGTGTTCCGCAAGGGTATGTCACCATAACCCTTGACTTCACTGTAAACAGCCCTAGCAAACAGACAATAACCCAGCCCACCTTGAGGGCAGGGCAGGTGGTACAAGTCCACACCCTAAGCCCTCAATTTCCAAAAATCCTCAACTGTCTATAAATCCCCTAGACAACGCACCACCCCGGGCTCTCTTGTCCCCTCCTGGCATGAGCCGGGAGCTCTTTCCTCTCACTTTATTTCTCAATAAAAGCCTCTACCCTGGCTCTCCTACCTTGGGTGTTTGCTAAGTTCATTCTTCGACTCCGCAAACAAGAACCCAGGCATCACTGTGATGATTCTAAGTTATATAAATTAGTTAAATAAAATATTAACTGGAAACTTATGTCACTTGAACTACTATGTGAGTGTCTTAACTTGCCCCAGGTATTTAGTCTTGTTTCACTCCAAATGACTTTTCACAATTCTAGAAAAATGACCTTTTCAAAAGGCTAGTATGGTCTCATCTCCCTTTTTTCACTGGCTTCTCTCTGTTTCCAGGATCCTCAAACCTGGCTTGTTTTCTCACTGCATTTTCCTGCTCTCTCACTCTAGCAGCAGCTCGCTGGTTTTTCCCTGCTGGAATGTTTAATTTCTCAAAAACCTGGATTTTCCACCTTTCTTTCCTTCCCACTTCCTCTCCTCAAAATGATTCAACCTTCAGACCTTTCCTCAGTTTCCCTTTCCCAGATGGCAGCTTGGCCATCACCCCGAATCATGCCCCACAGCACCATAAATCTCATCTAGCAGGGTCACACGTACTTATTTCTTTATGCTTATTTGATTCCTCTCTCTCTGATGAGACTGCAAATCCTTTGAGGGCATCAACATGTTTCTGATTTTCTTTTAATCTATTTTTACCATTGACTTACCAATGCCCACACACTGTTTGGCCCAGAATAAATGCTCAATAAACAATTGTTGAGATAAATAGATCACATTGGTGTATGAGTGACTCAATTTGCCTTAGAAGTATCAACAATTCTGGGCAGCAATAATCTTTTTAAGCACTAAACTTAAATTGTTGTTTTAATGTACATAAAATGATGCAGCATTTAACATTTTAAATAGATCTCCTGGTTACTGTGTAATTTGAGTGATGTTTGGTGCTAATTAAGCTTTTTCTTACTAGACTTGTTCTCATTATTTTTCCTTGGTCCTGTCTTTCTTTTTCCCTCCTTTTACTCACAAATATGATAAATAATGATGAGTAGAAGGAAAAATATGCATTCAATGAGAAAAGCCTAACCAAAAAATAAAATAACTCGATATCTACAGGCTATAAAATTTTTTTTTTCACTTAAAGTTCATAGCCTATATGTAGTAAAACCACAGACATGAAAAAGATAGCTATGGGAGCAATATTTTTCAAAGTCACTATGTTTTAAGTTTGGGGGACTTTCTGATAGTGGATGAGGGTATGTCAAATGAGATGATGTTTTTATTTTACAGTATGGGTAAAATAACTTACTTGACTATAAACATAAAGGTCACATAAGTATGCTTCAAATAGAGAATAGGGTAATTTTACACATTCTTTTTCCCTGTTCTTTTCCATTTTCTGTCAATTAAAAATAACATTGGCCAATAACTCATGCACATTTGCCAGTTACCTTATGTTGAAGGGTGGAAGATAAAAGAAAAGAGAAAACTACACATAGGCAGTCAGAAGGTGGGAAAACCAAATTGGGATGGAGAATTTTGGAAATTTATGGGAACCCATACTGTACAAAAACAGCAAGCTTCTACTTAGTAGATCCCTCCCATCTGCCTACCGCTGGGACACATTTGAATCTTTGTGCAGGTGATCTGCTTCACTGCTGGGCTCCTGTTAAATCAGAATTTGATCTGTTTCATGAGCAAATTTGCAATAGCTTTCATTAGGTTCACAGTGCAATAGGTCTCTTTGTCACAGAAGCTTCCTGCATCTCCACCTTTATATTGATATATTTGTGCACAGCCCTGACGTCTTCCTTTTGTTGCTTTGTTTTTTTTTAACCAGCTATGGTAAGTGAGGAGGTCTCCACAGCTGCCACTTCACCAAAGAGAAAAATTCAGGTAGATTGCTATTGACAGGACCTGCTCATTTACACTATCCTTACTGGTTCTCAGAAATTGCTGCACATTTTAACTTCCTGGGGACTTTAAAAATCCTAATATCTGAGTCCTATCACTAGAAATTCCCATTTATTTTGTGTAAGGTGTGAACTGGAGATCAGGATCCAAAACTTTCTCTGGTGATTGTGAGGTGCAGTCAATTCTCAGAATCATTGCCTACAATCTTTCTCTCACTATTTCTTCAACATACAGGTGGCCCTAATGTAGATGTTTTTGAGTTAGAAATAAAGAAGGATTTGATATTTAGTTATGGAAGCTAATTTTATGTTATTAGTGTATTTTTTTAAATGCATAACTTTTAAAAATGGATTATTGGGACTTGTTGCATTTATCATCTTTAATTAGGAAATATTATAGGTAATGGAAAATGTTTCTCGTGTTATGATGAAAATATAGGACTGAGAGTTCACTGTGTGGGGGACAAGAAATAAAACAATTCTTGTTTTATGGGTAGCAATCTGGACCAGTCATTCAACAAGTACTGGTGCTAACATATAAACAACACTAAATATTTTAAGGGAAAATATGCAGATTGTTTCTCCCAGCAACAGCTACTCTTCACATTATTCACTTATGAGGGTTGTTTTACATAACTTTATTTGTCTGATTTATGCATGGGCATTTTTTTTTTTTTGCTATTACAAAAGTAATATATGTTTAATGCAAAAAGCTGAAAAAATACAGAGTTGCACAAAAGTATAAATTGCCCACTCTAGATAAGCTGTTAATATTCTGGTGTATATCTTACATTCTGCATATTATATGTGTATACACACACACATGCACAGTTTTATATATGTATACACACACTTTTTGCATATAAATGTCATTTAAAAAGTGGGGTCATACTTTGCCTTGTCTTTTTTTTTAATATAATTTATTTTATTATCATTAATGTACAATTATATGTGCAATATTATAGTTATTAAACTACCCCTTCATCAGGTCCCCCCCACCAACCCCATTACAGTCACTGTCCATCAGCATAGTGAGATGCTATAGAATCACTACTTGTCTTTTCTGAGTTGTACTGCCCTCTCCGTGCCGCCCCAACATTACATCTGCTAATCGTAATGCCCCTTTTTCCCTCATCCCTCCCTTCCCGCCTATTTTCCCCAGTCCCTTTCCCTTTGGTAACTATTAGTCTGTTCTTGGGTTCTGTGAGTCTGCGGCTGTTTTGTTCCTTCAGTATTTTTTCTTTGTTCTTATACTCGACATATGAGTGAAATAATTTGATACTTGTCTTTTTTGGCTTGGCTTATTTCACTAAGCATAATACCCTCTAGCTCCATCCATGTTGTTGCAAAAGGTAGGATTTGTTTTCTTCTTATGGCTGAATAATATTCCATTGTGTATATGAACCAAATCTTCTTTATCCATTCATCTAATGATGGACACTTAGGTTGCTTCCATTTCTTGGCTATTGCAAATAGTGCTGCAATAAACATAGGGGTGCATCAGTCCTTTTCAAATTGGGCTGCTGCATTCTGAGGGTAAATTCCTAGGAGTGGAATTCCTGGGTCAAATGGTATTTCTATTTTGAGTTTTTTGAGGAACCTCCATACTGCTTTCCACAATGTTTGAACTAATTTGCAGTCCCACCAGCAGTGTAGGAGGGTTCCCTTTTCTCCACATCCTCGCCAACATTTGTTGTTGTTTGTGTTTTGGATGTTGGCCATCCTCACTGGTGTGAGGTGATATCTCATTGTGGTTTTAATCTGCATTTCTCTGATGATTAGCGATGTGGAGCATCTTTTCATTTGCCTGTTGGCCATCTGAATTTCTTCTTTAGAGAAGTGTCTATTCATGTCCTCTGCCCATTTCTTAATTGGATTATTTGCTTTCTGTTTGTTAAGGTGCATGAGTTCTTTATATATTTTGGATGTTAACCCTTTATCAGATACGTTTTTTATGAGTATATTCTCCCATACTGTAGGATGTCTTTTTGTTCTACTGATGGTGTCCTTTACTGTACAGAAGCTTTTCAGCTTGATATAGTCCCACTTGTTCATTTTTGCTTTTGTTTCCCTTGCCCGGGGAGATATGTTCATGAAGAAGTTGCTCATGTTTATGTCCAAGAGATTTTTGCCTATGTTTTTTTCTAAGAGTTTTATGGTTTCATGACTTACATTCAGGTCTTTGATCCACCTTGAGTTTACCTTTGTGTAAGGGGCTAGACAGTAGTCCAGTTTCATTCTCTTACATGTAGCTGTCCAGTTTGTCCAACACCACCTGCTGAAGAGGCTGTCATCTCCCCATTGTATATCCAACGCTCCTTTATCAAATATTAACTGACTGTATATGTTTGGGTTAATGTTTGGATTTTCTATTCTGTTCCACTGGTCTGTGGGTCTGTTTTTGTGCCAATACCAAATTGTCTTGATTACTGTGGCTTTGTAGTAGAGCTTGAAGTCAGGGAGTGTAATTCCCCCGTTTTATTCCTCCTTCTCAGGATTGCTTTGGCTATTCGGGGTCTTTTGTGGTTCCATATGAATTTTAGAATTATTTGTTCCAGTTCATTGAAGAAAGCTGTTGGTAGTGTGATAGGGATTGCATTGAATCTGTAGATTGCTTTAGGTAGTATAGCCATTTTGACAATATTTATTCTTCCTAGCCAAGAGCATGGGATGCATTTCCATTTGTTAGTGTCCTCTTTAATTTCTCTTAGGAGTGTCTTGTGGTTTTCAGAGTACAGGTCTTTCACTTCCTTGGTTAGGTTTATTCCTAGGTATTTTATTCTTTTTGATGCAATTGTGAATGGAATTGTTTTTCTGATTTCTCTTTGTTAGTTCATCATTAGTGTACAGGAAAGCAACAGATTTCTGTGTGTTAATTTTGTATCCTGCAACTTTGCTGAATTCAGATATTAGTTCTAGTAGTTTTGGAGTGGAGACTTTAGGGTTTTTTATGTACAGTATCATGTCATCTGCAAATAGTGACAATTTGACTTCTTCTTTACCAATCTGGATGCCTTGTATGTCTTTGTTTTGTCTGATTGCTGTGGCTAGGACCTCCAGTACTATGTTGAATAACAGTGGAGAGAGTGGGCATCCTGTCTTGTTCCCGACCTTAGATGAAAAGCTTTCAGCGTCTCGCCGTTAAGTATGATGTTAGCTGTGGGTTTGTCATATATAGTCTTTATGATGTTGAGGTACTTGCCTTCTATACCCATTTTGTTGAGAGTTTTAATCATGAATGGTTGCTGAATTTTGTCAAATGCTTTTTCAGCATCTATAGAGATGATCATGTGGTTTTTGTTCTTCTTTTTGTTGATGTGGTGGATGATGTTGATGGATTTTCGAATGTTGTACCATCCTTGCATCCCTGGGATGATTCCCACTTGACCATGGTGTATGATCCTCTTGACGTATTTTTGAATTCGGCTTCCTAATATTTTGTTGAGTATTTTTGCATCTACGTTCATCAGGGATATTGGTCTGTAATTTTCTTTTTTGGTGAGGTCTTTGCCCGGTTTTGGTATTAGAGTGATGCTGGCTTCATAGAATGAGTTTGGAAGTATTCCCTCCTCTTCTATTTTTTGGAAAACTTTAAGGAGAATCGGTGTTATTTCTTCTCTATATGTCTGGTAGAATTCAGAGGTGAATCCATCAGGCCCAGGGGTTTTGTTCTTGGGTAGTTTTTTGATTACCAATTCGATTTCGTCGCTGGTGATTGGTCTGTTTAGTTTTTCTGTTTCTTGCTTGGTCAGTCTTGGAAGGTTGTATTTTTCTAAGAAGTTGTCCATTTCTTCTATGTTTTCCAGCTTGTTAGCATATAGATTCTCATAATATTCTCTTATGATTCTTTGTATTTCTGTGGGGTCCGTCGTGATTTTTCCTTTCTCATTTCTGATTGTGTTTATGTGTGTAGATTCTCTTTTTCTCTTAATGAGTCTGGCTAGGGGTTTATCTATTTTGTTTATTTTTTCAAAGAACCAGCTCTTGGTTTTATTGATTTTTTCTATTGTTTTATTCTTCTCAATTTTATTTATTTCTTCTCTAATCTTTATTATGTCCCTCCTTCTAGTGACTTTGGGCCTCATTTGTTCTTCTTTTTCCAATTTCAGTAATTGTGTCTTTAGACTATTCATTTGGGAATGTTCTTCCTTCTTTAAATGGGCCTGGATTGCAATATATTTTCCTCTTAGAACTGCCTTTGCTGCGTCCCACAGAAGTTGTGGCTTTGTGTTGTTGTTGTCATTAGTCTCCATATATTCTTTGATTTCTGTTTTGATTTGGTCGTTAACCCATTGATTAATTAGGAGAGTGTTGTTATGTCTCCATGTATTTGTGAACCTTTTTGATTTCTTTTTAAAATTTATTTCTAGTTTTATACCTTGGTGATCTGAGAAGTTGGTTGGTAGGATTTCAATATTTTTGAAATTACTGAGGTTCTTTTTGTGGCCTAGTATGTGGTCTATTCTGGAAAATGTTCCATGTGCACTTGAGAAGAATGTGTATCCTGTTGCTTTTGGGTGTAGAGTTCTGTAGATGTCTGTTAGGTCCATCTGTTCTAGTGTGTTGTTCAGTGCCTCTGTGTCTTTACTTATTTTCTGTCTGGTTGATCTGTCCTCTGGAGTGAGTGGTGTGTTGAAGTCTCCTAAGATGAATGCATTGCTGTCTATTTCCTCCTTTAATTCTGTTAGTATTTGTCTCACATATGCTGGCGCTCCTGTGTTGGGTGCATATATATTTATAATGGTTATATCTTCTTGTTGGACTGACCCCTTTATCATTATGTAATGTCCTTCTTTATCTCTTGCTACTTTCTTCGTTTTGAAGTCTATTTTGTCTGCTACAAGTACTGCAACACCTGCTTTTTTCTGTTTGTTGTTTGCATGAAATATCTTTTTCCATCCTTTCACCTTTAGTCTGTGTATATCTTTGGATTTAAGGTGAGTTTCTTGTAGGCAGCATATAGATGGATCTTGCTTTTTTATCCATTCTGTTACTCTATGTCTTTTGATTCGTTCATTCAGTCCATTTACATTTAGGGTGATTATTGATAGGTATGTACTTATTGCCATTGCTGGCTTTAAATTCGTGGTTACCAAGGGTTCAAGGGTTGCTTCTTTACTATCTAACAATCTAACTTAACTTTCTTGTTAAGTTATTGTAAACACAGTCTGATGTTTCTTTCTTTCTCTCCCTTCTTATTTCTCCTCCTCCATCTTTCTATAATAGGTGTTTTATTCTTTGCCTTTAGTTGGTATTTGGATGGTCTGCTTTCTTTGCTATGATTTTTTTTTCTCTGGTGACATCTTTTTAGCCTTATGTGTGCTTCCCTCTAGAGCAGTGCATTTAAGATATCCTGTAGTGGTGGTTTATGAGAGGCAAACTCTCTCAACTTTCGTTTGTCTGGAAATTGTTTAATCCCTCCATCATATTTAAATGGTAATCGTGCTGGATACAATATTCTTGGTTCGAGGCCCTTCTGTTTCATAACGTTAAATATATCATGCCATTGTCTTCTGGCCTGTAAGGTTTCTGTTGAGAACTCTGATGATAGTCTGTTGGGTTCTCCTTTGTAGGTGTTCTTTTTTCTCTCTAGCTGCCTTTAATACTCTGTCTTTATCTTTGATCTTTGCCATCTTAATTATTATGTGTCTTGGTGTTGTCTTCCTTGGGTCCCTTGTTTTGGGAGATCTATGAGCTTCGGTGGACTGCGAGACTACTTTCTTCCCCAGCGAGGGAAAGTTTTCAGCAATTATTTCTTCAAAGACACTTTCTATCCCTTTTTCTCTCTCTTCTTCCTCTGGTACTCCTATAATGCGAATATTGTTCCGTTTGGATTGGTCACACAGTTCTCTTAATATTTTTTCATTCCTAGAAATCCTCTTATCTCTCTCTGCCTCAGCTGCTCTGTATTCCTGTTCTCTCATTTCTATTCCATTAACAGTCTCTTGCATCTCATCCAGTCTGCTGTTAAGCCCATCGATGGCTTGTCTGATTTCTGTATTGTCTTTCCTCAGTTCCCTCACTTCCTCCCTCAGCTCTTGCACATTTCTCTGTAGGTCTATCAGCATGGTTATGACTTTTATTTTGAATTCTTTTTCAGGAAGACTGTGCATTTCCATCCCTTCAGACTCCCTCTCTGATATTGTCTGGTTGATTTTAGTCTGAACCATATTCCTCTGTCTTTTCATGGCTATAGAATTGGTCACTGGTAGTTGCCACGTATGTCAGCTGGGCTCTTTAAGACTTTAAAAAGAAAAAAAAAGAGAAAAAAAAAGAAGAAAGAAAGAAAAGAAAAAAAACAAACAAACAAAAAAAAACGCCCACCGCACGTAGATTTTGTGGGAATGCTGTCGGTGGCGCTATTGCCCCACTATTCCGCAGCCGTGGCTGCGCCGCTCTGCAGGGCCCTTTATTGCTCTGGCAGGGGTTGGAACTAATAGGAGGCTGTTGATCTCAGTGAGAATTGTAAGTATGGCTACGCTTCCCCAGTTGCCAGCTAAGGCGTCTGAAACTCCCCAGGACTCCCAGCCTGCTGGGCTGAGTGTGCTGGGGCGATCCCGCTCCTCCGCTGGGCTCCTGTCTCTTTAAGACCGCTGAAGAAAGCACGCGCTGGGAGCCGGCTGCAAGCACCCTGGCGCATTCCCCGCTCAAATCCTGCCCCTCTATCTCTCCAATCTCTGCTGCAGTGCGTAATGTGGGTCAGCACTCCTCACGCAGATCACCGGGGCTGGCTACTTTGCGGGGTGTACTTCCACTCCCTCCCGGCTCTGAATCCTCTCCTCCCGCCGGGGTGCTGGGGTGGGGGAGTGCTTGGGTCCTGCTGGGTCACGGCTCCGTATCTTACCCGCCTCTTGGGGTGCCGAGTCCTCTCGGGTATAGCTGCACGCTGTGCGCTTTCCTGTGTATTCTCGTCTCTCTTTTAGGAATAGATGTATTTGCTGTGTTTTCGTAGATAAACATAGTGTTGGGAGGAGATTTCTGCCGCCCTGCTCACACCGCCATCTTCCCGCATGGGCATTTTTATAATTCCTTTTACACAGGAGAAGACAAAAGCATTAGAATTTCATAGTTCATTTCAAAAGGAAATGTTAAATTCACCCTTATATAGGACCAAAGGTTTTAATCAGTTACAGAATGAATGTTGGAAAATATGATGAAAAATTTATGTAATTGAAGCGTGGAGATATTTCTTAGGAACACAATGCCCTAGACTATTGATGCCCTCACAAAAACTCTATCAGCATTATGTGTAATATTAGTAAGATTGCCTGGACAGGTCTGTCACCTTACATAGATACAGTGAAAAAAATGTAATCCATATAAAACAAAAATCATTGGATTTTTCTAATTATGAAAGTATAAGTAACCTGAGAAAAAAATTTTAATTTCTGATTACTATAGAGAGTGGAAAGGTAGTCATTTGTAATTTCCAGTATAGTCTTAAACTTTGATAAGACCAAGACGTGTAAGCAACGCTGCTTCACATTTTAGTTGACTCAGACATACTATAAATAGTCTGGTTGCATATGCCTCCTCTTGGTGAGTTCATTTTTCTTTATATATTAGTCCCCCCACATCTTTTGTAGATCTAACAGGATTCTTTTCTCTGTCTACTTTGTCCTTTTTTAAATAATTGAAAACAATTGTAGAAACTGGATATGCCCTATTGTTATGGGCTGAGTTTGCTCTCCTAGGTCCTTGTCCCCACCACAACAAAGAATTGAAAGGCAGAGACAACAAAGGCAAAGCGTAGTGGAGGTTTTATTTGAATACAATCCAAGGGAGGAGCAGGCCAGGGTCAAGGGTAGCAAAGGCCCTGAACTTTTAGGGAAGGGTCTATTTATCATGACCTATGCTAGAGGCACTTCTCTGATTGACAGGGTGAAGTCATTTGATTGAAAGCTCTAGTTATACACCTATTCCTCTTGGTGTGCATGTCTTTTCCCAAAGTGCACACAGAAAAGCCCATGGAGCTGGGGGAGCAAAACTGCAATTTTATTTTAATGAGATTATGATGAGGTGTGATCTGGGCAGTTCTTAGTTCTGTTTGATTGTGCTCACATTGGGGCCTGGTTGGGACTGATTTGGCCTGGTCCCAATAGGCAAGAAGTTATCGCTCTGCGAAGCCTTTTTTGTCTTCACATGAGACCCCCTACCTGGGCAGTTTGGGAAATTTTTTCCTTGAACCTTATCTTCCCCTTTTCCTGGCTAGTCATGGCTATCTTTCTACCTAACGCTATAATAGCCTTTTGCTTATTTATCAGAAGTTACAGTGTGTCATCTTTAACTTTTTTATTAAAATATATTAAGTTCTAATGGAAATAACAGTTATTAGATATAGCCAGAAATGGACAGAACCCTGGAAATGATATTTCATAGTTGTTCCAAGCAAATCCCTAACCCCTTCTGATTTTAATTTTCTCATCTGTAAAAAGGATGTCTACCTAATTTTAATGGTGATTAAGAAGAATTGAAAGCTATAAGTGAAAAATGTAATAGAGCTGGTATTCAGTAGACCATTAATAAATATGTATGCTACTATAATAATATGTATACTACTATAATAAATAATATATAATAAACAATATGTATGCTACTATAATATTGCTATGCTATTATTTATTATGATTATTTTATTTTAATTAATTATTTCATTTATTTTTATGGCAATCATATGAACTAGACCTTATTAATTAATTCTCATTTCATGTAGAAGAAACTGGCATTTAGAGAAGGTATGTAGCTGCCTACAGAAATATTTGAACCAACAGGGCTAGTGTTAGGCTTTAAGCCACCTGCTTGCAAAGTCCAGAGTCACGGTATTCCTCCACCTGTTATATTATCAGTTGGTTAAATTGTTACTCCAAAGTCCACTATTGCAAGGTTGTCCTGAAAGGTCATGACCACTGTTACCAAGAGATGGGTTCTTGGTCTCCTTATGAGAAAGAATTCAAGAATGGACACAAAAGTGGTTGAGCTTTAGGAATTTATTTGTAGAATTAGAGTTAAAGAAAAGAGAAAGTACATGCTTGCCAGAAAGCTGAGGTGGTCAGACCCAGAGAGCATTGAGCTGAGGAGACAATAAGCTTTTTTATGTAAAGGGAGATGAATGCTCACTAAGTGGGGGTAGGTTTCAGAGGGAACAGGTGGAGTGCTCTTGGAGCTTGCTTCACCCTTACATCGAGTGGAGGAACTTTGGGCCACATTTGGTTCTCGTCAGAACTGTCATGGCACAGAGAAGCATGATTTTTACTATGTTAAAGAGTGTATAATGTATTTTGGGGTGGAGTTAGGGTTAACTTCTCCTCCATGTTAAAACAAGCCAGGTTTGGCCAGTTACCTATACCCTCACTCTCAACATCCCTCAATTTACAAGTACTGTGTAGAATGTGAACCACCAGCTGCATACGTGCAACAGCCAGTCAAAGTCCCCGCCCACCTTCCCTGCTCTTGTCTAGCTCTCTACCTACTCCAACACCATAAACCTGGGAATTCCTTTCGTTCCGTTTCTGTGTTCACTCACCTATTATCTGTATCCAATTCTCCTTTTACTGTTTTACACCCTTATTTTGGTGAAGCACCTTTCCATGAATGGAATGATATACATTTGGACTTTTAAAAAATGTTTTTATTACAGAAATTTAAAACATGTACTAAAGGAAAGAATATTGTAAAATAAAACCCCATATATCTACCACCCAAATTTGACAATTCTTGATACATGGTTGTGAAGCAAATATCAGTCATCATCATGCTATTCTCTCTTTAATATTTAAGATAATGTTTCTAAAAGATAGCTTTTTAAATGTTGTAATAGTAACATAATTTATATTTTAGCAGTCATTGATAATTATTCTTTGGAAGACACAATATTTGAGATCTTGCATGATTAAAATATCCATTTTAAGAGCAGAATTACCAGATAGTTTTTCTGGATACAATTCTAGGAAAAAAAAATCTTTTCCTATCTTATTAAAACCTTTCATTAATTTCTTTTTTTAATTTCTGGCTTCCATTATTCCTATTGAGAAGTCAAATGCAATTCATATTCTGGATCCTTGCTGTGGACCTGTCTTTTAATTTGTGAAGTATTTTGGAATCTTACCTTCATTTGTGCTATGCTGAAATACCTATGTGAAATACTTATGCACATGTATGTGCCTTGACAAGGGCTATTTTTATTATGCTGGGGCTACCACACATGGCTTTCACTATATTCAGTATTCATTTTCATTCTGGTAGGTATTTTTTAATTGCCTTTTAGATTTTTTATGATTGATTATTTAGAAGTGTATTGTTTAATTTTTTTCTATTTTAGCCAGCAGAGAACAATACTGGCTGTGGGTAAAACTGCACTATTTCCAGAATCTCTCTTCTGGTTTTAGTGCATCTGCATATCAATAGGTGTTTCCAAGGGTGGAGGAATTAGTCCATCTACATATCAATAGGTGATTACAAGGGCGTGCCATGGTTTATCTGGACCAGAGAGGTTGTGTGGAGCTCTCTTCTGTTGCATCCTGGTTTAGAGAGAGACGGAACGACTGCTTGTAAGAAATAAATGGGTTTCTTAACTTTATTTCCCCTTTGACTGATTTCAGTTTTAGAGGTATTTTGCCCCAGGATTTTCCTCCCAGAGTTACAGCAGGCTGTTTCCAATGACAACTTTATTATAAGAGCCCTTTATAGTGCTATTTGATTTGGCTTTATTTACCCAGTCCCAATAGGACTCTCTGATGGATTTCTGCTAATGTCATCCATTGGGTGAAAGTGCACTTCCCCAGGGCCTGATGTGTGTAGGTTGGAAATTCCAGGCCCACAGAGTAGTAGCACTTCTGTGCTTCTCCCCAAACCCCAAACAAAGGGTTCCTGTTCTAGCATCCACATGGGGTAGAAGTCCTTTTTTAAGCCACCAAGCGGAGTATGGGAGATGCAATACTGACATAACAGTTTCCCCAGGTCTGTTCTCCAGCTACAGAGCTCCAGGGAGGAGACATTCCTACTAGGCCACCTGGAGGAGAGCTGAAAAGCCTGGCCTATCTGAACAGAGAGCTGGGGGCAGGGAATGTAGGACCCCACCTGAGTAGGCAAAGTGGGCAACAGGAGCTGGTCAGGGAAGAGGGATGGAACCTGTCTTTATTATCGTCCCTGCTGCAGGTGGCACTAGCCCATTTGCAGCCACTTGGTGAGAGATGAGGTGATAGTATATTTTTCTTTTGTTGTGTTTTATTTTCTGTTTGTGAGCTTCCTTAGCTCCATCTGACTTTCCTGTGGATTTTTTTAATTCTCTGTTTTCTATTTTCAACTTAGGAAAAACTCTTCTTTTTTAAAACTTCTTTGAAACAAGCATGATATTATTTTGTGGCAGTAAAATCTTTTCTTATCTTTGAGATGTTAAGGTTTATTTGATAGTTTCCACACTTCTGATTTCCATTTTGCTGTTTGCTTATTTTGTTTTTGTTTTGCTATTTTTTGTTTCATTTTGTTTTGTTTCATATTTCATGTTTTCCTCAAATGCCTGGAGACCCTGGTTCACCATTTACATTTGCCACTGAAGAAATAAAATGGCAATAAGTTCTGTGTACTCTGAAGCATCTTGCTAATATATTTTCCTAAAAGAAATTGAGCATTTTTTTTTTGAGGAACTACAGAATACCATGAAGGATAAAATCCAAATGGTACTACTTAGCATGATTCTCAAGATTTCTGAGAAAAATTTAGTTTTACTATACTGAGGGGAGTATAGTTGGGAAATTCTGAGGATAATGGGGGGAATGGTTTTTGTGTTGGATATACAGTGCCTTGTAACCATATTAGGTAGCACTCATTTCAAAGAGTTAAGAGACATACTCATCTTAGAGATGAGAGTCTCTCTTCATGCTCAAATCTAATCATTTTCATTTCTATATCAACTATTTATATAGTATTTTGGCTAATAACATAGGATTTAGAGCTAAACTGACAGATGTCAACTCCCAGTTTCTTCATGTGTAATATGAGGATAATATCACTGTGGGGTAAATTTCAGAACTTCACCTAGCCTTAGTACATTTACATATCAATAGGTATTTACCACTGCAGAGCCTTGCATGGATTTGGGCAAGGGGTGGAGAGGAAAATGGCCATTCTTTCCTCCCCTCCGTTCCCGGTACGTAATTGGTCTGGCATATGCCAATCACCAAGGACTCACTGATGGAGTTCCTCCTGGAAGGGCCAGGTAGGAAGTAGAGAGCATGACATGGCTGCAGAGTGAGAGCACGGGCTGAAGGAGCTGGATGGGCCAAGCCTAGCCAGCAAATTCAAGCAAGTTGTGTGCAATAAAAAAATGATTTCTCCCAACCTTCCGTTTGCCTTGACTTATTCCAGTTTCACCAGTTTCACAGCAGATTCTCCCTCGTCCGGGAACACCCTTCCCCCAAGAACTACAATCATAAAATATTTTTATGAAGTTAAAATTAATATAAATAACATCCTTATTAAGCCTCAGTTAATGCTAGTTACTGTGATATATATTAAATGGTTTTCCATGATTGATACGTAAAACTTTCTCCCACACTCAAACTCCTTTGATCCACTAAAAATTTTCAATTAAAGACTTAAATGTTTTGTTCTGAAGGTTGTTATTAATCAAATGAGTGGAAATACAAGGAGAAGGGCAAAAGAACCCTAAGAAAAGTGAGGAAAATAGTCCAATATAAACATATAAAAGAATAGAAAATCTTCCTCACTTTTCTGACTTTAGGAAATGAGGTATGCTCCTTAAGTAAACTTCCAAGATAACCAAAGCTTAACTGATGGCCTCAGAGGCTATAGAGGAGCTTTGCAAACCTCCAAATCCTCAGAAAACACTGATCTCTGAAATTCTCAATGCAAGTGACCCAAAGCTACAAAGCAATCACTGACGGTTAATTGGAATTCAAACCTCTTAATAGTTCTTTACTCCTTTAGCAATTTATGCTATTATTTTAAAATACCACTCATATCAAAATGAGACCTTAAGGAAGACAGTAATTTATTTAGGTTATTTGTCCATTTTTATGAATCACAAAAGTCAAAAGGGGTGATTTAAGATAGTCTGAAAAGTGGGCTTGGATTTTGGTGCTGATTTGCATTGCAGTCCCACCTGCGGAGGCTGAGGGCCGGGGGAAGGGCATGGGTGGAGAAGCAGTGGCTGCGCCACTTCCTGTTGCTTCCTACTCAACAGCACTTCACTTCTCTCTTCGGTGCGTGCTGGCACGAAATGCAATCTTAGCTAGAAAGAAACAGGTATGCAAGGAAAGACATGAAAGGCTATGACAATAGAAAAGGGACTCCTGATTATTCCTCTATAGAGTTCATGGTGAAATGTAAACTGTTTCTTTAATTTTTCCCCCTTGTTCCCTTTGGCAAGAACCAAGAATATTCTCTTTAGACAAAAGTAAAAACAGTTTCTGTTTGCAACAGCAAGAAAATAAAGGGAAGTAAATATATTAGACGTTTATAACATAAACCTCATGCAGTAAAATAGAAGTTTTCTTAACCAACTAGGATATAATAGTATATATACGTGCACCTGAGAGGGAAAAAAATGTGTAAGCTAAATTTAACATAAATTAATTGGTAAATTTTAAAATTTATTAAATTTCATGTTTAAGTAATTTCATTTCAATCCTAACATGTATGTTCATTGAAATCATTTGCATAAAATCCTGAGTATTTAAGGTCAAGGACTAATCACTTTGCCAACAGAAATTGCTTAGGTTGAGCAGGGACCTGGGATAAATTCACCTTTCCATGGGGGTTTAGTCGTTTGAATTTAGCTAATGAATAGTTTACTAGGGTTGGGGGTAGAAGAAAGAGGTATAAAGAAGAACCTCTGAAGCCAGTTCACGGACCTGGAGCTTGGGTCGCCAAATATCCAACTGTTCAGAGAGGCTGGGTTCACCAGCTACCACACTCCTGAATTTCTTTTTTGTGTTAACAAGTTCAGTGAGGTTAACCCATAATCAGGTTAGATCTTGATAAAGAAATAACTGATATAAATTTAATTAAATAAAAATAAATTTAATTTAATTTAATTGTACATGAGGCTACATTTTCTTAAGCAAATACTTATATTAATACCAAATGCACGGTGCCTACATTTTGAGTTAAGATCTGTATCATAGGATATATAATTCTTTATATTTAAATATTAATATACTGTAGATAACATCCGAGATGTATTTTGAAGCCTGATAAAACCCCAAAAGTTTTGTCTTAAATCGAAAACTCGCCCTGAGTTATTTCAGGCTTGATGCCTTTGTTAAGCATATTTCAGAAAGAGAGCCCATTCCCCTCTACATTTCTGTAGCAGAGGGTTTTAAATGATGCAAAAAGTATGGGAAATATCCAAATGGAAATTCAGCCATCTTATGTGAAAATTAAATCTTTTTGTGTAAAATATGAATTAGAAAAGCAGCATCTCATAGCATTAGTTTCAGAGTTTAATTCAAGTGGAAGAACCAGAGCAGACTCATTGTCTTCAAGGGGAGATGATCTGACGGGGTTGGCCAAAAGGGCAAAGTCACTTAGAGAGAAAGAGAAAAGTGATTACATTAATTTTAATGGCACAATAGCAGTTTTCAATAAGCTTTATGACAGCAGAAAAGATTGATTTTTTTTGCACTTTGGGCTAAAACATGCAGTGTCCTAAACTGCATTTTGCCAGAAATTAATACCTATAATTTATTGTATCCCATATCCCCAACGTTAAAAGAGGAAAGGAGGTAAAGTCTGAGGGCTTAAAATATAATGGACTGTAGTTGATGGCTCAAGCCCAACTGGAATCCTAAAGACTTTTAATTTTGAAATACACTTAACAAATTAATAAGTACAAGAATGGCTGCAAAATGGTGTCAGAACACTGTGTTTCCCACATTCTTCCTGTAAGAAATGATATGAATTTCCAGAATCTGAAATTGGGAGCAGAGGGCCTACAGTTTAAATGGAAGACACACTGTTCTGAATAAAGACCTCCCAGTCTATTTGGAAAATTTTGTTAGGCAGACTTACTTTTCGGTCTGGATGTCAATATCACCCTGTTGTTTCCTGGCCCTTTTATATACCTTGCAGTCAGAATGATACTGGATAGTTTCTCTCTGGTCTTCACCATTGTCTTGGACACTGCATAATGTAGTTCCCTTTAAGGATTTTTTTTCTGCACACCAGTTAAATGGCATTGTAACCACAGTAGTGATTTCAGACTTTAAGAAAATAGGAAGAAATCTAAGGGTCTTGTCCAGATTGTCATCTAATGACCTAGAGCTCTCTGGATTATCCTCAAGTTTAGAATAAGCCATCAATATAAGCAACTGCCGAAAGGTATTAAAATAAGACAGTCAAGAGAAATTATTGTCCAGATGAGAAGCAATATTTTATTTAATGTAAGTGGGAGTATGAGAAGTTAGAATACCTTCAAAGGAGGAGAGCTAAGATGATGAAAAAGTGGAAGCTGCATCATATAACGCCTCCTTTAGAAACCTGATTTTCTTATGAAGAAAGTACTTGGGAAGAAGAGGAAAAGGTTGTATTGGCTTCAGATATATGATCAGCTTTCATTCAGAAGAAGGGTTAGAATTCTGATTAACTTCCTATGTCAGGTCCAGGACAAAGTGATGGAAATTAGGAGGTAGGTGGTTGTTTGATACTGAGGTCTATAGGACAATTCAAGGATAGTTTCAAAAAGTAATGATCCCCTCATCACTGGAAATCTCCAAGGAGAAATCTTCTACAAGAGTGAAATGATTCTAATAATGACAGCACAAATGGTGTTTGATTTACCTTGTATCCCTACCACATAGCCATCACTGCTTATCTTTTAGACTTTTCAAAAGAAGAAATTGTCAGTTTTATCTCATTAAAATGTGCCTAGTTATAATACATGCCTCACTTGTTTGTCACAGAGCACACCAAATATATACTAAGTATTTAGTTCAACAAATATTTATCCAATGACTATTATGTTCCAGGTGTTTTGCTAGATGGTGGGGATAAAATAAGGAACCAGGTTAACAAGATCCTTGGCCTTATGGAGATTCTCTTCTGCTGGTGGTAATCTCCAGTTTGATAAGTACTAAACCAGGAGAGCGTTATCTGTTGTGTTTGGAACACATGATAAGTGTGCTAATGCAGAATGTTTGTGTTTGTAGAGGTGGGGTAGGAAGCATGGTCTGTGAAGAATTTTTTCTGAGGATATGAAATGTATATTGAGTCATACAGGCTAAATAGTGCTTATTTCGATTGGGTTAGTGGGTTGGGGGAAGGGACAGAGCAAATGTGTTCCAAGCAGAACAGAATTTGTGAAGCCTCAAGGATGAAAAGGGAGTGGGAGACAGACATGACCATTCCATGTATTTGATGAACTAAAAGAAATTCAGCAACTATTCTGCAAAGCACTTGCTAAACTCTAAGCTCCCTGATGTCAACAGCTTTCTTTTTAACCAGTTTCACTGTCTAGCATATGAGCTGTTAAATATTTGATATATAAAAATAACTTTGATATGTAGTTTGAGTGAGGAGTTGGTATTAATAGAAGTTAAACTCTTACCAAGTTAAGCAGGGCATATTACAAAGGACCTAATAAGAATTTTAAAATTTTTTAATTGATCCTAAGAGAAATGAGGGATCTAGGAAACGGTTTTAATCATATAGCCAAGTAAAGTGTTATTGCTTTTGTAAAGGACCTATATATATGGTACAGCAAGAGGCTTCATTTTGTTATTATTAATTATAATTCACCAATCCTGACTTTTAAAAATGACTTTTATACCAACCATACTTTGTGACAACCTTTTTAGTAAGAACATTCCCATTATGAGACACAACATATGAGTCAGTATACGTTTATCTGTAATTCATAGAATTGGTTTTACTTTTCCTATTAAAAATGTATAAATAGCCTTTTATTTTTGTTGGGGTTTAAAAAAATTAACTTAATTTTTGAATGTTAAAAATGCAATTTGGATGTCTTAGAGTGATTTACTTTAATTATTAAGTAAAATAAACTATTATTTCAGAGCTTTTTAAAAAACTGAGGTGCAGTTAAGAGAAAAGAGTAAAGAGATACTTAATCGCATATGTTTCATAGCATTGGGAGGAGTGAGCATTTCAAGGACACAGGATATCATTTCATGCACAGAAGACACCATTTACCAAATGATACCTTAGTGCCTAGAAGAGTTAATTTACTGAACATGGGTGAACAGTTTCCTCACAGGGAGTAGTTTTCTCTTTTCAGACTCATGGTATTATTTGAATAAAAGAAAGTATGAGAGAAATGGACAGATGTAATCTGTCTTTTGTATGCTGATTGTAATTAATATTAATCTCAGTGATTGCTGCTGATGAAGACAGATTTATTTCTGCTAACATGGTGGAGTCTTTGCTCTCAGAGTTAACTTCTTATTTTCTTTTTACATATTTATTAGTCTTTCACAGAGTACTCAATTAATCTTAAGAGTCAAATTAGCAAGCCCATCAAACATTTGTCTCACCAAATACAGGCATTGGCAATTCTAGAATAAAGTGATGCTTAACCAAATTCATTCCTTGAATCAGAATCATTGTTCATGTCAATGCAGTTTAATCCAGCAAGCTCTACAGTTGATTGATAGACTTACCATTTATACTTCATCCACTGTGAAAGAATTTTAGTTGTTCAGAGTAAATAACATACCCAGTACTAGGACATTCCCTTTAATCTTCCAGTAAAACTATAGCTAAGGAAAGCATCTCAGTGCAGTGGGTGCAGCTAGCAAAGACATGACATAAGAAATGATAGTCCCACATCCTGAGAGGTGACAAAACAAATTCTTCAATGAAAGCACAAGAAAATTAAAAGTCTACAACACTGGAGCAAGTTGTGCTAGGAAGCCAAGGAGACAAAGTTTCTGGTGAGGTTTCAGGAATGTAGAGACATCACAAGGTGCTTGGGTGCTTGAGATTGAAACAATGTAACAATGTATTCCGTCTCACCTGGGACTCAGTGCTTTGGAACAACTTGTTGATCACAGTAATGGAAGCCCATTAGTTTATAATAAAGTATCCGGGTAACCTTTACAGAGATAGATTAAAATATAACTAGCATCCTGAATACACCTATAGTGACCCAGTAGCTCCCAAGGCAATGGTTCCTGGGTGCTGACTCCCCCCTAACATTGTAGTGAATGTATAAAAGGCACGGCCCTGCTGCACTCGGGGCTGGCTCAGTCTTTGGAAAGGAATCCGCTGAGCCATTGTCGGCACTAATAAATGCTGCTTCTCCCCAAAGATCTCTGTGTCCCAACTCCTTGTTTGTAGTTCCCGCGGTTCTTGCAACAGTATGGAAGAATTGTAAATGAGGCACAGTTCAACTTACATCATGAGTGGATCACATGGCAGTTGAATGCAAAATAATATAATTATCTTCTAAGCTTTAAATGATCTTTCTCATGTGAAATAGATACTGTAAATCCAGTTTGCTAATTTTCATTTATACAGACTCAGAAATCTCAGATCCAAGGCTGGGTTCAAGAGTCATTTCTAGTCTTCGACAATAATTTCCTTTGTTGCCTAAGTTCTGTTTTTCCTTCTGAGAACATCAGCTATCATTCTTAAAATATTAGTTCTCTTAGATCTTAATTTACATTTATAGCCATAAGGGGGTGCTCTGTGCTGAGGTGTGTCCACCCAGTTCATATGTTGAAGCCTCAATCCCCAGTACCTCAGAATGTGACGGTATTTATAGGTGGGGTGTTTAAAGATGTAATTCAGGTAAAATGAGGTCATTAAGGTGGGCCCTAATCCAATATGGCTGGTATCTTTATAAGAAGAGTGGATTAGGATGCAGACAGACACAGAGGGAAGACGACGTGAAGGCATCAGAAGGCTAACACCTACACACCAGAGAGGTGCCCACAGAGACCATCAACCCTGCCAAACACCTTGATCTTAGACTTCTAGGCTCCTGAACTATGAGGAAATAAATATCTGTTGTTTCAGCCACCCAGCCTGTGGTACTTTGTTACAGCAAAAACTAAAAATAGGAAGCTAACACACGGGATTATATGAAATTTTGGAAGAAGTTATCTCATAGTAGAAAGAGCCCATTATCCTGAGTTGCTGGTGCTTAGAAAACCACTGTTCTATGTAGGAAATGATGGGCTGCCGACAGATATCTTTAAGTTTGGAGTTTTATGCTTTAACAGTCTAAGACAGGCATGAAATTCAGTGATATTCAGTGTCTTTAGCCTTCTGGTTGTATATGGTTCAATGTACCATCTGCTTTTGGCATTAGATAAACATTTTGAACTCAACTACAATTTTTCTTAAGAAATATATGTCTAAGGATGTACAGGTATGAACTGAGAGGTGATTTTTATAAGCAATCACACCTTTTACCTCCATGTGATCCCTAGCTCAACAAACTGAGTATTAATTTTATTTTGGAAAAAATATTGAACATCACAAGAGCAGGGAGAATAGTTCAATTGTTAATTAGATGACCCCAATAAAGACATCACCCAGTTTCAACAATTATCAGAGTTTTTAACATTTTCTCTATTTATATCTATTTATCTATCCATTTTTTAAGAACTATTTTTAAACAATCCCAAATGTCATGTCTTCCCACCTTTACATATTTCACAATGCATCTCTAGAAACATGGATTTTTAAGATGAGGCTTTAAGGTATTACTGTATTTAGCTAAATTAAAATCACTCTGGTATCATCTTAGATTAGTTGAAAATCATATTTCCATGGTTGTTTCAGAAGTGTCTTTTCACAGTTGTCTGTTGGATCAAATAGGGATCTGAAACAAAGTTGAAACATTGTATTTTTTTTTAATGTCTCCTAAGTCCTTAAACTGGAGCAAAGCATTCCAGCCTTCTCCCTGCCCTTAATTATTTATGTTTCTCTTTATTGTAGAAGCTGTGTCCATTTCCTGTGGTGTCATTTAACTTGACTCTCCAACATCCTTATTTCTATTTCCTGTAACTCCAGGTGAGGCTGTAGATTCAGGTTTCACATCTGGGGAAGAATACTTGATGAGTAGTGCTGTGAACAACACTCTGTATCAGTGAGGCAAGTAATAATGTGTGCGGCACCACTCTTAGTTGTTGACTGGTGGGTTTAAGTTCTGACACCTGATCGTTCCATTCCCATCAACCTTTTATCTAACAATAAAGGGGCAACTGATTGATGACTGTTGCTTGAATAACTATTTAATTAGGTAGGACAAACAGTTATTTTCTAACCATCTTTTACTTTATAGAATGCAACAGAAAAGGAATTGAACACACTGTAAAGATTCAGGTAGAAAATAGGTGTGTTTATCTATGTCTTCTTAATATGACTGCATTTAATGATTTCTACTGAGCACTAGTTTTAACTCATAGAATCTGAATTTAAGTGTGGATATTTAAAAGCTTTGGCAAAATGGCAAAACTGAAGAAAATAGAACTCATTGGATTTAAGAAATTGATCTCTAGCAGTACACCAACTTCATAAAGACATCAAAGCATTATTTAATAGAATAGCAGAGGTGGAAGAAATTTTAGAAATCGATGAATCCAATCACATTCAATTTAAAGAAATGAGAACTATAATAGTGAAATGACGATATAATCCTCAACTTTATCTCACAAGAGCTATTCTCCTTTTTCTCTATATACCATTCCTTCACATATTGTCTATAAAGAAAATAATTTCTTTTCTCAGCTTAAACTAGTTACCCTAAAATACAAAAGGGGCAGATTTAGTTGTAGTTTCCTTAGCTACTTCCACTGGTTTCCAGTGGTATATTTCCTTGTTTGTCATTGACTTTCTCTCATTCATGTGAACTTTTGGAGATCTATACACTCAGTATGTTTTAGTTATTTGCATTTATTATTTTTTTTGATGCTTGAGTGCTCACATCATTGGCAGGTACTGGCCTTTCCAGGTTGTCTCTTCTGTCCTTTTGACAAAAGCTATAATTTTCTTGCTTTTAGGCATAAACTCTTAGCAAATCTCCAAATTTCCTATGCCAAATATAGAATCAGCCGTTTGTCAAAAAAGCCATTATTCCCCTTCTGGGTGTGGGGAAGTTGGGGTTTCTATGGCTAGAATCCTCACTGAACTCAAACCACCTGATGATGTAACTGGCCTGTTGCTAGGCTACTGCTTCCACACCTTTAGGCAATAAGCTATTGTTGTGCTACATAGAGAGCTCGGCCCAGTGCTCTGGGTGGAGACAGAGATGCTAGTGCTTGACCTACCAACGTGAGAACAAGCTGGGTAACAAACCCCTTTGCCCCAAAGAACATTTTGCTGTCAATTTCTTTGGTCACATTGAATCCATAGCGAACTTTCCTGGGGCTGAAAACCATTGGCAGGACAATTGGCGTAGTCAGCAGGATTCATTTTTGACCAAGGAAAAAGACAGGCTGCCTTTATGGGAGGGGTGATTCCGCGGGCTGCCCCTGTGAATGGGGAGAAGGTGGATTGTCCCCCAATGGGTATGTGGTCTGATGTGGCTTGCCTCCTAGAGGGCTGGGCCCCACCCCAGGACTGGAAGCAAGTGGAGGTGACACCTGAGGCGGTAGATCTGGCCCTTGGTATAAGTAAGTAAATCCTTTGAGAAACAGAGTGCCCATGAGGCAGCAGGGACTGTGGGTTGCCTGCTTCTCACAATATTAAAAAGATCTACAGAAGAGACTCAAGAAATGGCAGCATGAAAAAGTGAGCTGAAAATTTCTGTGGATTCCCTGAAAAAGGAAATAGCATTAATGCGAGAGGCAGCACGAGAACACAAGCTGCAAATGTCTGTGGATTCCGTGAAGAGAAAAATGGCATTGATGAGAGAGGTGATGGCACGAGAATGCCAGCAGCAAGGTGCCACTGGGAGGTAAACAATCCTTTACAGAATGAGACAGCAGTGCTGCCAGGGGTTTTGAAGGAGGAAGAGGCCATCAAGGAAAAAGACGAACTCCTGAGGGAAGTACAGGTGGAGGTGGTACGAGAACGTCAGCTGCAAAGCATTGAGGTGAAGATAAGAGAGCTTCTGAAGACTGAGGTAGCATTGCTGCAAGGCACAGTAGAAAAGATAAAGGTTGTAGCAGAGGAGGCACTCAGGGGAAGGGAGAGAAAGATGCCATCAGCCTCAGAAATGGAGGAGCTGGGGAAGGATGAAGAGGTGGTGCCAGAGGCACCGGCCCCTCCTGTATTGAAAGCATGCCCTGTGGTTGTAAAGAAAATAAAGACCCAGCTTCTGAAAGTTTCCCAAGGAGAGGAGCAGAACCCCCCCCCGCCCCCCAGTGGAGCACTCTATGCTCTGCCCCTATACTCAGGCTGAGCTGGTGGATTTGGGCTACTGGTTTAAGCAAAAGCCCTCAGAGTCAATATCAGCTTGGCTCCTGTGTCTATGGGACTTAGAGGTAGATGGAATTGTTCTTTCCAGATCAGAGATGGGAAAGCTGTCTTCCCTGACAGTGCAGCCTGCCTGAGGCAACAATTACAAAATGCACATTAGACCCCAGGAAGTCACTCCCTCCTCGATTGGTTTATGGCTGCACTTCGTGCTGTGTGGCCCAATCCGGGTGATCTACCATCCTCTCCTGTTAGATGGCAGACATATGCTGAGCTCCAACAGGTGTTACGAGAGCTAGGCATAAGAAATTCATCTATAGTCCAGAGAATTATGGCCCAGATGAAGAGATTTTCACTACTGGGATGAGAAATATTGTACTTCAAATGGCTCCTACTTTGGGTCTCTACTGGCCATTCTTTCCCCTCACTTAGGGCATACCATAAACGAGGTGACACGTACGTAGCAGACTTAGTAGAGGCCGAAGCAACAAGAATCTAGAAAGAAATAAGACCTGTTATAAGAAGAATTTATAGGGCCCCATGAGGGTTACGATAACCCAGATGTGGGTTAATTTAATACAGGCAGGAGCAGATGGAAGGAAATTAGATGGGAAGTCAAATAGGATCTTACTAGAGCTGTGGCAATAGCTGAAACCAGAGCAGCAGTTCCAGCCATTAAGACCAAAGAGGGAGAGGTCAGAGACTGAGCCATGAGTCCGGCCTGTGTGTTTGCAAGACTTCCTGCTGGAGAGTGAGCCAACCTCATTTGAGCCCACACAGGAAGGTGATTGGGGAACACGGTTTGACTGAGGGGAAGGTCAAGGTATCTGTCCTGAGGGACTGAGGGGGACAAGAGGCCACATGTTGAAATAGCTATCCATTGGTCCCCAGTGAACATACAGCATGTCCTGGCTCTGGTGAACACTGGGGCTGAATGTTCACTGATTCATGGTAACCCTGAATGGGTCCCTGGGACCCCTACTATCACAGATGGATACAGGGGGAAGGCTATCAGAGGGAAAAAAGCCCAAATCCCTTTGGGAATAGGGCATCTACCGCCAAAAGAGCATACTGTGTATATATCTCCTATCCCTGAGTATATTTTGGGGATTGATATTCTGCAGGGTCTATTGTTGCAGACCACTGCAGGAGAGTTATGACTGAGAGTACCTGTGGTAAAGGCAGTCCTGAGGGGACATGCTAGGCACCCACCCACAGCTTTGCCTGTGCCTTGGCAGGTGACTAATATCAAACAATACAAACTGCCTGGAGGGCATGAAGAGGTTGGGGAAACCGTCCAGGAGCTGGAAAAGGTGGGTATTATAAAGCCCACCCATAGTCCTTTCAATTCCCCAGTGTGGCCAGTAAAAAAGCCAGATGGCTCCTGGCATATGACTGTGGATTACAGAGAACTGAATAAAGTCATACCCCCTATGCATGCTGCTGTCCTCTCTATTGCAGGCTTGCTGGATATCCTCAGCCGTGAACTAGGAACATATCATTATGTGACAGATCTTGCTAATGCCTTCTTTTCCGTTGACATTGATCAGGACAGTCAGGAACAGTTTGCCTTCACGTGGGAAGGATGGCAATGGACTTTCACCCTCCTCCCACAGTGATACCTCCACAGGCCCACCATCTGTCATGGACTTGTAGCCCAGGCTTGGCTACATGGGAGAAACTGCCAACAGTACAGCTGTACCATTATATTGATGATGTCATGGTCACGTCTGATTCTCTTTCAGATCTAGAAGGTGCAGCACCTAGACTGCTGCAACATTTACAGGAGAAAGGATGGGCTGTGAACAGAACCAAGGTTCAGGGAACTGGTTTGTCTGTCAAATTCTAGGGGGTTGTCTGGTCAGGTAAGACCAAAGTTATACCAGAAGCAGTTATAGATAAAGTCCAGGCCTTTCCTTACCCCACATCTGTAGCATTGCTACAGGAGTTTCTGGGTCTTCTATGCTACTGGAGAGTGTTTACCCGTACTTGGCACAAATTCTGAAGCCCTTATACCGGTTGGTACAAAGGGCGTCAAGCGGGACTGGAATGAGACATGTGCATCTGACTTTACTGCAGCAAAATGGGCAGTCAAGGCCGTGCAGGCTTTGAGTGTGATAGACCCATCAAGGCCCTGTGAGCTGGACATTCATGTGACTGAAGACGGTTATGGCTGGCGTCTCTGGCAGCGGCTTGAACAAACTCACCAACCCATTAGATTCTGGTCACAACTCTGGAAAGGGGCAGAGGTACGATACACATTGATAGAAAAGCAACTGGCTGCCGTGCATCACTCCTTGCTGGCTACTGAACCCATCACTGGAATGGCCCTGATAAAGGTAATAACCACCTATCCCATCTTGGGGTGGGTACGAGACTGGACCCAAAAGCCAAGGAGTGTTGTGGCACAAACACCCACACTAGCCAAGTGCGGTACTTACCTACCGCTCATAGTACCCTCTCTAGTAGCTCCTTGAGTGAAGAACTCCAACGCGTGTTGGGGCCAGTGATATATACTAGTGAAAGCAGGAAGAACTTGCTTTTGAACCATTAGTAGCAGAGAATCCCTATGAGTAGGGAAGAGCCCCTATACCTGAAGATACATGGTACACAGATGGCTCCAGCCATGGGCATATCCCAAAATGGAGGGCCGTAGCTTTCCATCCTAAGACTGAAACAATATGGATGGAAGATAGTGAGGGGAAGAGCAGCCAATGGGCATATTTGTGGGCTGTGTGGCTTGTGATCAGCCAAGAGCCCTCCCCTATAGTTGTATGCACTGACAGCTGGTCTGTCTATTGGGGCTTGATCCTGTGGCTACCAACCTGGTACCATGCCAACTGGCTGATAGGTCACGGACCCCTATGGGGGCAAGAATTGAGGCAAGACTTATGGGCCTGTGGTTAGACAAATAATTACAGTATACTATGTGACAGGTCATTTGCCACTGGCATCCCCAGGAAATGATGAAGTAGATAAATTGGCCCAGATGCATTGGTTAGAAGGAAAGCCTGCCTCTGATGTCGCCCAATGGCTACATCAGCGTTTGTTGCATGCGGGGCAAAAGACAATGTGGGCTGTAGCCCGTCGGTGGGCTTGCCTTTGACCTTCGAAGAAGTTAGTAGAGCCTGGCAGGAGTGTGTTGTGTGCGCCAATGGGACTTACACGGAGTTCCACAGCAACATGGGACAATAGCTAAAGGGCCTATACCCCTCACCAGGTGACAGATAGACTATATTGGGACTCTACCTGTGTCAGAAGGATATCAATATGCAATGACTTGTGTGGACACAGCTACTGGACTTCTGGTTCCTTTTCCTACCCGTTGGGCAGACCAGCAGATGACCAAAAGAGGCCTGGAGTATCTCTTTGCTGCCTATAGCCAACCACAGGTAATTGAAAGTGATCAGGGCACCCATTTTACTGGACATACACTGCAAGCATGGGTGCAATAGCTGGGAATCAAATGGAAGTTTCATGTGCCATACAATCCTAGCACATTAGGCATGATAAAGAAGCACAATGGCTTGTAAAAATCCGGACTAAAGTCAGGTACCAATAGTCTGTGGTGAGGATCAGTCCACTTATGGACCTTGCTATGGCGTTTGAACGAGAGAGCCCGAAAGGGAGCCCTGAGCCCCATAGACATTTTAACACATATGGCTGCCTCCCCTATACAACTGCAAGTACAAGACAAGGAAGAATCACTGAAGCCGAGGTTCGGCCACCAGAATAACATCTTGCTGCCAGCACCAACTGCACTGAATCCCAGAGACTCCATTGAGTGGACGTGGCCTTGGACCTTTCGACACATGGACCAGTGTTGGCTGGCTCTTCTGGCACCTTGGGGACAAGGCCTGGAAGCTGGCCTCCTGTGTATTCCTGGAATAACAGCAGAGTGGCCGCCAAAGTTTACAGTAGTATATCCTGAACAGCGAGAAGGAAGGAGCATCTTACCGGGGAGTTTTGTTTTATCATTATGGCCAGTGTATGCACCTCCAGTAGCACTATTTATAGACCCTTCGGTAACCCCCATGGGGAAAGGAGTAAAAGTATGGTATACTAGACCTGGAAAGGACCCCTTCCTGCTACAGTCCTATCACAGGACCACTCTCTTGCATGCATCCTACCCGATGGACAAGATTTGCCTATGTTGGTGGCATTGAAACATGTGTCTTATTGCCCCCTAAAGTCTTTGTGGATTGGGAACTTCCTCTGGCTTGAGGATTATTATAATTTTTGTTACCTGTATCAAAATCTTGCTGTATCTTAATTTTTATTATCTCTAAGTTGTTGTTATCTTCTGTTGCTATTGTGGAATCTGGTTACAGTGCTCCAGCTTTCTCGCACAGGGACCACTGTGGTAGATTGAAAGCGTGTAGATTGTAAGGTGAGAATCCTGGAGGGGTGGAGTGTGGGGAAGTTGGGGTTCCTATGGCCAGGATCCTCACTGAACTCAATCCACCTGATGATGTAACTGGCCTGTTGGTGGGCTACCACTTCCACACCTTTAGGCAATAAGCTGTTACTGTGCTATATAGAGAGCTTGGCCCAGTGCTCTGGGCGGAGGCAGAGATTCTAGTGCTCGACCTACCCCTGGGAGAACAAGCAGGGTAATAAACCCTTTCACCCCAAAGAACATTTTGCTGTCAACTTCTTGGACACATTGAATCCATAGAGAACTTTCCTGGGGCTGAAACCCATTGGCAAGACATTGGGGCTCTGAGAAGTTATAATCTAAGCACAAAACTAGGAATGATTTGTGAATTTGGCCTATCAGATTTGTCTCTCTGGGTCGTGGAATATTCTTTTTACTATTCCAAAGCACTTATTAAAGCAAAAACTGTGTAGGTCTTTTAGTTTAATTTTCTTCATTCAGAGCTCCCTTTATCATCTAGTTACATTTTTGTGAATCCTTTCATTAAATCACTTCAAATATCAACAGAAGTGCTTTGTCAATACAGTATACAATGTAGAAGTACATTACTAGAGTCGCATTACCTAAGAGTAAAAATTCAGCTAATATATCCATTAATGAAAATTCACAGGTGGCCAGTAGTATCACAAATAAGAGAGGGTATGGAAAGAAAGGCTGTAAAAGCAAATTTTAAATGTGAAGTGGTAAATTGTATACTGTGGAAGGTGGTAGGAGTGACTTTCAACACTTCTGTTCTTACTGTTTCCCTGGGCAGCAGCAGTTATGGTGGGAATAACACATGTGATTCTTGTCTGAAATACTATTTCCTTTACAAAAAGAAATATACATTTGTTTCTAGAAGTGATTGACAGGAAAAACAACTTATAATATCCTCCTTTTGCTATTCCAAGTGGGCCAAAATAAATGCATCACTAAGGGGTAGCCCCAGGTAGCTTAGAACTTGAGAATATCTTAAGAAATATCTAGGGAAACTCCTTTATGTAAGTATTTTAGTAGTCAAATGGCTTGTCACAGTCACATAATGCAGAGATCCAGCAACAGGGAGAATTCATCTCATGGCTCTCTACTTTTACGTGTTGCTCTCCAGTGAGGAAACTCACCTACTGTGTCCTTTCAGTTCTTTATATAAGAGAATTGGCCTTAATAAGTTGGGATTCTTTTTAATAAACATGCTGTCCATATTATATTTAATGTAATTTTCTAAGAGGTTTCTATATGTATGGCTATGTGTGTGTGTATATATATATATGTATTTATGCTGACACACTATCAAATAATAGTAAAAAGGATTATATGATTAAATACAATCAATCCTATAAAGTATGTCTTATCCCACTTTGTTATATGTGAAATTTCCATAGTAGGTAAATATGTAATTATTATTTGACCAGGATATTTTCCCCCTTAAGACACTTTCAGAATTCTGTGAATCATCATTACTCTGTTGGCAGGAGATATGAGTAACCACATTTTGTGTTGTCTTACTAAACAATTTGGAAAACTAACTAAATTCAGTCACTGACATACAAAAGGAAAATTACTTTCAAGATATCCGTCTGACTTTCATCCTTCAAAGAATACTCTGACTTGAGATGTTGGTAGTTTCGGAGAAATTCTAGGGCCCAGGGCTGTTTTACAGCAGCTGCTTTATTGATCCGACCACATTCAGTTATTTGTCATGGTCTTTCCTAAAAATCTAACTTGCTTGTGTTCAGAGGTGGAAGAAAAGAGCAAAAAATGCTTGCTGTTGCCTCCTAGCAAAATAAACACTCTGCCATTATCCAGTTACTTGAGACTTTCATAGTCTGCAAATATTTCAGGAAAAGACAGATTTAAAAATTACTAAGGGGATAAGCACTATAGAAAAAAGAAAAATGTAGTAGTTAAGGATATGGGCTCCAGATTCCTATAGATCTGAATATCTTATTAGTTACGTGATCTTGGGCACATTCCTTAGTGTCTATAAGCTTTAATTTCTTTAGTGTCTATAAGCTTTAATTTCCTTATTTGTAAAGTCAGAATAATAATAGGAGCTTTGCAATAATATTATTCTGAGATGATGCATAAACTTTTATCCGTTGGTAATGACAACTGAAACTAAAGAAAGAAAGGGAACTAAAATGTGTTTGATGTAATAAATGTTGTCTTAACAAGTTTCCTAATTATTACCTAATTTAACTGTCTCCAAATCTGTGAAATAACTATTAACTGCTCAAGGTAACATTTCAGGTTCCCCTTCAAAGTCAAGTTCACAGTAGTAGAAAGGGAATAATGCTCATAGAAGAGATCATATATATTCTTGGCCTTGTGGCTATCTTAATGTAGATGATTATCATAAATGGCAATATAGAAGTCCCAACTCAGTCCACAAATTTCTTAAGTGAAAATTCTCCCAAGTAAAATAAATTTTTTTCCTTCTAAAGATAAACATATTCAAGAGAGTGAGTTAGTTAACAAATATTTGTTTTACCTGAAACAAAAAACTTGTTGCAGCATTATAATTCCACTATCTAGCTATAAGTAAATACATAAATTATGTGTATATATATATGTGTGTATGTATGTATATATATATATATATATACACATACATATAGTGCATATGTGTTTTTTGAATGCAAATACGTCTGCAGTAAAATTGTTACTGAATGCCTGCCAGAGTCTCCAGAATTGGATAGATGAATGTAAAGAGTTTCCTAATACTAGGAAGGGTTTCACAGAGAAAATAACCAGCAGAATTTGGAGACATCTCAGAGTTAAAATCCTCTGTGCCTAACAGCATAAACCTGAATTGAGGTCATTTAGATGGTATATCAAAGTAAAGTCTTAAATGTGTAAGTGTTTCAGATATTGGAACTCATATGTAGGGTGAAATATAATGTGGTTTTAAGAATCTAAAAAGTGGAGACAAATGACAGGTAAGAAAAGGCAATCTTGAAATCTGTTTCGTAAAGACTTTCTTCAGTCTGTGTCAGGTAATGAGTTAAAGATTTCCTCTGTATCTCCCAAAGTTTTTCCATGTACAGATTCATATTGTATTGCAATTATTTGTTTTGTAATGAATCCTTTAAAAATGAGTGAGCACATGCACACACAGACACACACACACACATTCGCACAGTTCTCTTTCCCAAGGATACATACAGAATACTTATTCTCATGTATTTCATAGGCTATAGGTGCCCAAGGTTGGAGGTCTTTATCAGAAAACAATAAACAGTGGCTTAAACAAGACTGGAAGTTTATTCTGCTTTTACTTAAAGCTGGTAGGCAGACATAGAATAGAATGAATAAAATAGGGTGGTTGTACTCCATGAGGCTATCTCAGAACTCTGATTCCATCTGTTTTTTTTAATTCTGATTTTTAATAAAATGTCATTGGCTTTTTTATATTATGATGCAGGGCAGTTTTTGAGTCCTGACAATGAATCCACTGTGTGTTCCTGTTCTCCAGACCCCTCTGTCTGCCTACTTTGAGACTCCCTTAACTACACAAAGAAGTGTGTACTAAAGGATATATCAGAGCAAAACAGATGTAAATTCCTGTCCTCGTGGAGCAGGAGATAATGAACCTATTAGGTGTAGCAAGTATCAAAATTTCCCAAGAAGTTAGGCCCCAAATACTGACAGCAATATGTGAAGGAATGGTATATAGAGAAAAAGGAAGATATATTAGAATAGCTCTTGTGAGATAAAGTTGAGGATTATATCTGTCATTTCACTATTATGGTTCTCATTTCTTTAAATTGAATGTGATTAGATTCATTGATTTCTAAAATTTCTTCCACCTCTCCTATCCTATTAAATAATGCTTTGAAGTCTTTAAGAAGTTGTTGTACTGCTAAAGAGATCAATTTCTTAAATCCAATGAGTTCTATTTTCTTCAATTTTGCCATTTTGCCAAAGCTTTTAAATATCCACACTTAAATTCAGATTCTATGAGTTAAAACTAGTGCTCAGTTGAAATCCTTAAATGCAGTGATATTAAGATGACATAGATAAACACACCTATTTCCTACCTGAATCTTTACAGTATATTTAATTCCTTTTCTGTTGCATTCTATAAAGTAAAAGATGGTAAAAATAATTATATTGTCCACTTATAATAACTTCATAATTTGGTTTCCACTAAAAGACTACTAGAATACCTGACCTCCAAGATGTTATTAATGCAGCTTTGAAATTTAATTTTGATGTATTGATTTTTTTCCTAGGGGATAAAAACTATTCCAAATGGAAAATATGATTTGTAGTTTATTCTTTACTAGTAGGGAAAAGTCTACAGGAAATTTTAATTAAGTAAAATAGTTATACAATAAAATGAAAATCAGAATTAACTTTTGCTTATAATCACATCAGTTGTTAAAATACCCCAGGTAAGCTAAGGGCATTTTGGCAGTTGGTTAATGCTGGGTGAGGGAGGGGAGATAATGATCTACTTTTGCTCAAGACATGATTTGATGTAAAAAAATTGTTTGATTCTATGAAATTCATTACTTATCTGTTTCTAGGCAGCTGCATCTGGGGAGGTCTCTCTCTATACACTAGGTGAAACCTCAACCCGGACATGGGAGGGTTCTGGACTCTGATCAGGAAAGGATTCTTGACCAGGTCAAACAAGTGCCAGCAAGAAAGGAATTCATTAAAACAAGAGTAGAAGCAAATGTCAGCAGCCAATCAGGCAGCAGAAGCAAGGAAGGACAGAGGGAGGAAAGGGAAGTTCATTAACTTCTGCTTGGCATAGGGCAGATCCCTTGCCAACTCCTAAAGCCAGAGTCACCTGGCATCCAGTGTCTGCTTGATATGCATGGCATGAGAATTATATCCCTACCACCCCAGGATTTGGGGGAGCCATGGAGCACTGGTTGGAATGAGTTTATGTTCTTCCATTTCTCTACTAGTCTGAAATAAAACAGGAAGAGAGAAAAGGATTGTGTTAAGACCTGAAAGATGAATGAAATAGCAAAATGACTGACATTTACCACCAGAGGTAAAGGTCTGCAAGTTCTTATCTCTATCATGGAAAAGAGTTCAGAGACAATTGCAATTACCTTATGCAACAAGAAAGTTTATTTGATATACGACAATACACACTCAGATGGGAGTGCAGGCAACTTCAGAGAGGTGGGGCACTTTAAGGGTTTAGGGTTTGGGGTTTATAGGGCTTTTTGGGTAAGGGTCAGCATAAGTCATGATGTATACAGATGATTCATAATTCCTTTGAAGTTTTTAAGAATAGGGTTATTTAGGTGACTGTGTTGGTCCAGATCTCAGCATTCTTTACCCACGTAGGTTCATTTACACTTAGGAGATGTCTCTCTCACCCTGATTATGAAGTTACTTAATTGATTAAGGGGCTGGAAGAAGAGGAAAAACAGCATATATATTAAGTTAAAGAATAAGCTGGGCCTTTTTCACAGACTAAGTAGACTTTACAGTGTCAAGTCGCTTGTGCCATTCATTGCCCTGCTGTTGATCTCACATCATTAAATAGAGTTACTTACAAATCTATGATTTTGTTAGAGAAGAAAGGAAGATTTGTAAATAACCTATCTTATTGACCAACATAACCAATCCATTATTTTCTATAAATTATTTTGTTTAAATGAGCAGGATTAGGAAGAAAATATCCAGACACTCAGAGATCAGTCATCTCTTTTGTCCTAACACCCAACAGGACAATGATCATCATTATAGTCTAGCCATGCACATGTTTGCTTTATGCTCTTTAATGCCAAGCATAGTATATGACACAGGGCAGGCACTCAACAAGTATGTCTGAGATTAACTTGAATTGGATCTTGAAAGAATTTATACAGTTTAAAACTGAACTCTGCATTCTGTGTACTAAAACATAATTTGAAACTTAACTCACTGTTTATATTTGTATCATATGTGTATCTTCTTCTATATTTCCAAGGTTTAAATACAACCTAATATGCATTTATGTTTTATAATATATGCCAAGGGCAAATTGTTTTATTAAAATGTCATTTGGAAAATCTGGACTTTTATATTATTATTCATACTGGCATTTTTTTAAAAAATAGTTCTCTGTTGAAACCTCTCCTTTGCTATCCAGGGGGAATTCTCTCCCTCTGTTTAGTCTTCTCCTTGTACCGTCTCAACTTCTTCCATTTTCACTACATGTTTGTATATTTAATGCATGCCATCCCATGGTCCTGTTAGGTAGAAAGATAGACATGAGTAGCCAGGGAAAGGGAAGATAAGGTTCAAGGAAAAAACTGCACAGGTGGGGTGTCCCATGTGAAGACAATAAAGGCTTTGACAGGCAGTAACTTCGTTGCTTATTGGGACCAGATCCCAATGTGGGCACAGTCAGAAAAAACTAAGAACTACCCAGATCATACCTCATCATGGGAAAGGACATGCGCACTGTGAGGGATGGCTATATAGATGGACCTGTCAATTATATTACCACCCCTTGTCAATCAAAGAGGCACCTCCTAGCCAGAATGTATTGTAAAGGCTTCCTGCCTAATGGATCAGGGCATTTGTCTACCTCAACTCTGGCACATGTCTCCCTTGGAGTGTATTCAAATAAAATTTTAGCTCTGCTTCACTATTGTGTCTCTGCCTTTCAATTCTTTGTTTTGGTGGAGACAAGAACTAAGGAGAATAAATATGAACCACAGCAGTCCTGTCCAGAGGGCAATGACAGGGTCTGTCTTGTAGCCCCAGTATCTTGCAGTACCTGGAATCTAATAGGCACTTAATAAAGGTCCTTAAAATTAAAATAATTATATATTACAAAAGTACATTATTGGTAAAGAATAGTTTAGACAATACTTATCATTGAATTGCAAGGCAGCAAAGAGAGACAGTACTGTAATGCGGAAGGGAGAAAATACATCCTTCTGCAATTGGCCATAGAAGTTGAACCCCAGACTCACCTTGGCAGTGTGCTCACTGGGGACTTAAATCTGGACATATATACAATGCTTACTCTGCCATTTTCCATCTGTGCCATTCCCAAGAGCAGAGCATACCCGCACAGAGAACAACATACTCTTTTGTGACTTTATTAAAGCCTTTCCCAGTGCACTTGAACCCTTTTGAGAGTCACAAAGAGCTGCACACAGTGGTCTTTTCTTAAGGACTGACAACAAAATGAAAAAACTCTGAGTTTCTGATTTTTAATGGCCAGAGAGTGAACTTTCCTAAATTCATTATTTATAAAATGTAAATATGACATTTTTGTGCAAAAGGTCAGAAACAATCATCTATACATATTCCAAGCAAATTAACCTTAAAATGTAATTTTTTACAAGTCAAAAGAAACTCAATGAATTTTGATTCAATATGAAGTTGTTTTAATTTACTTAATTTATTTAATACATTGGACCTATTTTTCTTTCTCTCATAAAAGTGAAATAATTTACATCACTGTTCTAATAATTTACAACCTTGTTAAGGGTTGAGCCGGCCTCATTTATATAAGACATGAAGTCAAACTTAGGTTTTTATCTTATCAATATGTCTAGACTCTGCACTGCAAATTTTTTAGTGATTCAATTGATTTTGTGTACAGGATGGAACCCATTCCTATTTCTGAATTTCACATCTGAGGACACATTATTACATTTCCTGAATAGTGATTTCCTTCCTACAAAATCAACCGATAAAAACACTTTAAAGAATTATTTGTTATTCTGGCAACTGGCCTGCTTGTAAAAATTGCAGTTAATCTTTGGGTAGAGCTTTGTTCCCATGGGTAAAATTGCAATATTTCCAGAATATCTCACCTGGCTTTAGTGCATTTCCACACAATGGGTGTTTCCAGAGGGTGGAGAGGAGTAGACCATCTCCATATCAGCAGGTGATTACAAGGGTGAGCAAGGGCTTATCTGGGCCCAAGAGGTTGGGTGTGGGCTTTCTTCTTCTGCAGCCTGGTCACGAGAGACACGGGAGAGCAGAAATGGACTGCTTGTAAGAAATAAATGAGTTTCTCCCATCTTATTTCTTCATTTGACTGATTTTTGTTTCAAAGGTATTTTGTTCCATGATTTTGCCCCAGTTACAGCTTCCAAATGTCTTTCTCTTACAAGAAATTCTTTTAATTTTTTCTCTAAAAATCCTTTTGTTTCCACAAACGTATTATAAACACAAACTATGAATTCAAAAACAACTGCTAGTTCTTTAGAATTAATCATGATGTGTAAATTGTATTTCAAAAAATAGTTTCTTTGAATTCAACTGTGTTCATTGCTGAGAAAAAAAAGAATTATTTTGTTATGCAGTGGAAAACAACACAGATGCAGTAAATCAGGAATTAGGTGGGTAAAGGAAGATCATAATCATTAAGCACATCTTAATTTCCAATGTCTATTTAAAAAGAGTAGTTATCTTTTTATGCAGCTTTCTCATTCATGACTCAGAGCCTTACCTCAATGCCTTCTCTCTCCTTGCTTTCCCTTCTAAGTCCTGCCTTCCAATTGGTATTTATTATTTCCCTCAAACTATAGCTCTTCCAGAGAATATGACTGGCAGGTCTATAATATACACTAAGGCTCCTAAAATCAAACAGTAATCCATCCAAAGTGAAGTCCACCAAAAGGAATAGAAGTAACTATGTGGACACCGATCTCAGTGTGTAGAAAACAATGGAGAGGACTGGTATCCTCTCAAGCCAGAGATCTCCTGGCACATTCCCCAGAATACCTGCTACTTAGTTCTAAGTAGGACCAACTACATCCACATAAATTGTGGTTACCAGAGTAAAATGGAAACATAGTCTCTTATTCAAAGAGCAAAACAAGGATTTTCCTTTTTTCTGCAATTTTTCTCTTACTTATTATGATGTTTTTACATTGCTATTTCATGCTGCACTCAAGGCACAGAAATATCATAGGATTTGAGCAGATCTTGCTAGTTGCCTAAGGCCCAGTACAGGGACTTGTTGTCTAGTGTGGGTGCCTGACTCCCACCATTTCTGCCCCGTACCCTGGCCTCTGAAGGGTATAGTTGCCAGGTAGGGTTAGGGATAAAGACAGTTTAGAACACATCCTGAGAAGGCAAGGTAGTGGTGGGAGGCGAGACTACACTCCAAGGCCTTGGGGCATGCTCAGTTGTTTTATCTGATTTCACTTAGAAAACACAAATTCAAAGATAAAGTTAGTAAAAATCTCAAGGCAGCATGGTACCCATTCCTGAGCACAGGGCCCTTGGGCTACTGTCCTGTTCTTATGGCCATGCAGCAGTCCCTGGCCACAGGTGATAACATGGCAGGATTTGCTAGGAAGTGGTAGAAGAATGGATAAGATAGGTATGGAAGAAGCCTACCCTTGAAATGAAATATTTTCTAAATTTGAGTTGAGTCTTGAGAGTAGACTGATGTTACCATTACATCCTAGCTCATAACAATAGCAATAAACCATGATCTACAGTCACAGACAGACCAGAGGTTAAGGAATTGAATCACTGCGTATGCCTGAGTGGATGGTTGGGCCAAGTAAGCCCATTTGGTTCAGTGTGACCACCACTAGCCCTGGGGAGCTGTAGAGTTCAAAGCTGCTAGCTGGAACCAGAAATGATCATGTTCCCACTATTATCTTTTTCAAGGGTCTGCTCCTTATTTCAGGGCTGCTATATCCTCCCTGGGCTTGGGTTTGGCTCCTTTGTATGTTTAAGTAGTGTGTTTTAAATACAGTGTTCCAGGGCTTCTCTTCCCTGCTTCCTTTCTCCACCCCCTAAGCTCTCCACTTCTCTGGCCTCACTGCTCTCTCTACGCCCCCACCCCGAGCACCAGGAGGAACTCTGTGGGCCGGTCTCTGTGGTGACTGGCAGATGCCTGGCCAATCACATCCAGGTGCTTGTGTGTTTCCTCTCTGCCCTCTCCTGGGCAGACATTCCCATGACTGACTCATGGCTCTGTCACTAGTAAACATCCTGCTCCCTGTAGGTATGCAAACAGGCTCTTTCATGTATACAATGGGCAATATTAAAGCCAAGTGAGAATTCTGGTTGTAAATTTCCATTTTCCTACAGTATGTTAAAACACAAGTATGTTCCAATGACTTTTTTCTTTTTTTAAGCCAGAGAGAATCTTACCCTGCTCTGATTAAACCTGTTATTTCTCATGGTCCTCCAAAGTCCACTTGCTCTTTGCAGATGGCTTTGCCTAACTATCTCCTATTCTTCCTATATGACATCTAGGTTAGAAATCTCTGTTGTGAATACCTACTATCTACCAATTTCATAATCTTTAGTTACGGCCTATAGTTTAAATTAAATATTATCTTCCCCATAGTCTTTAGCTCTGTGGAGGAAAAATGTTCTCTTATTTATTATTGAATTCCTAGGGTCTCACAGTGGCTGCCACATCAGAACCTCAATAAGTATTAGTTAAATGAATGAATACCGATCTCAGAATTTTGTCTATGGGAGGCAGGTATGATGAGCTGATGAGATTTTTTGAGTAAGAAAACACCAAAAAAATTCATTACAGAGTGAAGTCCATCATAATCCCAAGAGCAGCCGTTGGCACATCTCCTTGTCCCTACTCCTTGCACCTGGCATAACAGTGAAGAGTGAATGGTGATTGGATTTCCATCATCCCAGCTTCATGATATTTTTGGGGTCATTTTGACTCCTCTACAGGCTTCATCACTGGAAGGTCTGCTACAGCCACTGCTGGGGCTCTTTCCACTGTGAATGCTGTTTTCCATCACATTGGGCTACATCACGTAGAATGAACTTCAAAGCATGGGAGCAGCTGTTGTAACATCTGCCACAAACTGACAGTGGGTCTTTCCCAAAAATGCTTATCAATTTTAGAGCCCTTTCACAGCAAAATGAAGAACAAAATGCAGAGTCTGGTAACAGAGGTGGCTGTGGCTACATACCCAAGAGCTTCAAAATCTGTGCCCGGTTTGTTATTAGTGCATCTACCAGCAAAAAGTGCTTTGAAAGGACATCAGTGATCATAGTTTCAGCTATTACGGACCACCTGGTTTTGAATCTGCTAGTTCAAACCTGTGGGGGAATGTTAGGATACCAACCACATTGAATTCACATTGTGTTTATCCATTACTTGAATACTTCCAAATGGTTTGTTTTCCAGTTCCTGACTTCACAATTTTTACTGTACAGAGTATATGGTAATTCATTTGATTAAGTCAGTAAATCAACTTACACTTTTATATTTTTAATTAAAAGGGAAATATTTATATCACTAAAACAAATAGGAAACAAGTAAATTTGCCATAAATAGGAACTGTAAAAATAAAATGTAAACAATAGTATTCCACTAAACATAAGCATGATTTGTAAAATTTTAAATAAAATAAAAAATTAAGATAGTCTGTTTCAGTGTCCTTTAATTTAAGGCAAATAAGAAGTGCTTTATCAACAATAAAACTGTGTGAAGGTGAAGGAACTTTTTTAGGTGGGAGCTTCTCAGATCTGGGTGTGTGAGATGCTGCTTCTCCCTTTTTCTTTTTGGTAGCAGGTGTGGCCTCAGAGGTCTCTGCCCAGGTGGGAGGATGTCTGCTCTTCTGTGGTAGCTCTTCTTGAGAGGGGCCGGTAGAGGAAGGAGGAAAAGTATGCTATTTTGCTACTATTGAGGAGGAATTTCCTCTACCCCTTGAGTTTCTTCTAGCTGGTCTAAGAATCAAACTGACATGAGACAGATTAACAGGATAAAAAAACCAAAGTTTAATTATGTATGCACCAGGAAGCTTAGACATGGGTTCCAAAGACAGTCAGGAAGAATGAGGTAAGTATGTCATCCTGAAACAAGTAGAAGAGGGTACAGTTCTAAGACTTCAAAGGAAATGGGAAGCAATGCACAGGAATATGAAAGAGGAAATATTTGATAATTAAGTATTTGCTCAGCCACACAGCAATAATCAGGGGGCACAAAAAATGAATTTTAACAGACAGCCATATCCTTCCCTGACAACACTGAGTTTACATTATAATGTATCTATCTAAGGTGATAGCTCTCTTCCTGGAGCATGCCTTCTATCAGAATTCTTTTTATGCATTTGTGGGGTGAGAAGTCAAAGTTTTTTCCAGGCTTTTGTGCCTGGATTGCTTTCAATCCTGAAATAATCTGCATGTCAAAATGGCACATCTTGGGGCAGCTTATCCTTAGTCCCTACACTACTCTGGGGGTTGTTTTTCATTCTCATGTTGTCCTTCAATGTTGCCTTTATTTATTCTCAGGAGGGAGTGTGTTGAGTTGGCCTCATTTTAAGGCTCAAAATAAACTCATCAATTAGCTAATATTGTCTTAAATCATGACCTACAATCTGGAGTAATAAAAATAACATACTGGTTTTCCAACTGTGGGTAAAATTGCAATATTTCCAGAATCTCTCACCTGGCCTTAGTACATCTCCATATCAATAGGTGTTTCCAAGAGCAGAGAGAAGTAGCCATCTCCTTAACAATAGGTAATTACAAGGCGGAGTAAGGGCATATCTGGACCACAGAGGTTAAGTGGGGTCCCTTTTTGCAGCTGGGTCATGAAAGACACGGGTGAGCAGAAGTGGACAACTGTTTGTAGGCAATAAATGGGTTTTTCCCACTTTATTTCTCCCTATGACTGATTTTGGTTTTGTTGTGCCCAAGTCGCGAGACCCCGAAATACCGCCAAGGAGCCAATTCCAATGCAAACACACAAGGGTCGTTTATTTCAAGCTGGAGCTTGGGCCCTCACTCATCACCAACTCAGCGGTTCCGAAGTGGGAGCCCCAAGCCCCAGGTAGGCAACGTTTTTATGCATTACAAGGTTCGGGAAGAGGGGATCTCTCACCTGGCGTATGCTGGTTGGATGATTGAAAAATAAGTATGTCTTGTACGTTTTTCATTGGTTGAGTCCAGCTGGCCTGACTGCAAGGTAACATGCAAGGTATGCAGGGTATGTTATCTGTGGTCAGGTGACTGGTCGTTGCTAGGGGAACTATCTGGGACATTGTGTGGTTTTTCCAGTAACTCAGGTTTGGGCTCAGGCCATGCAGTTACAACAATGGGGTCGATTTTTCAAAATGGCTTCTCATGTGCTAACTCTAGGGTATCACAGTTTCAAAGGTAATTTGCCCTGGGCTCAGAGAAAGATTTTCCCCCTGGAGTTATACCATCTATTGCTCTTTGTTTCTCAGATTGTTCAGAATAGGACAAGAAGAAGGTC
This sequence comes from Smutsia gigantea, assembly GCA_032199065.1. Taxonomy (NCBI): domain Eukaryota; kingdom Metazoa; phylum Chordata; class Mammalia; order Pholidota; family Manidae; genus Smutsia; species Smutsia gigantea. Next base: position 223,587 of record JAVSCE010008355.1, on the reverse strand, counting down.
ATTATTTTGAGAGGTGACCTGTGATTCTCAACCTATTGGACAGTAAGAATTAATTCCTAACCAGAATAAGGTGCTTTTATTGAATTTCTTTATTCCAAAAAGCCAGCTGAAATGATTTCTTCAATTTTTCCTTTTTATGAATGTTATTTGGTTTTATCTGAAAGGTGATGGAAGAGAGATTTCTTGTTTATTCCTATCAAATTTAGGAAAATATGTAAGAATAATTTATCAAGGTTTTACGGTGCTTCTTTATAATGTTAAAATAGTCTTGGAATTTTCAGATAATGTGAAGTGAAACTGTTTAAAATAATTCTGATTGTCCATATAAATGCAGTTATAGTACTGGCTCTCAGGGCCATGGGTATAAAATGTCTGGTACAGTAATGATAATTATAGCACTTTTAGGTATTAGTAGCCATCCAATTCCTAGAATATCTCTTAATTTTGACAATGACCTAGGAGATAGGGTCTCTTATTCCTTTCTTTTCTGCAGAATAAACCAAAGCTCAGAAACATAGAGTTTCCTAAGTCATACATATCTTAAGAACCATTTGAATCCCAGTTTAGGCCTGTCTGACTCTAGGCCTGCCTGATTTCTGTGTTTTCTTCCTCAGTGGAACTGAATTGGAATCTGAGATGACAGCTTGCTCTTCTAGGAGCATGTGGTGCATAGGAAGAGGGGCTTTAGGTAGGGCTTGTCATCTGTGATAAGACATGTTGGGGAGCCTGTGGAGTGGAGGTGGAGAGAGGGTTTTTTCGGCAGTAAAGGCAGAGAGCAAAAGCTTAAGAAAGAACATGGAGTATATTGGAGAAGGTAAAAACTCTTGATTTCACTAAAGAAAGTGATAGATAAGTGAAAGGTTCACTGACATGATAAATGTACAAATCCAGACAGAAGGACTTAAACTGTTGTGGTAGACAATGGGAAGGGCAGGAAGAGAACTGACTTTAAATGAATTTTTTTCCTTGAGCTGTTGGAGGTTGAGTTTGTTCTCCTTGGTTCTTGTCCCCACTGCCACAAAAAATTGAAGGGCAGAGACACAGTAGTGAAGCAGAATTAAGGTTTTATTTGAATACACTTCAAGGGAGGAGTGGGCCACAGTCAATGTAGACAAAAGCAGGTTTACATGAATAAAGCAGAAAGGAAGGAAAAACAGAGTTAAGGGAAGCTCATTGAACTCTAACTGGCATATGGTATAATCCCTTGCTGACTCCTAAAGCCAGGGTCACCTGGCATCCAGTGTCTGTTTGAGTCTGCACAGCGTGGGAACTAAGCCCCTACCACCCCACGATTTGGGGAGCCACAGAGCACTGCATGGAGTGAGATTATGTTCTGAGAACTTCCCAAAGGCAAAGAGATTTTTCAGGCAGGCTCCTAAGGAGCATGACTGTATAGCTGCAGTTCCTTCCAGATCACCCAGGTTACAGGAACTTGCAAGCCCCAGATCAGAGCTCTCAGCAGCCCCTCCCTACTTATCTGGAATAGAAGAGAGAGACAGGCATACTTGAAGAAAGGTGAATGCAGGCAATTGCAGACAGGAGGGGTGCTTAACGATATAGAATCTGCGGTTTTATAGGGCCTTTTTGGGTAAGGGTCAGCATAAGGCTTGACGTATACAGGTGATGCAGAATTCCTTTGTTTTAAGAGTAGGGTTGTTTAGTTGACTGTGTTGGCCTGGATCTCAGCATTCATTGTCCACATAGGTTTATTTACACTTCTAAGGTCTGTCTCCTGCCCTGGTTACAAAGTTACTTGATTAAGGTACTAGAGGAAGAGGAAAAAATAGCATACAAGTTAAGTTAAAGAACAAAAGGGACTTTTTGCCCGCTAAGTAGATTTTACAGTGGCAGGGTCTAAATGATACAATGAAGACATGGGCTGTGCTTGGATACTTTTCTTTATCTGGGAAATATCCCGACCTTCCAAGTTGCTCCTGGCCTTTGGAACTTAAACTAATTAACTCATTAATTCAGGGAGTCCTTTCTGGCTCTCTGGTTTTGGCTGTTTAACTCTTTGAGTCCCTTTTAGTGTGCTTTACTGGCTTTATTCTCTCTCTACCTGACTCACATGTCTATTTTTCTGCCTAACAGAGCCAGTCATGGAGTAAGAAACATTACAGATAATAATTCTTTTTTTTCTTTTATGAAAGTATCATTGAAATACAATCTTATGATGGTTTTAAGTACACAAAACAGTGGTTCAACATTCACCCATCTTATCAAGCCCTCACTCCCTCCATTGTGGTCACTATCAATGTAGTAAGATGTTATAGAGTCATTAATTGTATTCTCTGTGCTGTACTGCCTTCCCAGTGACCTATCTATGTTGTGATTTCAATGTGTAGTGCCCCTTAATCCCCTTTCCCTTTGGTAACCACTACTCCATTCTCAGTGTTTATGAGTCTATTGCTTTTTTGTTGTTTCTTCAGTTTCACTTTGTTTTTATACTCCAAGAATTGAGTGAAATCATTTGGTATTTGTCTTTCTCTGAATTATTTCACTAAGCACAGTACCTTCTAGATCCATCCATGTTGTTGCAAATGGCAGGATTTCTTTCCTTTTATGGCTGAATAATATTCCATTGTGTATATGTACCACATCTTTATCCATTCATCTATTGATGGACATTTGGGTTGCTTCCATATCTTGGCTATTGAAAATACTGCAGTAATAAACATAGAGGTGCATATGTCTTTTTGAAGAAGAGATTTGCTTTCTTTGGGTAAATTCTTAGGAGTGTAATGACTGGGTAAAATGGTATCTCTATTTTTAGTTTTTGAGGAACCTCCACATTGATTTCCACTAACAGTGTAAGAAGGTTTCCTTTTCTCCATATTCTCACCAGCATTTGTTGTTTCTGTTTTGAAAGTGGCCATCCCAGCTGGTATGAGGTGATATTTCATTGTGTTTTTTATTTGCATATCCCTGATGATGGTGATGTGGAGCATCTTTTCATGTGACTGTTGACCATCGGTATTTCTTCTTAGGAAGAGTGTCTGTTCAGGTCCTCTGCCCATTATTTGTTTTTGAGTGTACAGGCTTCTGAGCTCTTTATGTATTTTGGATGTTAACCCTTTATAGGATAAATCATTGAAAAATGTATTTTCCCATATTGTAGGATGTCTTTTAGTTCTGCTTGTGGTGGCTTTTGCTGCACAGAAACTTTTTAGTTTGATGTAGTCCTATTTGTTCATTTTTTATTTTGTTTCCCTTGACCAAGAAGATGTTTTCAGGAAAAAGTTGTTCATATTTACAGTCAAGAGATTTTTGCCTATGTTTTCTTCTATGAGCCTTATGGTTTCATGACTTACATTCAGGTATTTGATCCATTTCAAATTTACTTTTGCATATGAAGTTAGACAATAATCCAGTTTCATTCTCATACACATAGCTGTCCAGTTTTCCTAACACTAGTTATTCAACAGACTGTCCTTTACCATGTGTATTCATGGCTCCTTCATCATATATTAATTGACCATTTGTGTGTGTGGGTTTATATGTGACCTTTCTATTCTGCTCTATTGATCTATGTGTTTGTTTTTGTGTCAGTACAATACTCTTTTGATTACTATAGCTTTGTAGGAAAGCTTGAAGTCAGGCAGCATGATACCCTCAGCTTTGTTCTTCTTTCTTAGGATTGCTTTGGCTATTCGGGGTCTTTTGTGGTTCCATACGAATTTTAGAACTATTTGTTCTATTTCATTGAAGGATGCTGCTGCTTTTTTGATGGGGATTGCATCGAATCTGTAGATTGCTTTAGGCAGAATGGCCATTTTGACAATATTAATTCTTCCTACCCATGAGCATGGGATAGATTTCCATTAATTAGTATCATCTTTAATTTCTCTCATGAGTGTCTTATAGTTTTCAGAGTAAAATCTTTCACCTCTTTAGTTAGGTTTATTCCTAAGTATTTTATACTTTTTGATGCAATAGTAAATGGAGTTGTTTCCCTGATTTCTCTTTCTGCTAGTTCATTTTTAGTATATAGGAATGCAACAGATTTCTGTGTATTAATATTGTATCCTGCAACTTTGCTGAAATCAGTTATTAGTTCTAATAGTTTTTTGGTGGACTCTTTAGAGTTTTTTATGTATAATATCATGTCATCTGCAAATAGAGTTTAACTTCTTCCTAACCAATTTGGATGCCTTTGTCTCTTTGTGTTGCCTGATTGCCATGGCTAGGACATCCAGACTATGTTGAATAAAAGGGTTGAGAGTGGGCATCCTTGTCTTGTTCCTGATCTTACAGGAAAAGCTTTCAGCTTTTGCTATTAAGTATGATGTTGACTTGACTTTGTCAAAAATGGCCTTCCTATGTTGAAGTATGTATGTACCCTCTATACCCATTTTGTTAAGAGTTTTTATCATGAATGGATGTTGAATTTTATCAATTGCTTTTTCAGTATATATTGAGATGATCATATAATTTTTGCTCTTTTTGTTGATGTGATGTATGATATTGATTGATTTAAAAATATTATACCATCCTTGCATCCCTGGAATAAATCCTAGTTGGTCATAATGGATGATCTTTTTGGTGTATTTTTGAATTTGGTTTGCTAATAATTTGTTAGGATTTTTGATCTATGTTCATCAGGGATATTGGTCTGTAATTTTCTCTCTTTGTGGTGTCTGTCTGGCTTTGGCATTAGAGTGATGCTGTCCTCATAGAATGAGTTTGGAAGTATTTCCTCCACTTCTATGTTTTGGAATACTTTAATAAGAATGGGTATCAGCTCTTTAAATGTTTGATAAAATTCATCCATGAAGTCATCTGGTTCAGGGATTTGTTCTAAGGTAGTTTTTTGATTACCAATTCCATTTCATTGCTGGTAATTGGTCTGTTCAGATTTTCTGTTTCTTCCTGGGTCAGCCTTGGAAGATTGTATTTTTCTGGAAAGTTGTCCATTTCTTCTAGGTTATCCAGTTTCTTAGCTTATAATTTTTCATAGCATTCTCTAATAATTTTTTGTATTTCTGTGGTGCCCATTGTGTCTGTCATTTTTCATTTCTGATTCTGTATATGTATGTACACTCTCTTCTCCAGGATAAGTCTGACTAGGGGTTTATCCATTTTGTTCATTTTCTCAAAGAACCAGCTCCTGGTTTCATTGATTCTTTCTATTGCTTTATTCTTCTCAATTTTATTTATTTATGCTCTGATCTTTGTTATGTCCCTCATTCTGTTGACTTTGGACATCATTTGTTCTTTCTCTGGTTTCATTAATTGTGAGTTTTGACTGTTTATTTGGGATTTTTATTGTTTCTTAAGGTAGGCCTGTATTGCTATTATTTTCCTCTTAGAACTGCCTTTGATGCATTCCACAGATATTGGGCTATTGAGTTGTTGTTTTCATTTGTCTCCATATATTGCTTGATCTCTGTTTTTAATTTGGTTATTGATCCATTGATTATTTTGGAGCATGTTGTTAATCCTCTATGTGTTTGTAGGCTTTCTTGTTTTCTTTGTGTAATTTATTTATAGTTTCATACCTTTGTATTCTGAAAAGCTGCTTGATACAATTTCAATATTTTTGAATTTATTGAGCCCTTTTTCTGGCCTAGTATATGATCTGTTCTGGAAAACATTCCATGTACAGTTGAGAATAATGTGTATCCTGCTGCTTTTGAGGGGAGTGTTCTGTAGATGTCTGTTAGGTCCATCTCTTCTAATGTGTTGTGCAGTGCCTCTGTCTCCTTACTTATCTTCTGTCTGGTTGATCTATTGATATGAGTGGTGTGGTAAAGTCTCCTAAAATGAATGCATTGCAATTTATTTTCCCCTTTTAATTCTGTTAATAGTTATTTTACATATTTTGGTGTTCCTGTATGAGTGCATAGATATTTATAATTATTATATCCTCTTGTTGGACTGACCTCTTTATTATTATGTAATGTCCTTCTTTGTCTCTTGTTACTTCTTTGTTTTGTAATCTGTTTTGTCTGATGTAAGTACTGCTATTCCTGGTTTTTTTCTCCCTGTGATTTGCATGGAATATCTTTTTCCATCCCTTCACCTTTAGTCTGTGTATGTCTTTGGGTCAGAAATGAGTCTCTTGAAGGCAGCATATAGATAGGTCTTGTTTTTGTATCCATTCTACAAAATGGTGCATTCAGTCCATTTACATTTAAAGTGATTATTGATAGATATGTACTTATTGCCATTGTAGAATTTAGATTTTTGGATACCAAAGGTTCAAGGATAGCTTCCTTACTTTCTAGCAGTCTATATTCAATCATTGATTACTTTATTTCAAACACAATCTAAAGGCACTTTTTTTTTCTTCCCTTCTTCTTCTTCCTCCATACTTTATATATTAGGTGTCATATTCTGCAATCGTTATGTATCTCTTGACTAATTTTGTGAGTAGTTGATTTAATTTTGTATTTGTTTGGTAATTAACTGGTCTACTAATTTTACTGCTGGTTTATTTTCTCTGATGATGGCTATTTAGCCTCAGGAGCATTTCCACATAGAGCAGTCTCTTAACATACCCTGTATGGATGTTTTAGTGGTGGTGAACTCCCTCAACTTTTGTTTATCTGGGAAATGTTTAATCCCTCCTTCAAATTTAAATGATTATCTTTCCAGGTAGAGTATTCTTGGTTTGAGGTCCTTTTGTTTTATTACATTAGATATATCATGCCACTCCCTTCTAGCCTGTAAGGTTTCTGGTGAGAAATTTGATAGTAGCCTGATGGGTTTCATTTATAAGTGATCCCTTTTCTCTCTCTAGCTGTTTTCAATACTCTCTCCTTGTCCTTGATATTTACCATTTTAATTATTACATGTCTTGATGTTGTGTTCCTAGGGTTCCTTTTGTTTGGCAATCTTTGAACTTCTATGACCACATCTATTTCTTTTCCTAGATTGGAGAACTTTTCAGCAATTATTTCCTCAGAGAGACTTTATAGCCCTTTGCCTCTCATCCTTCTGGTACCCCTATAGAGTGAATATTGTTCCATTTGGATTGGTCACACAGCTCTCTTATTATTCTTTCATTCCTATAGATCCTTCACTCTCTGTTTTTCATCTTCATTGTTTTCTTGCTGCCTAATTTCCAAGTCACCTACAACTTCTTCAACCTGTGTAAGACTGCTATTAATTCCTCCATTGTACTTTTTCATTTCAGATACTGTATTCCTCAGTTCTGCGTGACTTTTTTGGAGGTCTTCTATCTTTTTGTTGAGGTCCTCCCTGAGATTTTTGATATTTTTCTAGTGATCTGCGAGCATGTCTATGACTTTTCTTTGAAGTCTTTATCCAGAAGATTACTGATTTCAGTTTCTCTCAGCCCTCTTTCTGGTGTTTTGTCTTGTAGTTTTGATTGGACCAAATTCTCTACCGTTTCATTTTTTCAGTGTTACCTATGGAGTAATAGCTTTATGAAGAAAGCTCCCTCTAGTGCCCAGAAGTTCAATTTCCTGTGCAGGAGTCCCAGCTGTTGGTGTGCAGTGGGTGAGGCACCTTTCTGTCCAGATTGTGGTCATATGATTTCAGGTGGGCTGTGTGGGCCTTCTGCTGATCCTGGGAGCAGAGAGAACACTCAGAGTTGTGGTGCTGGAGTTGCTGTGGGCAGAACCACCCTCACCCAGCCTGCAGCAATGGTGGGGGATGCAGGCAAGTGGGACAGGTGCCTGCCATGAGGAAGGAGCCCCCAGGGGCGGGCCATACACACATATGGGAAGTAGTGTCAATGCTGTGCTGCTGGAACTGCCATAAATGGAGACGCCCTTCCTCCAGCCTGCCGTGATGGCTGTGGCTGTTTGTGAAGAAGACCAGTGCCTGCCAAGAGGAAAGAGCTCTCGGGGCTGGTCTGCATGCACACAGGGAAGCATGTCATTCTGTGAGGCAGGAGTTGCCATGGGCAGAGCCACACTCTGTCTGGCCTGCTGTGATGGCGAGGGGCCACTAGTGAACAGGACCAGTGCCTGCTGGGAGGAAAGAGCTTCTGGGGCTGGCTTCTGCATGCAGCTCCCTGGCTGGCCCAAAATAGGGCTGAGCAGGCTTGGAGTTCTCTCCCTGCCCATCCAGGAGCAAAGTTTGATTTCACTGCTGGCCAGCAGGCTGCATGCCACCCTGAGGAGTCTCCGGGCTTGTTGCCCGTAAGAGGGATCGGGAGCTCCTGAGGGCTCCCAGCCTACTGGGCTGACGGTGGGCTGGGGAGTTTTTGTCTACCTACTGACCTTCCTCCTAAGCAGAGAGCACTGTGAAATCCTTGCTCTTCTAGCACCCCTCTCACTGAGACAGGGACCATGGGCTTAGACAGAGTAGGTGAGGGGCTCTGGAAAAAGTGAAGCAAGGTAATCCATTGTGGGATTTGCTTTGGCCTGTTGGGGGGCCCAGCTTGTTTTTCTGACTTTACCGGGGGCTGCTTTTCTTTCTCCAGCCCTAAACAAATGATTTGCAACCTGGGCAATGTAGCAAGCAAGCCCAAAACAATGTAGTAAAAACAGAAAGGATTCCATATTGAAAATAAGATTGCATCAAAAGCCAATCAGTTAAAAAGTAAGTTTCTTAACAAACAGACAATAACTCAGCCCACCTTGGGAGCAAAGCAGGCAGACTTGAGTGATATGTTCCCAAACCAGGAAGCTGCTATCCTGGGACGAAATCAGAGCAGTAAAATTCTTGTAAATAACCAGGAAGACTAATAAGAAACTTAGTGTTTTTTCAAAGGTAAACATTTTGGGACCACTTAGCAGGTGTACATCCCTAGCCCTTTGTCTCTCAACCATCTATAAAACCCCTAGACAACACACCATCCTGGGACTCTCTTGTCCCCTCCTGACCTGAGCCAGGAGCTCTTTCCTCTCACTTTCTCTCTAAATAAAAGCCTCTGCCTTGCTCTCCTACCTTGAGTGTTTGCGAAGTTCATTCTTCAACTCCGCGAACAAGAACCCTGGCATCATCACTGCTAGGGATTCTTTCAAACTTACTACTCTGCTTTCTTTTTTTGGAGGGCTGGTAAAGCGTGCCTGTTCTCCACTGGCAGCTGGGATTTCAGCCTCCATGAGTTTTCCCCCTGTCTCTGTTGTCCAGCCCTACCAATCACCAGGGCACCCTGCAAGATGGGCTCGTGTTCCTGGAGCAGATCTCAAGGGACAGTTGTTCAGCAGTCCTGGGCTTCTACTCCGTTCCCCCTCCATTTCTCTTCCTCCCACCTGTGGGTCAGGGTTGGGGGAAGATTTGAGTCCCACTGGATTGAAGCTTTGCCACTTTTCCCTTTTCTGTAGGGTCTTCTCTTCTTCCCCACATGCAGGTGGTCTGTTCTGCAGGCTTCAGGTTGTTTTCAGGCCTAGTTATGCTTGCTGTATTTTCGTGTTCTATGTGATTTTGGGAGGAGGTTTTTGCCTTGCTCTCTTACACCACCATCTTTTTCCCAGAATCCCAGGTGATAATTCTTTTAATAACTATGGCAACCTATCAGGGAGAAATTTTAATTTCTATTATATAAATGAAAAAATAAAAAGAGTTAACACTGTTACCAAGTTGAGTTTGTTTTTCCCAGTTCTTGTTACCACTGCAACAAAGGCTTGAAAGGCAGAGACACAATATTGAAGCAGAGCCAAAGTTTCATTTGAATACACTCCAAGGGAGGAATGGGCCAGGGTCAAGGTAGTCAAAGGCCCCTATCCGTTAGGCCGGAGACCTTTATATTACATTCTGGCTAGGAGGCACCTCTTTGACAAGGTGAGGTTATTTGCTATATAGCCATCCTTCTCAGGGAACATGACTTTTCCCTTCATGAGATGTGATTTGGGCAGTTCTTCTGCTTGATGGTGCTCACATTGGGATCTAGTTGGTACTGGTTTGGACTTGTCCTGATAGGCTGGAAATTATCTCCTGTTTTATCTTCATATGGGACCCCCTACCTGGACAGAATTTGGGCAGTTTTTTCTTTGAACCTTATCTGGGTGTTCTTTTCTTTTACCCTTACCTTCTACTTCCTTGGCTGCTCATGTCTATCTTTTTACCTAACATTCCTAATACCATATTGCTCTCAATCACACAGTAGCAATTGATAGTTCTTAGATTTAAAGTAATACCTCAGAGTATTAAAAAGAGACATTAAAACAAAGTAGGACTGTTAAGAAAGGAAATGAGAAAGGAGGAATTAATTCAGTAAATCGCATTTAGGGTGGGCAACATATTATCAAGTAGAAATCCTACCTGCTAGTGGATTGTAGGGCTGTTCTGGTTTAAGAAGGGTTCTTGGGAATTACAGATTAGTAGATCTGACAATTCTCCCCCTACTATGCACCTCAAAAATTAATGCCTTCTCTCCTTTGTGTAGCAGTCGAGAGGTTTGGAGGGATTAACCCTATCCTTCATTCTAGAGCATCCCCTACTTTGTCATAGAAATTCTATCTTCATTGCCACAGTGATTGAGTTCAGGCCACAAGCCTTGACTCAAGTGAGGTCCAATCAGTGTAAAGCTCAAGATTTTTATTTGATAGTAGTTAACAGGCCCCCTCTATTTCTCTCCCTGACTGTAAACACAGAGCCTTGTTGCTGTTAAAACAATCTTCTTTTCATGGGGGAGGTTGGCCAGAGGACAGAGCTAACACATTGAAGAGGACAGATTCACTAAGCTTGAAACAGTCTAACTTTGGAAGTTTTAGCTGCTTGAGTCTTTGAATCCCCCAATAAATTAGTGTTTAAATCAATCAAGGTTGGGTTTTCTTAATTGAAATGAAGAATTCTGATATAAAATTTGATATAATAAATGTATGCTTATAAGAAACAGACCCTAAAATGTGAGCTATGTTGGGAGGTATGGCAGAGGTAATAAGTATGACTTACTCAGTGACCAAGAGGGCCTTAATGCTCCCCTCAGCTTGACTAAACCTAAGACGGGCTTCTCCCTGACTCTAAGACCCTCATTTTCCTTTTCTGAGAACATTTACCTAGAAGACTTGTCATTATAAATCCTTTTTCTGTTCCTTTGAGATGTTTATAAATCTTTAAAAGCCTCTTTACAGTTTTACAACACAAGAATGTCTTTCTCAAGGAACAAGAAGCCATCCCTTTTAAATGTAGTCATTGAAGGATATATAGCCCATATCTAACAATCTCTCTGGGATAGTTGGGGACTTAAGTTTGGTGGGCCCCTTGCTCTAAATTATAACCCTACTTCTTATCATGAAGATACAAAAAAAGTTTACTTTTCTTTTGGGTAAATCCAATTAACAAACATAGATGGCCCATGACACTTTCTTTCCTTCCTTAGTTCGTAAACACTCTCCTGTCCTTATTTTGGCCAGGTCGAGCTCAGATTTGGTTCTGGTCTCTCCCTTATTGCAATAGTATTGAATAAAGTCTCTCTTATTTGTTTAGCTTTCTCTGGTACAGTTTTTGCTTTGACAGCACTTACTGAAGTCAGCAAGGCTTGATAAATAGTCACAATAATTTTAATGAAACTGTAGCCTGTTATCCTTTGGGATTCAGAGAGTAGCACTGGGGGGTTTGATAGCAGTATTTTAGGGATAATTGAGTGTATTACCTATTTTGTACATATTTTAGTAAGGTTATACTAGAAAGCACTACACTTACTTTGAAAACAAAAACAGAGAAGTAAGGAAATATGAAATTGCTCAGAGAGATCCTTTCTGCCTAAGGTCTGCAATTAAAAGTTATCTATGGTCCATTAATTTGAAGACCCAGAGATAGAAAAGCAAACTTCTCCACACAAAACAGATTTTTATGAGGCTGGTGACAGATTTAGCAGGAGGTAAGATTGGAACCCCAAAGAAACCTGACCCTTTAGGTTTTTTTTTCCAAGCTTTTAAAGTGTAATTTGGCTGACAAAAGAAATAATCATTCCAGTTTCAGTGTAGTCTGAGGACAAAGGACTAGTAACCTGTGTATACCCAAATTAAAGCTTTATTTTGAATGCAGAAACTACGTTTTTGTTAGATACTAGAAATAAGTACCAACACACTATTCTCCAAAAGTCAAAATTCCAATAATTTGAACTTCAGATGTCTTTCTATTTGATGTTATATCATATCAAAATATTTAGTTTATATTTGTTTATATTTATTTTGTAAAGATAAAAGTACTATATCTATCTTTAACTTACATGCTTCCAACTAAATTGTGTTACATTAATTATATGCTACAAAACCCAGTCCATCCCCACTGCTCAATGCAGGATCTGAGTATTAAAATATTAAGTGTTCTGCATATTTAATTATAAAATATCCAAGTCATTTATTAGGCATAATATATATTATGGGTGGAAAGTATATAACCTGCCTGATGATTTGCTTGATAAATGTATTTGTCTTTTTAATGAGCTTCTTTGTTAAGGTGGTTAGAATGATTAATGTGCCAGAGCACATCATCAGTAACCTTGAAAACCAAAAGTCAATATTTGGGAAAAATCCTTACACAGTGAAATGCAGTGGTGAAAACTGCAGAAATCTCCATAGGGATGCCGGCCAGTTGATTAACAGACATGTTTGACATGTTGCTACTTAAACAGGATTAAGTGTACTGGATAAGAGATGGGAAAAAGGCAAGTAGGGGGAGGGGTCTCAGAAAAGCAATATAACACAAGAATCGTTAAGCTCCATTATCTTCACATGGTTTGATAGTTCAGATTACTAATTGCCCTGTCAGTAGAGCCAGAAAATATAGTAAAAGCTATAATTTGTTCAAAGAAAAAATACTTAAATTCATTCCATAGCATATCTGTAATTACCTTTCATTGTAATCAATTTCTTGACCCTAAGAATTACACAGTACATTTTGTATTTTCTATGGAGGGAAGATATTTGTTCTAGGATAAAATAATTTAATATCATAAGGAGTTACTGGAATAAAATTCATAAAATATAAGGCAATGAAACAGAATGAGAAATTCATAATAAAAATGAAGATTAAATAGATCTTGTCAGTTGTTTTGCAAATTTCTCATGAGCTCACAGTAATTGTGTAGCCAAAGAAAACTAACTTGCACTCCTCAGATTCCCTTTTGCCAATCTTATTTCCTTTTCCACCTTTTTTGCTCTCCTATTATTATTGCAATATAAAATTTTCTATAAATAACATACATACCCTTATGAAGATAAAAGAGAAAAGATTAGAAAGAAAAAGTATATTCATATTTTTCCTTACATTCCCAATTTTATTTAGACCCCAAGCAATAGAATGAGTTATAATTTCATTAATAAGATATATAATCATAAATGTTTAAACAACTTTCTAGATTCTTTTGAGCTAAGGTACAAAGGAGGTACTAGATTATCTGTTTTGTACAGATATCTTTTAGTTAAATATGTCAAACTATTTTGCTTTATATTTTAGTAGTGGCAGATTGAATAGAACTTTACTGACATAGCTTCTGCTCACATAACATCATTTGAGCATGGCATATATTTGAGAGCACAGACTTTTGAGGCAAACCTCCCATTTTTGAAACTTGGTTTTGACTCAATTTGGTTGTGTGACCTAGGGAAAGTTAGTTCACATTTCAGCCTCAGATTCCTATGCCTAGAACAGTATCTGGCCCCATGTCAAAGCCAAAGGCCAATTGTGATGACGAAAAGTTAGTTAATTAAGTCTTCTGTAGCAAGTAAGGCAACATGCCACACAAGGAAATGTTGAGATACCTCAATTAAAGGGAGTGAGAAGTGACATGTTATTATAGGGTTCAATGTGGAATGAGATCAAGGATTTTGAATTGGGTGTTGTCAAAAGTGGGTGTAATTTTTTATTTGGGTAATGCTTTTCTAGGGGTCAAGAAGGGCAAAAAGGCTAAAGCTGTCAGTGAAACAGCAAAAGTCACTTGTACAAGCTGGAAGCAGGATATCTGAGAAAATTTGAGGTTACATAGCATTTTTTTTTTAATCTTTTTTTCAGGCATGAAAATGGAATTACCTTTACACTCATGGAGATTCCTCACTGGATGTTCATGAAAGTGATAATGTTCACCAGGAGAATGCCACATCTTCGTTGGTAGCACTGGGTTAACCAACAGCTGACAGTGCTACTTCGGACTTTTTTTGTTTTTTTGTTATCTTCCTCAGTTCTTCTTTTAACCAAGAGCTGCAGGACGTTGAGAATTTGCTCATCAGAAAGCTGCTCAATTAACATTTTCTCTAGTTGAACTAAAGCTAGTCTTTCCTCTTATAGGATAAGTTATCTTCTAATTTCATAATGGCTACACAGTAATAACTTTAAGAACTCTGGGAGGGATTCATCAGCAAATCTCAACATAGGCATTTACAGAGAAAAAAAGTGACTATTAGTCCCTATAATAGACTGAAGCCAGGAGACAAGATGACAAAACCATGACTACAACACACATATTCCACCATCCAGATGTTCTTTTTCAGAGGGTGTTTTTTTCCTTTTTTAATTGGTCTGACAATGGACTCTTCCATATAGAAACACCAGGAAGCATTTGCTATATCACACTTTCTTTCTCAGCTAGTCAAATAAGAAGTCAAGGGCTAATGTGATTGTCCATAATAACATTGGATAATTGTAAACTGGTTTGTTGTATATCTAGAGAAAAATTGATGTCCATAGAAGAAAGAATACTGTGAGACCACAGAATGTGGATCAAAATTAAGAATATAAAAATCATTTATGGCAATAAGAATGAAATAATATTTGACACCCATAAGAGAGAAGATTTTATGAGTGCAGTTAAACAGGACTTGCAAAGCAGCAAACTGTGACATAAAAAGATAGCCCTACAATTTGTTTCCAATCTTATTGTTAGGTAGAAAGATAGACATGAGCAGCTGGAAAATGGCTGGAGGTTCCCTACATCCAGGCCTTCTTTCTCCTCCAGAAGAGTGTAGATTTACTCTGCAAATTCAAACTAACAACACTGGCTCTACTCCCCTTAGGCCTCCCCTGAAACACCCCAGAACCTAAGTCTTCTATGGAGAGTTTTGGTCTAAACAAGATAAGGCTCTCCATGGGGAAAGGGACCATGACACTCCAGAACCTAAGCCTTCTACAGAGGGCAGGGGTCCAAATAAGCCAGCACCCTCAGAGAATCCTCTACTTTATTCTACCCTGCCCCCATACCCTGGGTCCCCTCCACCAGACTACAACCCCCTGGGGTCTTCAGCCCCAAACCACCATGCAGCTCCCTAATCTTCCCATAGTCCAGGTCCCTGATCTCAAGGGCTGCCACAGTGGGGGACAGCAACCTTTCCACCACAGAGGTCTGTCCCCTCTTGGTGGCAACAGACGAATTTGGTCCCCAGCCTGTGCGTAAGCTCTCCTCTTTCACTAAACTTAAACTACTTAAAATAGATCTGGGACACTACACTGACAATCCTGATGGTTATATAGAGAGTTTCCATATGTAACACTTGCCTGTGATCTAACTTGGAGAGATGTCTGGGTCATCCTGACTCAGACTCTCAGACCCAGAACTAGAGAGAGTGACTCGGGAGGCAAAGAAATCTGCAAATGGTCTGCACCTAACAGATCCTAATTATCTCGTAAGAGACACAGCTATCACCAAGATGGATCCTGGATGGGATTATAATAAATATGTCCAAGGTTGGTTTAGGGATTAGATTTGCATAAAGGCTGGGCTTAAGGCTGGCAGACAGAAGGAAGTCTCTGTGAGCCAAAACCCACTAAGAACCCAGCTGCCTTTCTAGGAAGGCTCAAAGAGACACTCATTAAACATGCCAATCTGGACCTTGACTCATACGAGGGCGAGCAAGCTCATCCTGAAAGAGATTTCGGACCCAGTCAGCACCAGATGCTAGGAGGAAACTCCAAAAGGTAGTTCAGGACTCAGAGGCCATGACAGATGACATGCTCACCACAGCAACCTCAGATTTTTAGGGCTCAGGAGAAGGAAAGGAGGAAGGAGACAAGACACCAGGGGGAAGAGCAGAAGAGGCTAGGCATGCCCTGATGTTGGGAGGCTTCTAAGGCCAAGGTCAGCCCATTGGTACACCTCAACTACACCCAAGGATGGCTTCACGGGGGGCTATATCAGCTGCCAAGCAAAGAACCCCTCCAGTTGGCCCCACCGCAGGAGGTCACCATCGCTGGACTGGAGCCAAGGACACCAGTGGTTGTAGCAGGGACAACAGTAAATGTCCTTTGGGATCCTGGGGCCACCCACTCTGCTCTGACTTCCTTCTTCAGACCCCTCACCTCAAGGGCCTGCACTGTGCTGGGACTTACTCGTAAGCCAACCTCTCTGCCATTTTACTCCCCTGTTCATTACCCCTTTCACTGCCCACCTGTCCCCTCTTTGGGTCTATACTAGGTTGTGTACATGGAACCGATTTTAAGCTCTCTTCTGGGTGTATTGGATGCTGATCTTGGTTTTTAAATTAATAGACATGTCCTTGGCTATGGCCAATCTGTTTATCATGAAAGTTGAACCAAACAGGTGGGACATATTCTCCCCCGAGCAGTAGGGCTTGTGGCTCTCCTGAGAACTGTGGAAGCAGCCACTGGAGATTTTTCCCTAGGGAATCAATTCAGATTATGCCAGGAAACAGCTGAGAATTTCCAGAGAATGGCTGCTGCCTTGAAAGGGCTTCAGAGCCAATTAGACTTAGTAGCTGGGGTGGTTCTCCAAAACCGCAGAGCATTAGACCTCCTCGCTGATAGTGAGGGAGGAGCCTGCTTACACCTAAGGGAAGAATGCCATTTCTACATCCGTCGGGCAGGCCAAGTACAGGAAGATATCCACCAGATCCTAAACTCCACAGATAAAATCCAAACTTCAGGCACAGCAGCGTCAAGCTGGAAATCATGGCTAACCTCCTTCCTTCTACCCTTGGCATTTCCTCTGGTCTTACTTGTTACGGCCCTTGCCCCTGCATGCCCCTTAACCTCTTTATTCAATTTCTCTCTTCCCAGCTTCAGACTCTACATCTATAAATAATGATCCAGTTCAGACATCCTTACCCTCCATCTATAAGGGACCTCTGGATTGGCCGGAACCTTCATCTGGGCATGGTATCTCGGAGCCCAGGCCCCACAGGACTTAACCAACCAGTCATAAGCCCCAGACCCTGATTGACAGAGAGCGAGCAGTGGGACACAGCCTCTCCACCCGCAGGAAGCGGCCAGAGCGGTCATCACCCCAGTGCCCAAAACATTGGGTCCCAACTGCTTGAGGGGGAATGTTAGATAGAAAGATAGAGAAGAGCAGCTGCAAAAGGGGAAGATAAGGTGCAATGAAAAATCTGCCCAAACTGCCCAGGTAGGGGGGTCCCTGTGAGGACAACAAAGGCTTCGCAGGGAGAGAGCTTCCTCCCCAACCAGATCCCAACAGGAGCACACAGTCAACAGAACTAAGAATTTCTCAAAACACACGTCTTCACAGGAAAGGACATGCTCACTTGCAAATGACCCCACCTTGTCAACCAAGGAGACTCCTCCAAGCCAGAATGTAATATAAAGGCCTCCTGCCTGACAGTTTGGGGCCTTTGTCTACCCTGACCCTGGCCTGCTCCTGTCCTGGAATTACACCAGACAAGATGAGCAAATACTGATTTTATTCTAATACTATTCTAATACTATTGCCAATAACAGGAGAGAGCACAGGCCAGGTCTGGATACCCAATTCCATGGAGAGAAAGCCTGGAGCATTTTTAAGAGCTAAGTTTAGGGAACCTTAGGCCATTTTTGTTTATTATTTGGCTCTACCCAAAAATAAAAGTAAACTTCCTCCTATCTTCACTGAAAGAAGTAGTTTTACAACTTGGAGCAAAGAGCCCACCAAATTTAGGCTACCCCCGCTCCCCCTCCCCAGCCACAGAGGCTTGGAGATGGGGGACCCTCATCTTTAATAAAACTACATTTCAAAGAAGTGGTTTTACAAATTGGAGCAAAGAGTCCAAAACTACTACGGCTCCCAGGTTCTTGAGAAACACCTAGATTGTAAAACCAGCAAGAAGCTTTTAAAAAGATTTACATCTCAACTAACAGATATTTTTCAGTACTTGTTCCCTAGCTATCAGCTGCTATTTCAACATCCAAAAAAGTACGCAGTGCCCAGTTCAAGAAAATTTTTAAAAAATTACATCTGAGTGGCAGAGAAAGGATTTTCAATTACACGTTTTCTAAAGTAAATGCTCCTTGTAGAGTCAGAAGCCTTGATTCAGAAAAAAAGCCTGTCTAAAGTTTAGTCAAGCTGAGGGGGGTGTTAGGGGTTTCCTGGTCACTGATCCCTAGGGTTTTCAGCTTCTGGAGGATTCCAAAGGCCACTTAGCTCAGAGTCTCCCAAAAGCATGTAAGTCCAATGAGCAAGGAATGATGACTATGTCTTTTTAATTGGAAAACATGAATTCAAAGATCGAGATTTTTCTTGGTGATCACTGTTAATAGTACGATGAAGTCCTTTTCATAGAGGCAGAACGGTTAACTAGTCTCTTTCTGTCTCTCACGTCTTAAAAGGGCTGTTTCTCTGATTACCTGAGAAAGGCTGCTTCTTTCTTAATGAGGAGACGTTCTTGGCATAAGATAAGAATTGTTTCTATCCGTATTGGTGTTCTAGAAGTCCAGTGTTTGGTTGAATATCAGATTCCTCTGGTGTGTGGAGTAGCCTCTTCTTTAGGTATAGGGAAGATTCTCTATCAAGGTTTCCCTAGAAAACCACAGAACTTCTAGAGCAGTGCTCTCTAATAGGACTTATAATGATGGATATGATCTTACTTATGTTAATATGGGAGCTATTACCACACACAGCTATTGAGCATTAAAATTGTGGCTAGTGTAATTGAAGAACTGAATTTATAATTACTTAAGTTTAATTAATTCAAATTTAAATCTAAATAGCCACATGTGGCTAGTGGCAACCATATTGCAGAATGTAGAGTTTTATAGTTCTTAGAACTTTGCCAGTTTGGGGTTTTGGAATTCCATCTGTACTCTCTACTTTTTCTGGAAGTTTAAGGATAAGAGCAATGATTATTTTTGTTGAGTAAAAAGCCTTCCAAAATTCTTAAATAAATTTCCAGTAAAATCCTCACCCCAAATGGAAAATAAGGGAAAAAAATGACCAAAGCATTCTAAAGCATATGTAACATTTGTATAATTGTTCTTTTTGTCTTGTTACCTGGCAGGCCCAGTAGAAGTCTATTAACCCAGCCGTCTGAATTGATTTAACTCCTGGGAGCTAATATTCCAAAATGAATTTGAATCTGTAACAACACTGCTGGACGATGTCCAGTTTTAGTCTTTAAATATGACTACCTATTAACTAACAAAATTAAATCAGGATTATTCCAGGGTGTCTCTTGAAGTTCTTCATAAGGTATAGATAATTTTCTAGGAGGTTAAAAAATAGAGGAATTTTCATTCCTCAGGCATGGGAAGGAGATTGCTTATTTCAGGTTGTTGCAGTGATAGGTAGTGATATATGAAGGGGAAAGAAATCATGAGGGTATTAACATATCTCCAGAGCTTTTAATTTATCCCAGAAAGTGTATTACACTAATCTCTGATTGATGACAGTGTTAAAACCTGCATATCTGGAAAAAAAAAGTTTTGTAGACAATTATTATGCAAAAAGAAATATGTATATATGCACAAAGAGAGAGAGACTTTCAAATGCTGTAAAAAAATGAATTCTCTTAATTGTTCTTAAGTCATAAAAATGTAGAGAATACCAAAAACACCTGATTACTTTCACTTTCCCTCCCATCCCACCCACTTACCATTTTATAAAGTAAGATGAGGTAAATCTTTATTTTATTGACAGCCATTCCAGAAAGGCAAAATATAGTTTAGGCTAAAAAAAAAAAAAAACTTAACAGAATACTAAACATGAACATGAAATCAAAAAGGGAAAGATCAGAATTTGTCAGAGGAGACATGATGTGACCATCAGGCATTAGTTTTATTAGAGACAATATTTAGAAAACATACTGCATCAAAAATGATTATTAATAAACTTTTTGTTGTCTTACAAAAAAAGTTAATAGAATATTTGTTAATGGAGACTTCTGTTCTGTGGGCACAGGATAATTTAGCCTTTTAGCAACAGCCACAGAAAATTCCATATTTGGTATTTGGTATTTTGGAGGGAGATTGATGGATTTGAGGTCGGGCAGGGACATGGGACAAACATCGTGGTTAACTTTTCCTGCCTATGATGAAAAACGCTGAAATATAAACAGTATAGGAAGAACAGAAGGGACTCGATCTTAAGGCTAAGATTCCATTTTAAAAATAGGTAAGATTCCTAACATATTTTCTGGTAATCAGATAATAACCCAATAGCCTACCTTAAGACAGGGCAAGCAGTTTTAACTGATATGCCCCATTCTTTTAGGGTAAGCACTGTCACTATCTTGGAGAACAGGCCAAATAAATCCCTTGTGCTGGGTTTATTTAGCAAAATTAGCTGGAAGACGGATAATAGAGGAGAGGAGACATGGTGTCTCTCACCAGAGATAAGCATGTTAAGACAAGTCAAGCCTATGCCCAAAAACCTCCCCTCTGCCCTTCGCCCCATTCTTGAAAGCCTTAAAAGGCAGAATCCCCAAACATTCAGTGTGCCTCCTCTCTGAGGACACCTGCACTTTCCTTTCTTTATGTGTGTACTTTCAAATAAAGCTCACTGCTCAGAATATTGCAGTTTGTCTCTTTGCTATTTCATCTTACACCCAAGTCTTCACTCTGTCTCTGCTTTACTCCCAGTAAGTAGGAAGGGGCTGCTAGGAGCTCAGGTTTGGACCTGCATGTTTCTGTCACCTGGGTGACCTGGACGGAACTGCAGCTGTGTGATCTGCTCTTAGTAGCCTGACTAAAAATCTCCTCTCTTTGGGAAGTTCTTGGAACATAATCTCACTTCATCCTGTGCTCCGCAGCTCCCCAAATCCTGGAGTGGTAGGGGCTAGTCCCCACGCTGTGCCGGTCCAAGCAGACACGGGATGCCAGGTAACCCTGGTTTCAGGAGTTGGCAAGGGAATCTGCCCTAGACTTTCCCTCAGAACTTCTCTGTTCTCTGCTGCCCGCAAGGCAGCTGCCATTCCCTGGTGCTTTTGCTTTAATGAATTCCTTCCTCACCTATGCTTGTCTGACCTGTTCAAGAATTCTTTCTCATACAGAATCAAGAACCCTCCCCCATCTAGGCTGAGGTTTCTCCTAGTGCTTCACTTAGTGAGCAAGGAGAGACCCCCCCCAGACGCAGCTGCCAGGCAACACGATGATTGCCATATGACAGATTTACCAATATCCTATATGTGCATGTACATTTATATACACAAATGTATAAATATACAAATCTCTCTTATTGCTCTACCACCCTGGAACATTGTCTTTTATTACTTCCAATGGGAAAGATCTCTTACCCCATGTCAAGATGATGGGAATGAGAAAGGGAAAGTAGAGGGCAAATTCCTTTCTGAGTGAGGATAACTGCAAGTTGTACATACCAGTTCATTTGCATCTCATTGGCCAAAACTTAGACAGAGAGCCAGTTTTAAATACAAGGAGGCTCTGGAAACATATTGTCTAGTCAGGTTTCATATGTTCTAAAACTAACAGGGGGAATAAGAATGCAGGAAGGTGGTAGGATTCTACTGGTAGACAGTACTTGGCTGCATGTCATTAAGAAGCAATATTAAATAATTACATAATGTTTATAAACTAGGAGTGGAAAAGTTTTCCCTTCGTCCTTTCTGGGTTCTTTGGCTGGTCTAACAATAAGGTTAATATAAGATAGATTAACAAGAGAAAAACAAAAATTTAATAACCTCCTGCATTCATGGGAGAGACCGGGAAAATTGAGTAACTCTTAGAAATGGCCAAAGTCCCATACTGGAAATACTGTCTTCAGCTAAGGACATAAGATGTTGGGGGTGAGGACTCAGTTATGGGAGGTTCCCAGGAAAAGCACAGTAAACAAGGGTAAAGTTGTTATGCAAATTTAAGACATTGACTTCTCCATTGATAAGACTTTCTAGTGTTTGAATCACCCTTCTCTTCCTGGTACAGTGGAAGGTTGCCCTTAAAAATGAAGATTACCCTTGTAAATGTAAATATCTCTTACAAAAGAGTAACTTCCAGCCAGTTTTTAAGGCTCCAGCTGTGTCTGCCATTACTTAAAAATAACCAACTAAAAATAATCAAGATCCAGAGGGCCATATTTGGGGATGATAATTAATGCTCCTCTTCAGTATCTTAATATGTAGATGAATACATATCCATTTCACTCTTGGTGAGTGAAGTATCCTTTTTAAGTGAGTCTACCCTTTTTTTTTTCTCTTCTACAACATCTTTATCTTGCTCATAAGAAAAGGATTAAAATATAAGTTCATCCATGAAATGAGTCATATGTCATAGGTTCTTCACACACAGTAAACACTCAGCCATATGCACAACTGAAGTGATTAAGGAAGTAGTGCAAACATTCTGCATTGCTGGGGAGCAGCTTGGCTCTCAGTGGTATCATAACATCTCCTGCTAGACTAAATAGATGCTGAGAAAACAAATGTGCTGGTGGGCAACATGAGAATTCAAAGCCAGCTTGACTATTTAGTGTTCCAGTACCCAAGCCAACAGTCTGTCTAAGTACCTCTTTGGGAAAGCAGAACTTCAACTTGGGAGAAACGTTCATATGTTGCAAGTGAATTTCCAAAAATGAAAACTACAGAAATATTGCTTTAGGATCTGTGTTACTTTTCAGGGTTCCTGACAGACAATTTCCTCCTAGAGGGAATAATTTTAGAAAGAAATTTGATAGTTGACTTGAGAAAACAAATCTTTCCTAAATATTTTTCTGTTTCTGGGGTTCTTAACAACCTTGTCACACAAGTTATTTCCATATGCTTATTCTAAACTTTGCCTGTTGTGAAGGCTGGCAGCAAGATCATTATTTCTTATTCTTATTAATTTTTTCTTTATGAAATACACTACCAGAGAACAATCTAATGACCAAGTTCTATACGAATATAAGATTATAAGTAAAAATATATAAGCTCTATGAGGAGAGAGAGATTTTTTTTTTCTATCGTGGCCACTATTTATCACAGGTTCCTAAGTATTGGCTGGCCCATAGTAATCATTCAAATATTGTTGAATGAATATTGGAGATTTTTAATATTAAAACTCAGCTCGAGTGGATTTGAGTGGATCTGAACAATTTCTATGGAATATACTTTTTAAGAAGGTGGAGGTCATAGAAGTGAAGGTTCAGAAATGAAATGAGAGCGTGTGGGTAAAAATGATGGTGTCAGGTACATTCATGCCAAGTGAATATACATAAGAATGGTAATTGCTCTACAGTGAACTATAACAAAGAACTTCCAGTCACAAGAGAAAGCAATGTTGGCATTATGTCTACACCTATTTCTGTAAGATGAATAACTGGAACTGTGAAAGTCATGCTCTCTCCCATGTTATAAATCATTATATTACTATTAAAAAGTCCAAAAAACTATCAAACGGGTTTAAAATGTGGTGTACCTAAAATGCTTACAGTTAACAAAAAATACACTTGGTAACACACACATACAAACTTACACACAGGTTTCTAATAGTTATGCTTCATTTGAAGATAAGGACAAGTTTATATTTGGGGGCTGTCCTGAATGTGAGGCAAAGGTTAAATAATCCTTAGGCACCTGTAGCTCTGGGAGGAGGGTGTTTCCGCCTAGGGCAAGTTCTTTTTTTTTTTTCTTTTTTTCTTTTTTTTATTTCTTTTTAATTTTTTATTAAGGTATTATTGATATACACTCTTATGAAGGTTTCACATGAAAAAACATTGTGGTTACTACATTTATCCATATTATCAAGTCCACAGCCATACCCCAATGCAGTCATTATCCATCAATGTAGTAAGATGCCACAGATTCATTGTTTGCTAGGGCAAATTCTGTATGAATTTGGTGAGACTGAAGAAAAGCCAGGCTTCAGAAGTTGGGAACAAAAGGGTTTACTCTTATGGCTCAGTCTCTTCTTGCACCAGCCAAAGTTGCTTAGCTCTCTCTCCCCCATGCATTCAGCCCCCCTCCCACACAAGGAGGAACTCTGTGGGTGGGTCCCTGGTGACTGGCCGGTACCTGACCAACTATGTACCAGGAACTGAGGGCAGGAAAGAATGGGTGCTTCTTCTCCACCCCTATCCTGGACTGACAGTCCCATGACTGACCAGCAGCTCTGCTGCCAGTAAACATCTCATACATTTTCAAACATGCTCTTATTGTATATGCAGTGGGCACTATCAAGGCCAGGCAGGAATCATGGTCAGAAAGTTCCATTTTCCCACAACATCTCTTTTGATAGCCCCTACCCCTAGCAAAATCCTAATGCCAACTCTCTCTCCTTTCTGAAGCCTTCCCTGATGCTCTGGGCCGACTTGGGTGTACTTTCCAATTTGTTTTTGTTTTTGTTTTTTAACTTTGCAGTGTATCCAAATTATTTTAATTATTTGTTCCTGTGGCTGTGTTTCCACTGACTGAGAAATCTTTCAGCACTGCAAGAGACTGAACGTCAAATGTTTGTATCCGCCCCCAAATTCCTAAGTTGAAACCTGTTCCCCGATGTATGGTATTTGGTATCTGGAAATGGGGCCTTTGGGAAATGTTTACATCATGAGAGTGGAACCTTCATGAATGGATTAGTGCTTTTATGAAAGAGGGTCCAGAGAGCTCACTTCCTCACTTCTGCCAACTGAGACACAGCCATAAGCTAGCAGTCTGCAATCTGGAAGAGACTCTGATCAGAACCTGACCATGATGGTACCCTGATCTTGGGCCACCAGCCTCCAGAACCATGAAAAATAAATTTCTGTGGTTTTAAACCACCTAGTCTATGGGACTTTGTTACAATAGTCAGAACAGACTGAGACAAGTACAGAAACAATGAGAGGTATAAAATAACACTTCACCAAAAAAAAAAAAAAAGGATCCAATGAATGAATGAATGAATGTTGGTCCCCTGTTCTTTCTTTTCCCTTATTTTGTTCAAATCCACATAAATCCCTCAAAGAAAGATAATTCCTATAGCTTGAGTTTTAAGAATAGACTTTATGACCTAAAACCCTACTTTGATCTAAGTACTCTTCAGGATGACCACAGCCTCCAAGTTCAATTTTTAAGAAAATATTTTTGTCACATTCACCTTGTTGGTCAGAATAGCCCTTTAGCAAACTTACATGATCCAAGATATAATTTCATTCACTGTAGAGAAATAGATCAAGGTTTGAAGAAAGAATTTTACAATTGAAAATTATGTTTTTATGAGTAGTATTTAATTATACTTGATATGCATACACTAACTCAAGAAGTAACATACTGTGTTCTTCACAAAGGCTCCACAAAAATGATAGGAGGTTTTACACCATTGTGGGAATTCATTGAACAGAAACGCTCTTATCATACTGAGTGTTATATCTTCCTTTTTCCTTTTGTTTCCTGGTGCCTGGGACTGCTCACCTCTGCACTCTCGATTCAAAACTCATTCGCATTCTGGGGAATGCTTTACTGTGACTAATTCTGGTCTTCTCTCTATACCCATGGTTTGGAGTAACGAACTATGTTTGCTACTGATTTTTGTTCTCATTAATCCATCCCTGACTTCACTACAGTTCAATTACTTAAGATTTTTGTGCTCTCCCATCTCTTCTCTATTCCCTGAATTTTATAGTACACTTTTTCCTTCACAACTTTCATTTACATAAAACTGAATATTGCATAGCTGAAAAGAAAATTTACATGGTTCTCATGAGAAACCTATTTTTTTCAATATACTTGAGGATTAGTGTATACTAAGCTGGTGCACCCATTTTTTGTTCTCCTTATTAAAAATTGAGAATGTCTTTTCCCCATCCATGAAAGGAACACAAATCTGAAAAGGCTCAAATTCAATTTAAAACCTAGGATTCAAGCAGTTTGAATGGGTATTAAATGGGATAAAAAAGCTTTTCCTCATCTCTCTTGAATTTGTTTTTATTTTTATTCTAGTAAAAATGTATGATCAATCTCTCCTTGGTTCGACAATAATCAGATATTGCTGCAGTCAGCAGGTGAAAAGGGAACAGTTTTTACAAAATGGCTTTATGACCAGTTATATAAATACCTATAGTTTATCTTTCTTGAAACTGTAATGTCAGACTGCTTGGCAAATGCTGGTTCAGGCCAATTTCTGGATCCATGCATAGGTACCTACATAAAGTATTTGTAGGAGTTTATTCCTAAGACGTTCACAAATTAAAACTAAGTTACACATTTTGTCTCTTTACTATGCCCTGAACTATATGAGCTAATGAGAAGAGTGAGCTATAGATATGAGGCAATTATGACTTTAGAATGCATTGTAACTTTGAGAATACATGAACTGTTTTTAGTTATTATTAAAATAATTGTTTGCTTGCTTTTTCATCTTTATTGTATATACTAAGTGATCAGGAGTGTGGAGAGGAAGGAAAGAACTCTAAAATATATTGTCTGGTAAGGGGAAGACAATTCAATATCTAGCATTTGTTTTAGATCATAAGCTTGCACTGCAGCATGAGAATACCTCAGGGAACAATCTCTGAGATAGAGGCTGGAGGAAAGGAGATATACCATGAAACTCTCCAAGAATCAACAACTGTAGAAGAGTAGCTGGGCAGAGAGAAAAGTCAATCTATGATACAATCTCAATAAAAGCCTCAGATATTTCATGGAATTCTATTTTGTGTTGGGAAGAAGATTAATTATTGTGGATAAAGATTACCCAAGAATGTGGTCTTGGGACAGTAGCTCTCTGAGGTTGAAACAGTCCCTCAAAGGGGTTGCTAGCTGAGAGGTGCCTGCCATCAGGTCTCCCAGAAACTGGAGAACAAGGCCTACTTTCTTGAAAAGGAATCCAAGCAGCACAGTGTCCACTGCAAATGAGCATGCTGTATGCCACAAATTAGTCATGCCAATTTATTAAATGTCTCCATTTAAATAAAAAAAGAAGTATGTAAAAGGAAATTATCAGTAGTTTAAAATTCATGAAGCAGCATAAGTAAAGTTATTCTAGTCAACAATATACCTATTATGCTAATTGCATCCTCTGTGAGATATTTTTGAAGAAGAAATAATTCATGTTATTTATGGAATAAGCATGTTAGAAATTAAGGAAACAGAAAGACAAATGAGGTTGTAACAACTCTCTTTATAATAGAGTTTACCACCAACTGTAACAAAGTTTAGAGGAGACAATATGGTGACATTAATAAATATTCTGTAATAATGAGTATCATTATGTAGGGTCAGACAAAGTGTGTTGGGAGTTAGAACAGTTCAGAAAGTCCATTGTATGTGAAATACTTCATACATAAGGAGCGTTTGGGCTGAACTTTGAAGAAAGAAGAGAATTTGGTTATTATTGATAGATACTGGATGGAAGAGGCAAGGGATTGTGAATAAATATGAGCAAATAAGTGAACATAGAAGGCACTGGCTGTAGATGGGAAACAAGAAATAAATCAGTTGGGCTGTAGTAAAATGCAAGTGCCAGAGAGAAGAGGGGGACAACCTGGTGAAGTCAGAATGAATACAGAGGTGAGCCTTGGCTTCCAGATGTAGAATTTTAGGCTTTTTAGTTGTATAAATGAAAATAAAAATGTGTCAAAACTGTCAACTTCTATACCCTGTGAAAATATCATTCAGGAATTAAGGTGAAAAAATGATATTTTTCAAAAACACAAAAACTAAGAGACTTCTTCACCAGGGGACTCTCCCTACAAGGAAGGTTAAAGGAGGTTCTTCAGGCTAAAAAGAAATAATTACAAAAAGCAGGCTTGGCTCTATCAGAAAGAATACAGTACAAGGCCATGAAGAAAGATGGGTAAAGTGCTTCCTTCCTTTAAATTTCTTCATAATATTATTGACAATCAGAAGCAAAAAAGTAATGTACACTGTGCTTTACTAGATGTAGAAATAAAATAAGTGACGATAGCACAGAGAATGAGTGGGACCATGGAATTACGCTGTTGTAAACCTTTTACACTGTAAATGAGTCATATAATGATAATTCAGATTAGGATATTTTCAGTCAAGGTTGTATTTTCTAATTCCTAATTTAATGGTTTGCAAAGAGGGGTACCTTGTCCTACATCAGCATCACTTAGGAATGTGCCAGAAGGCATACTCAGCATTTACCAACATGCACAAATTTAGAAACTTTGGACGTAGGTAGCGCCTAGCCTCCTGTATTTTAGTAAATCATCCAGTTTATTCTGATGGATGTTTAAGTTTCATACCAATACGGATGTGGACACAGGCACCATCATGAGCCACTCAGGGTATTTTTATTGGTTTAAATATTTTGGAGAGCCATGTACAAATACATATGTTTATACCAGTTCACTTGATAATTCTTTTTCCATTAGTTTATTCGAAATTGAAATTTGCTAAGTAGGCAATAATAATTGCATATTGCACACAATTTATAATGTCAAATAAATGGGAAGTATCTCCATTCTCAGGAGAAAGTAAAGTGTTTGACTAAATATAATACAGTCAAATCATTTTACTATTAAAATGAATGTTATACCTATTTTTGTTACATGGAAAAGTGTCCAAAATGTGTTGCTTAATCAAAAAATAGATTGCAAAACTATATATGTAATGTGATTCTACTAATGTATCTATGTATAGTTTGGACAATCATATTTCTTGGTTAGAAAGTTATGGCTATAAATCATGAGCTTACCACATGGTTGAAATTTTTTAAAAGGCAAACAATTCAAAAAAGCCACATCACTGAACTCTAAATTTCCCTCCCTAAATGTCAAGCATTTTAAATGCTTCTCTTATTAAACCTATAGTCATTAGTTATGACTCGTAATTAATGTCTTAATATTTGTACCTGTTTCTTAATTTAGACAGTTCAATATTGAACATCTACTTTGAAAATGACCTCATTTAATTAGTTCATTTGTTTCCCTAAATCACATTCTTCCTTCCTCTAAATTTATAAGTTATATAATTGTTTTATCTCATATCAAATATCTTAAAATTTTTGATTATGTACTTAAGCTTTGATCCTTGATTGGTCAATTTTAGATAATATTCTCTAATTCCCCAATATATAAAACAAAAAATTAGTAACTTAGACTACCTTCTTCCTATTTTCCATTTTATATCCCAATTTATGCCAATTCTACCATTATTTTTATACTGACAAGGTTTATAACATTTACATTGTATTCCAAAACTGTAAGTATGTTTTATGACTATCAGGTCTAATTCAAAATTGTAAAAAATGGCATTTAATATTTTGTGATTATGTAAATAAAGTTCAATGTACAACCAGGCAATTTGACAGGATGGACATACAAGAAATGAAAGATCATCTTATCCCCTATGACATAAAGCTTGTGCCATTTAAAGAGAATGTTTGAAGATTAACTGGATAGATCAAAGTTATACCACATTTTTAAGTGCTTCATATTTTGATCAAAATTTTCACATTTGCATTTTTCTTGGAGTTTATCGTTATCTTGCCTTTTCCCTAAGCACACACCTTTATTATATCCTTAACATGATCATTTTAAAACTTTTTTTAGTCTTATTTTAGTTTCAAGTATACAACACAAGTTCAACAGTTACATATTTTATTAAATCCTTACCCCTCACTAGTACAGCTCCTATCTGTCAACATAGAAAGATGTTACAGAATCATTGGCTATATTCTCCATGCTTTACTACCATCCCCACGACTAACTTATACTATGTTTGAGAATTTTTGTGCCCCTTTATCTTCTTACCTTTCCCACAACCCCTCCCCCATGGTAACCACCAGTCACTTATCAGTGTTTATGAATCTACTGCTATTTTGTTCATTTTGTTTTGTTTCTATATTCCACAAGTAAGTGAAATCCAATGGTATTTGTCTTTTTCTTCCTGACTTATTTCACTGAGCATAATACCCTCTTATTAATACCTAGGTCCATCCATGTTGTTACAAATAGCAGGATTTCTTTCTTTTTATAGCTGAATAATATTCCACTGTGTATATGTACCACATCTTCTTTATCCATTCATCTATTGATGAGCACTTAGGTTGTTTCCGTAACTTGGCTATTGTAAATAATGCAGCAATAAACATAGGGGTGAGTATATCTTTTCAGATCAAGGATCTCGTTTTCTTCAGCTAAATATCTAGAAGTGGAAATTCTGGGTCAATACCATTGTATTTCTATTTTTAGTTTTTTTGAGGAACCTCCATACTGCTTTCCAGAGTGGCAGCACCAACTTACATTCCCATCAACAGTGTAGGAGGGTTTCCTTTTCTCTACATTGTTGGCAACACTTATTTCTTGTCTTTTGGATAGTGGCCATTCTGACTGGTGTGAGGTGATATCTCATTGTAGTTTTGATTTGCATTTCCCTGGTGATTAGCGATGTGGAGCATCTTTTCATGTGCCTGCTGGCCATCTGTATTTCTTTGGAGAAATGTCTGTTTGGGTTCTCCACTCAATTTTTAATCAGGTTATTTGTTTTTTGGTGTTAAGGCATATAAGCTTTTTTTATATTTTAGATGTTAACCCCTAGTAGATAAATCATTTACAAATATATTTTCCATACTGCAGATTGCCTTTTTGTTCTGCTGATGGTGTCCTTTGCTGTACAGAAGCTTTTAAGTTTGATGTTGTCCCACTTGTTCATTTTTGATGTTTATCTTGTCTGAGATGTGTCCAGGAAAAAAAATTTGCTCATATTTATGTTCAAGAGATTTTTGCGTATGTTTCCTTCCAAGAGTTTTATGGTTTCATGTCTTATATCCATTTCAAATTTACTTTTGTATATGAAATTTGGAAGTAATCCAGTTTCATTCTCTTGCATGTAGCTGTCCAGTTTTTCCAACACTAGTTCTTGAAGAGGCTGTCTTTTCCCATTGTATATTCATGTCTCCTTTATCGTATATTAATTGACCATATATGTGTGGGGTTATATCTGAGTTCTCTAATCTGTTCCATTGATCTATGGGTCTGTTCTTATGCCAGTACCATATTGTTCTGATTGCTATAGGTTTGTAGAATAGCTTGAAGTCAGGGAGCATAATATCTCCATCTTTGCTCTTTCTCAGGATCACTTTGGCTATTCAAGGTCTTCTGTGGTTCCATATAAATTTTAGAACAATTTGTTATAATTCATTGTAGAATGCTGTTTGAATCTGATATAGGTTGCATTGAATTTGTAAAATCTGTAAATTGGTTTGGGCAGGATGGCCTGACAATATTAATTTTTCCTGCCCATAAGCACAGGATAATCTATTGGTGTCTTCTTTAATTTTTTTAATGTGTGTCATAGTTTTCAGAATAAAGGTTTTCACTTCTATGGCTAGGTTTATTCTTAGGTATTTTAGTCTTTTTACTTGCAAATGGATTTTTTTCTGATTTATCTTTCTGCTGATTCATTGTTAGTATATAGGAATGCAACATATTTCTATGTATTAATTTTGTATCCTGCTACTTTGCTGAATCCAGTTATTAATTCTAATAGTTCTTTAGTGTAGTCTTAAGGATTTTCTATGTATGATATCATGTCATCTGCAAATAGTGATGATTTAACTTGTTCCTTACCAATATGGATGCCATTTTTCTCTGTGTTATCTAACTAACATGGCTTAAACTCTTTATTTTGGATTGTTATTTCTTGAGGTAGGCCTGTAACACTATGTACTTCCCTTTGTGGCACCCCAGAAATATTGGACTGTTGTATTTGTGTTTTCATTTGTCTCCATGTATTGATGAATTTCTGTTTTGATTTGTCGATTGATCCATTGATGATTTAGAAGCATGTTGTTTAACCTCCATTTTTTTCTAGGAGGTTTTTCTAGGCTTTTTTGTTTTCTTTGCAAATTTTATTTCTAGTTTCATACATTTGTGGTTTGAGAAGTTGGTTGGCACAATTTCAGTCCTTCTGAATTTACTGAGGCTCTTTTTGTGGCCTAGTATGTGATCTACTTTGGAAAATGTTTCATGTGCACTTGAGAAGAATGTGTATCCTGCTGCTTTGGGTGGAGTGTTCTGTAGATGTCTGTTAAGTCAATCTGATCTAATGTATTGTTCAGTGCCTCTGTTTCCTTATTTATTTTCTGCCTGGTTGATCTACTGATGTGACTGGTTTGTTGAAGTCTCCTACAATGAATTAGTTGTAATCTATTTTCCCCTTTAAATCTGTTAGTATTTGTTTTACATATTTAGTACACCTATGTTGGGTGCTTAGATATTGTTAATGGTTATATACTCTTGATAGACTGAACTCTTTATCATTATGTAATGTCCTTCTTTGTCTCATTACTTTCTTTGTTTTATAGTCTATTTGATCTGATATAAGTACTGCTACCTCTGCTTTCTCTCCCTATTGTTTGCATGAAATATCTTCGTCCATACCTTCACTTTTAGTATGTGTATGTCTTCGGGTCTGAAATGAGTCTCCTGTAGGCAGCAGATAGATGGGTCTTTTTCTTTATTCATTCTGTTACTCTATTTCTTTTGATTGGTGCGTTCATTTCATTTACACTTAAGGTAATTATTGATAGTTATGTACTTATTGCCATTTTATTAATCATTTCCTGTTTGTTTTTATAGCTCCTTTCTGTTCTTTTCTTCCTCTCTTATACTTTTCTCTTTTTATTTGATGGTTTTTCTTTAATGTTATAGGATTTTTATTTTTAAACTTTTTGTGTATCTATTATAGGCTTTATGTTTGTGGTTACCAAAGGTTCAAGGATAGCTTCCTGACTATATAACCATTGATATTAAGTCACTGATTGCTCTATTTCAAAGACAATCTAACAGTTTTTTTCTTCTTCTTCCTCTACACTTTATGTATTAAATTTCACAATCAGAACTATTTAGCCTTAAGATTTCCATCTACAGCAGTCCCTTTGAAATATCCTGTAATGCTGGTATTGTTGTTATAAATTCTTTGAGACTTTGTTTATCTGGAAATTGTTTAAACTGGGTTTCCAATTTAAATGATAATCTTGCTGGGTAGAGGATTCCTGATTAAAGGTCCTTCATTTCAGTATGTTAAATATTTGATACCACTCCCTTCTGGCCTGTAAAGTTTATTCTGAGAAATCTGATGATAGCCTGATGGGGTTTCCCTTATAAGTAATATTTTTTTCTCTCTCTGGCTGCAACATGGTTATTTCTTTTAATTAATATATCATTAATTTATTATCACTTTCCCACTGTACACTGAAAACATGTTTGTTTTGTCTTTTGTCTAGTGTTGCTGATGGGAATTTGGATGCCATTATCAATTTTATTCCTTTACAATTATGGCCACCAGAAGTCCCATTGTGTCTGGGAGTCTGTGGTCATCCTATTGTCCTGGCATAGTTTTAGTAGTATTTAGCTATAAAACTGCCTGGGATTGGATTATAAATTACATGGTAACTTTTTTGGAAACAGTATTTATCT
This sequence comes from Smutsia gigantea, assembly GCA_032199065.1. Taxonomy (NCBI): domain Eukaryota; kingdom Metazoa; phylum Chordata; class Mammalia; order Pholidota; family Manidae; genus Smutsia; species Smutsia gigantea. Next base: position 190,214 of record JAVSCE010008355.1, on the reverse strand, counting down.
TTATATTTCTGAAAGTTTATGAAGTCTGAGTCACTTTCTATTTATTATATCTGTCACTTTTACCCCATCATTTGAAGATACATTTTACTCTTGAAAATGTTCTTCTATCTTTGTAATTATTATTATTCTACTTCATGTTCACTATTGTTTTTAATTCCAATTTTTTAAAATGCTGGACCTCTTAAATTGATATTTGTCATCTTTTCTTTTATGTTCTATTCCTCTTTCATAGTTCTGTCTTACTTCCTTTATGCTGAAGATTTTAGAAAATTTCTTTACTTTACCTTCATGCTTTTAATGTACCTTTATTTTTCTTTTAAGAAATCACATTTTAATTTTAAATAACTTTCATTTTCTGTTTGTTTTTTCATGATAGACTTCTAGGATTTCATTGTATCATATATTCATATCTCTAACCAAATGAATTAAATTTTTTGAAATTCTCCTTTCTACTGTGAATTAATTTCCTCTCAGCTTAGTCATATTATTTATTCAATTTTTATCCTTCAGTTTTTATTTTTGTCTTGTCAAATATCTGCTGTAACTTTAGATGTCCATTCTTATTTTAGAATAAGGACTATGTTGACTCATATTAGCAGTTGGCTTGAGTTTTCTCTGTTGCTGTGTGGGTAAGCTTTCTTCTTCTTCCTCTGTGAGAGAGCATGCTAGAAGCTCTGCTTACACACACAAGCACTTCAACTGATAATCTTTGCTCTGCAGTGCATGGATAGAGAGCAGACAGGTGAGCAGAATCATCACAAATTCTAGGATATGCTGGGTTTGGTCAGGAAGACTGATAACATCAAAAGCCCAATTCTCTGTCAAATGTAAAATATATCCAGTGTTCTGGCTTTTGCCTGAGGATAAAGGCTGAACTGTGAGTTACTCAGCACAGAGACAGGAGCATTGTGAGCAAGCAAGGCTCTTTGTAGACTGACTAATCAGTCTTTTTCTGGTCTGCCCTGTACTTTTGCAAACCATACCCAAAGATTCTGGGTGTGTTGGGTCTCCAAGATTCTGAAAGGAAATGAAGCCATTTCCATTGTGTCTCTCTAAGGGGGCATCTTCTGGGCCCTTTCCTTCTCAGTTCTAATTATATATCAACACCCTTCCATCTACTTTCCAATTCCCACAAATCCAATTACTTCTTTGACAAACTGATGACATCCCACTCCCCTCTCTTCATTATTGTGCCTTTAAACCCTTTTTCACTTTTCATTGACATTTCAATAAGAATTTAGGAGATAGGAAAAGGAATATTCTTTTGTGAAGAATTCCTTCTTAGTAAAGAATGTTATCAATACTTTTGGAGAGAAACTCTTTTGTAAAAAAAAGTTTTATGCTAAAAATTTGTGAAATGCTGTGTTAAATAAATTTGGGAGGCTGCTTTACTGCAGAATTTCTGTCTTTAATAATCCATTTTCAAGATCAATTTCCGTGGCAATATATGCTAGGGTAATTCAAATCTCTTTATTCTTATATGCAATATATATATATAGAATAATAGATAAGAATATATATATGTAACTGGAGGTCACATGTACTATATATATATATATATATATATATAAAATGTAATACTTATGTAATTGTGGATAAAACTGCAGTATTTCCAGAACCTCTCACCTGGCCTTACTGTATCTCCATATCAATAGGTGTTTCAAAGGGGCAGAGAGAAGTTGTCAATCACCATACCAATAGGTAATTACAAGGGTGAACAATGGCATATCTGCACCAGAGAGGTTGGGTGGGGCCCCTTTTTTGCAGCCAGGTCATGAGAGACATGTGCAAACAGAATTGGATGATTACTTGCAAGCAATAAACAGGTTTCTCCCACTTTATGTCTTCCTTTGACTGATTTTGGATTCAAGGGATATTTTCCCTGGGCTGGGAATGTATTTTTCCCTAGAATGACACCTGGAGGTAGTTGGCAGAACATCTGAACATGAAATCTGTCTACATGGGTGTGACCCTTGGGTGGGCTTCCCCTAGAGATGGTGGAGAGATACCTGGAAAAACTGTGGATGGCAAGGAGGCCCTGTCGGCTGCAGCAGTGGAGGATTTGGCTTCATCTGGGAGCCCCCTATATATGGGGCATCCACTAGGTGAAACTCTACTGGGAAATTGGTCTAGGATAAAGCACCTCCTAGATGGGTGGGCCCTTCCCAAGAATTGGGGAAGGGTGGAGATACTGCAACCTATGGAATTAACCCTCTGTGAGATAGAAGACTGCTCAGAGGCCCCGAGTGGTCATGCAGCAGCCAGGATTGTGGGATGTTTGTTCTCAAGATAGTGGAAAGGGTTTTTAAGGAGAGAGATACACTTCAACATGGCCTGGAGGAGCTGCATGATGACCAATGGAATGACTTTAAGAAAGAAAAACGGTTATTGAGAAGACAGGTCACCCTCTTGGAAGATGCATTAACAGCAAGGGAGGAAGCAGCAGGAGAAGCTGCATTGCAGGAGGCGCTGCATTGCAGGAGGCGCTGCATTGCAGGAGGCGCTGCATTGCAGGAGGCTGTGGGGGAGGGGTAGAAAAAACTGGAGATAGTAGAAGAGGTGTTGGGGAAGGATGAGGGGGTGGAGCTGTGGGCAAAACTGTTGCTAAGGCCAGTGCCTGAGGCACCAGCCTCCCATATTAAAAGCCCACCAGGTTGTAATTAAGAAAGACAAAATGCAACAATGAAGGCTCCTCAGTGGGAGGAGCAACTCCCTCCCCAGGTTGTGGAGCACTCCATGCTCTGTCCCTCTACCCAGGATGAGCCAGTGGACATGAGCATCTGGTTTGGACAGAAGCCATCAGAACCTCTGTCTACATGGCTTTCATATCTTTGGGATATGGGGGTGGAAAACATTGTTAAGTCGGGTTCTGAAATGACTAGACTGGCTTCCTTGACAACTCACCCTTCCCTCTGGCAGTGGTGGCAAAGTGCCTGAGCAGCCATCAGGGCAGTTTGGCCAAATCAGGGTGATTTACCAAATTTACCCACTAGCTAGAAAATGTATGCAGAGCTCCAGCATATGTTATGGGAGTTGGGCATGAAAAACATCATCTTTAATATGGACCCCCAGGGCCCTGATGAGAAGTTGTTCACTGAAGGAATGGGACCTCTGGTGCTCCATACAGCTCCCCCATCTCTCTTTGAGTCCCTAGTGACTATTCTTGCTCCCCACATAGGGCAAGCCAAAAGTGTGGCTACTCATGGCAGATCTGGGGGAGTTTGAAACAATGATTATGGAAGAAAGTACAGGCTATCACTGAAAGGAGAGGTGGAAAGGGCCCCATGAAGGTCTCAAGAACCCAGATGTGGGTTGATTTGATAAAGGAGGGGGAAGTGAAAGAAAACCTTGATGGGCAGCCCAATAGGATATTGTTAGAACTGTGGCACCAATTAAAGCCAGAGCAGCAATTCCAGCTGCTGAGGTCCAGGACATGGGAGCTGGAGGCAAAGCCCATGTCCAGCCTTTGTCCTAGAAAGACTTCCTGGGGAACAGTACTCAGGCTCTTCCTGGGCCCTCACCCCCACAACAGGAGGATGATTGGGCATTGCAGTTGGACTGGGGTGGGGGTCAAGGCCCCCACCTTGGGGGATGTGGTGGGAACTGGAGGTCACATGTAGAATTAGCAATTCATTCATTCCTTGTGAATGTATAACATGTCCTGGAGTTGGTGGACATAGGAGCTGAATGTTCTCTGATTTATGGCAACTCTGATAATTTTCCTGGGACCCCTGCAGTGATAGATGGCTATGGGGGTAAGGAAATTAGAGTGAAGAAAGCCTAAATTCTATTGGAAATAGGGTATTTACCCCCAAATGGGTATACTGTATATATTTCACCCATCCCTGAGTATATTTTAGGGGTGGATATCTTGGATATCTTGCAGGGCCTGTGATTACTGGCCACTGCAGGTGAGTTCAGACTGAGAGTATGTGTGGTTAAGACAGTTAGGAGGGGACATGCTAAGCACCCACCTGTAGCTTTGCCTGTACTTTGGTGAGTGTCAAATACATATAAAGCAGTACAAATTGTCTGAGGTGGAGGGCACATGGATATTGTAGAAACTCTACAGGAGCTGGAGAAGATGGGCATCAAAAAGCTCACTCATAGTCCTTTTAATTCCCCAGTATGGCCAGTGAGAAAGCCAGATGGCTCTTGGCATATGACTGCGGACTACAGAGAATTGAATAAAATCCCCTTTGCATGCTGCTGTCCCTTCTGTAGCAGCCCTTATGGACACCGTCAGTCATGAACTAGGGACGTATCATTATGTTGTGGACCTTGCTAATGCTTTCTTCTCTACTGACATAGCAGAGGAAAGCCAGGAACAGTTTGCCTTCACCTGGGAATGCCGGCAGTGGGAATTCACTGTCCTTCCACAGGGATACCTCCACAGTCCCACCATTTGTCATGGACTTGTAGCCCAGGACTTAGCCACATGGAAGAAACTGCAAATAGTGTGGCTATATCACTACATTGATGATATTATGCTCACGTCTGACTCTCTTGCAGATTTAGAAGGGGCAGTTCCTAGACTGCTGCAACATCTATAGGAGAAAGGATGGGCTGTGAACAGCACCAAGGTTCACGGACCTGGTCTGTTTGTAAAGTTCTTTGGGGTTGTCTGGTTGGGAAAAACTAAAGTTATCCCAGAAGCCGTCATAAACAAGGTCCAGGCTTTCCCTACCCCTACCACTGTGGCAATATTATAGGAGTTTTGGGGTCTTTTTGGCTACTGGAGAGGGTTTATCCCTCACTTGTCACAAATTCCGAATCCTTATACCAGGTGGTATGAAAGGACATCAGGTGGCACTGTAATGAAACATGTGCAGCTGCTTTTACTGCTGCTAAGCAACCAGTCAAGGACATACAAGCCTTAAGTATAATGGACTCATCAAGGCCCTGTGAGTTAGGTGTTCATGTAACCAAAGATGGTTATGGATGGGGCCTTTGTCAGTGGCTTGAACAGACCCACCAACCTATTGAATTCTGGTCACAACTATGGGAAGGAGCAGGGGTCCAGTACACCTTGAGAGAGAAGCAACTGGCTGTGTGTACCATGCCTTGCTGGCTACGAGTCTATCATGAGAGCAGCTCCAACCAAAATAATAACCACCTATCCCATTTCTGGGTCAGTACAAGACTGGACCCTAAAGCTACAGAATTGTGTGGTACAGATACATACATTGGCCAAATCAGGTGCATATTTACAGCAGTGTAGCGACCTCTCTACTAGCCCCTTAAGTGGAGAACTCCAGTGCTTATTGGGGCCAGTGATGTATACCAGTGGAAATCAAGAAGAACTTACTTTTGAGCCATTGGTAGCTGAGAGTCCTTATCAGAAGGGAAAAGCCCCTGTACCTGAAGATACTTGATATACAAATAGCTCAAGTCATGGGCAGCCCCCAGATTGGAGGGCTGTGGCTTTTCATCCTACGACTGAGACAGTATGGATCAAGGATGGAGAGGGGAAGAGCAGTCAGTGGGCTGAGTTACAGGCAGTATGGCTCATGATCACCCAGGAGCCCTCCCCTATAGTTGTCTGTACTGACAGCTGGGCCATCTATCTGGGTTTGACCATCTGGCTACTGACATGGTATTATGCCAACTTGATGGTTGATCACCTGCCTCTTTGGGGTGAAGAGTTGTGGCAAGACCTATAGGCTTCTGATCAAACTAAGTCAGTTACTGTATATCATGTGACTGGTCATTTATCTTTTGCATCTCCAAGGAATGATGAAGCAGACACATTGGCCCAGGTGCATTAGCTAGAAGGAAAGGCTGCCTCTGATGTGGCCCAGTGGTTACAACAGCATTTGTTGCCCACAGGGCAAAAGAATGTCGGCTGTAGCCCATCACTGGGGCTTGGTGTTGACCTTTGAAGAAGTCAGCAGAGCCTGGAAGGAGTGCCTTGTGTGGTCTAAGAGGGACTTAACACTGAGTCCCACAGTAACATGGGACAATAGTAAGGGGGCCAATACTCCTTGTCAGGTGGCAGATTGACTAAATTGGGCCTCTGCCATACTGGGAAGATATAGGTATGCCATGACTTGTGTGGACACAACTACTGGACTGTTGGTTGCTTTTCCTGCATGTCATGCAGATCAGCAAAAGACCAATAGGTGCCTAGAGCATCTCTTTCCAGCCTATGTCTGGTCACAGGTGATTGAGAGCAATCAAGGCACTTACTTTACTGGACATGCATTACAGGAATGAGTGCAGCAATTAGGAATAAAGTAGATTCATGTGTCATATAACCCTACCAGGGCAGGTGAGAGGTACAATGTTTTGTTAAAATTTGGCCTGAAATTTGACATCGATAGTCTATGGGGCTAGCTGGTTTTCTTACAGACAGTACTGCGGTGTTTGAATGAGAAGCCCTGAAAAGAAGCCTTGAGCCCTGTGTATATGCTAACACACATTGCTGCCTCTCCCATACAACTGTATGTGCAAACCAAAGAGGAGTTATTGAAACCAGGATATGGCCAGCAGAGCAACACAACATTCTGCTGCAAGCCCCAACTGTGTTAAACCCTGGAGACTCTGTTGAGTGGATGTGGAATTTTGACACATGGACCAGCCTTCTGGAACCTTGGGAAAAGATCTGGAAGCTGACCTCCTATGTGTTCCTGGAGGATCTTTGGATGGCTCCCAAAGATCATGGAATTGTTCCCAAAACATCCAGGAGGCAAGAGCATCTTATGGAGAAGTTTTATTTTATCTTTATGGCCAGTGTATATACCTATATATTGACATATCTGTCACTCCCACAGGGAGGGGGGTGAAATTATGGTATACTAGACCAGGATGAGATCCCATTCCTGACACTGTCCTATCATAGGACCACTGTCTTTCATGCAGCCTACCTGATGGACAAGATTTGCCTATGCTGGTGTCATTAAAACATCTATCTTATTGCCCTTAAGGTTATTTTCTTCTACAGTCCCTGTGACCTGGACGAGACCCCTGGCTGCAGCTGCCGTGTGATGATTGCTCTGAACTCTCTACCCGTTCAGCTACTGACCACCTTTGGAGTGGGCGAGCTAAGGACTTAATCTGCATAGGACTTTGAACTTAGCTGAATCCTTCAGCTTGAGGATTATCATGATTTCATTGCTACTTTTATTGTATGTTATTAGTCTGGTTGCAATGTTCCAGTTTTCTCACACAGGGGCTATTGTGGAAGATGGGGAGTGAGTAGATTGTGAGGCAAGATTTCTCAATGAGGGGGCTGTGGGTAAAATTGCAATATTTCCAGAATCTCTCATGTGTTCTTAGTGTATCTCCATATCAGTAGATGTTTCCAAGGGGTGGAGAGAAGTAGTCCATCTCCATATCAGTAGGTGATTATAAGGGCATGGGAAATGAGGGTCTATCTGTACTGGAGAGGTTTGGTGGGTTTCCTTTTTTTGCAGCTGGGTCATGAGAGACAGAGGCAAGCGGAAGTGGACAGACAGCTCCTTGTAAATAATAGACAGCTTTCTCCTTTGCATTTCTCCCTTTGACTGATTTGGCTTCAAAGATCATTTGCCCCAGGCTGAGAACATATTTTTTCTCCAGAGTTACAGCATATATATATATATATATATATACATATTTATGTAAAAAAAGATATTGTATTAATAAGCTAAAATACAGCATGAACTCTTAAAGATCAAGAAATTTCAAACTTAAAGAATGTTTTAAACAGTAAAGAACTTTGAGAAATTTGACATTTTTTCCCTAAATTCCAATTCAACTAAGTTTTATTAATACCTTTACCAGTTCTACCAATGTATTGTGATTTACAAAATTTTATTTTACTAACCACACACAGTTATGGAAATATTTCATATTCCATCCCTTTTTCTCCATAAGACAAAAGAAAGGACTAATTGACAACATAGATATCATCAGGTGACTTGGGGATCGTTTTAAATAATATTCCAAACTTTGGGATTCTATTTAAACTCCTGACATTTTTTGAGATGCTCTGAAAGTAGTTTCCTTATGAGATTTCTGTTTAGATTAGAAATTCAATGAAAAAACCTGGTTGACAGCATTTCAACATTTCTACCTCCTGCTTCACTTATTATCTGAAAGCACTGAGGGATCAGCAATAAAAATAGTAGTGAAAATGGAATTTTGGTTTAACTTTTTTGATGTTCTAAAGGTTTTGACTCAAGCTATAACTTGGAAAAACGGTTGAAACCTATTTAGCATATGGGCTTATCTCTTATTGCTCTATTTGATCAAAACCAAACAAAATAGCAATAGAATTATTGCTAAATAGAGTCGTCTATTTTTAAAGTGAATCATTTAAGACGCTTAAATGAAATTTAAATGTCATAATAGAATCCTAAAATATAGGCCAAATCTTTTGAATTCATCAGATTTGAAGTTTGATATATATTTTCCTGAAATCAGATCATTACTTGATTTAATTTATTCTAATTGCTGACACACTTCTCTGTACCTAAAGTTACCAATAATGTCATTATTTTTGATAATATAAGTTTTCTGTGTAAGACTATTATTAGAGAAATAACATTATTCTAACATGTTAAAAGTATTTGGTAGAAGATATTATTTTGAGTAATTTTATCAGTCACCCCCCACAAAAATACTCTAAAGAAAATTTGAAAACTTTCTTTGACCTTGGGTATGGAAAATTTATTAGGCTGATCTGAGAAGAATTTAGAAACAAGCTAAACAGCAATATGAACAATCGCCACTGAGATGAAAGCATACAGGACAATGTAGCTCTGCTTGTACCTTGTTCACAGTTGCAAAACGTGCTCCCAGCCCCAAATATCTATTTCCCTAGCATAGCTCCTTTCAACCATTGAAAGGGGTTTGGTTGTTTTTGCTACTTGTATTTTAATTGTACTTTTGATTTCTTAAAGTGTCTTTACATACCTTACAGATTTTAAAGAATGTTGGCCTAGCATCATTATTCCCACATTAGAGGTGGCCCTTGTATGGCAGGAAAAAAAATTTTGCCTTCAGAAAACTCATCATCATTAGTGACAAAGCCAGGTTTTTCATGAAAGTGCCTGGACCATTCTACTCTGCCCATGGCTTCTGCTGTTTTGATTAGCTATGGTAAATTTTGTTGTACTTTTAATACGCTGATTCCCTAGTTTCCCATTTTGGAAAGTAGCCTGATATACTGAATATGCTTCCTTAAAGACTTTAGGGAGAAGAGTGTCTTGTTTTATTAAAGTTATACTGCACAATATTTTGAAACACAGGCTGCATGGGAAAAAAAGCTCCTGTAATATGAAAGGGATATGCAAATAATATTATTAAGCTCCTGTAATATGAAAGGGATATGAAAATAATGCATGAAGGGACTTGAGTAAAATGCTGAGTATGTGGTAAGAATTCAGCAAATAATAGGTATTAACATTTTTTATGTATTAATGCTTCCAGGTTTACTCCTTACAATAAACAATTAAGGTAAAAATCTTGATTTTAAACATGAAGAGATTGAGATACAGTTTAAGTAATGTATGTAAGGGTTCTCAAGCTAAAGGCTTTAGAATTTGTGCTTTAAAATTCACGGGCCATGCTTTATCTTTAATGGAGGACTTTCCATGAGATAGCAATTTCCCACCTCTGTGATTAAGAATCACTTGGGGAACTTAAAAAAAAAATTTATTTCCAAGCTTCAGCATAAATATAGGCTGTAGCCAAATTATCTGCTGACACCTTGTTTTTGGACTTCTGTCCTCCAGAAATCTGACAGAATAAATCTATGCTGTTCTAAGCTATCAAGTTTGTGGTAATTTGCTATGGAAGCCCTGTGGAACTAATGCACTATATCCTATGTGGCCTGGACATAATAAGTGGTAAACAAATATTAGCTATTATCACTTATCCTTGGGACACTAGAACAGAGGTGAGCACTATTTGAATAAAGGGGAAATTCTTTTACTTAAGTCTGTTCACAAAAGGGTTACTTCACTTTGCCTTTCAGTGTGAAAGTTGGTTCTGAACAATTGTGTATAGTGGATTTGAGATGTGTCAGGTATCATGCAAAATGCCGAGACTGTGAAGATAAATATAGTAGTTCCCTGCCCACATGGACACCGGTGGGGGACAGACACAAAAACACATACTTGGTTATTGAAAATGTAATTTTAACTGCAGAGACAGGCATAAGATGGTTTGGAGGAGAAGAGGGAGGACATTTGACCCAATTTGAGAGGGAAAGAGGATTAGGGAGAGGGCACCAGTAAAGTATCAGAGGAGAGTGCATAGAGCTGAGACTACGACTCTGTCCTTGAAAAGTTCATCACAGGAATGTGTCAAAAGGGCTCTGTGGAAATAACTATGAATAAAATTTTTATGTAACATTGATTTTTTTTTTTTTGTCCATACATTGCTAACTACCTATTCTATTCTAAGGGTATATTCAGAGCATTGACTCCATTCCCAAAAGCCTAATTGCAGTTTTGGCTTTAGCTTTGTGTTTTTGGCACTGTTCCTTCTTTTTTTTATCTTCAGAGTCCAAATTCCTACAATGCACCAAATAAATGAATATTTATGAACCAGATTAATGGCTTTCTTGATAAGGATCATGAACACATCATGCACTCTAAGCTGAGTCCATTCATTCATTCGAAAATATTTATTGATCCCTCATGTTTTAGCCATTATTATTACCTTGGAATATATGACTTTTAGTATACATTATGAGAGCTAAATAATTCAAGATACTTTATTTCTTCTAGTTGAGACTATTAAATGAATATTTCATTCTCTGATTAAGATTATGGGATCTAGAATATTAGCTAGATTTCTAAAACTAATATAGAATATTGTGCTTAGAGAAATTTGAAACCTACCCCATCCTGTGGCCCTCCCTCACTCCAAACCTAGCTAGGTACATTCAATAAAAAGATTGCTTTTTCAAAAAAAGAAATTTGAAGTCTAGTGCCCTGGTTTTCTTGCCGTTAATACAAGAGACTTAGGTTAGACAGAAAATAAAAGTAGATACTAGAAATGAGAAAGATAAAAATGTGTTCCCAAAAAGATACAGCTATTTTTAAGAGCTGCAAGGACAGCTGGATGTCTGAAATATGATAGGGAGCAAAACACCCTGCTCATCCTGTGATTCTCTCTGAAATAGTAAGTTAGGAATTGAATAAACTGAAAGATTGAATTAGCTTGAAAAGGCTCAAGAAACCCTAAAAATATGGTCCATATTTAACAAGAAAAATACTTCCAAGAATAAAAGGAAGTTTCTTTGCATGTATCCTATGGACATGGCATCTTTCTGCAAATGCTTTGTAATGTACTTAGAGAAAAAATCAGCACCAGTAGAATGGAATCTCATAAATGAAGACAAAAGTTATCACAGCCACTATTATCCCGAACAATAAAATGTACTTGGCTTAACAAAAATCTGATTCCTACCTGCAAAGTCATATGAGAGCTAATAATTCCAAGAGGACTGTTTAAAAATAAAGTATTAAAACATAGTAATACTAAAGGATAACACTAGTGAATTTATAGGAAAAATCTTTAGATTGAGAGATTTTCCTATTATGTTTTTAAAACTAGGAATCATAAATAAATGCATTTAACTATGTAAATATTTAAAACTTTATTATTTATCAAGTGGCCAAATATATTTTATAAACCATTCAAATGCATTATTAATTAGGGGGAAATTAACATAACACCAAAAATGAGATACCACTAAGAATAGCCCAGATAAAAAAAAAGCCTGACAATAACTTGCAGATATAAACTCATTCGTTGCCAGTGAGAGTGTGGATTTGTATAGCTACTTTGGAAAACTTTTTGATATTATCTTAATTTGGTCAAACATATATCCTTTGATCCAACAATTCCACTAGAAATACATACTAAACAGTAATGTATGTGAAACACACCAAAAGACATACATAAGAATTCTTATAGTAGCATTATCTTAATAGTTCCAAACTAGAAATAGCACAACAGTTCACTAATAGTAATATATATGAGTTTTAGAATTTTCAAATATTACATAGCAATGAAAACAAATGAGCTATGACCTCATGTAATAGCATGGACGAATTTGATAAATATATTGACCAAAAGAAACCAGACACAATTAAGTGCATACTGTGTGATTCATTTATATAAAGTTCAAAACAGGTCTTGTGTTGAAAAGGAGGACTAGACCGGTGGGAAGCTCCTCTGGTGCTGGCCATCTTCTATGTTTTGACCTGGGTGTTGGTTACACAGGTACATTCACTTTCTGATAATTTATTGAACTGCACACTTGTGATCTGTGAACTCTTATTTATGTATGTTAAACTCCCATTAAAATGTTAAAAGAAACTTCCTCAAGGCAAAAATATTACAGTTAGTAAGATGGTTAGTAAAAATGACTAGTATGTGTTTCCCCACTTCATATGTTGAAACTCTACCCCCAGTACTCTATTTGGAGATAGGATCTTCAAAGAGATAATTAAAGTTAAATGAGATCTTAAGGGTGGTGTCCTAATCCACTCTGACTGTTGTCTTCACAAGAAGAGAAAGAGATACGAGGGAAGTGCATGAGCAGAGAAAAGGCCATGTGAGGATACACTAAGAAGATGTGGGAGCTAAGGTGAGCGGCATGAGGAGAAATCAAAGCTGACCCTCTTCTTGGACTTTCAGACTGTACAAAAGTGAAAAAATAAGTATCTTTGGTATTTGTAATGGCAGCCCTAAGAAACACGTACAATATCCAAAGGGAAAACGATCAGAATGGTAAAAAGCATGTATATTCCTAATATTTTAGAGAGATGATAAATAGACAGATGATAGAATACACACACACACACACACACACACACACACACACACACGTACATGTGTAATGAAAAATGAATAGAAAACAAGAAGGATATTATTCCTAAGAGAAGATAATATATTTGCTGTTGGTAAAAATGAAATAAGCACACCAAATGACTTGAAAACAGCTCTTCACTATGTGCCAGGCACTGTTCCAACACAGAAACACACTACCGCCTTGGATCTCAAAGGATCTCTCTGTAGTACCTATCGTTTCCATCCCTATTTTATAGGTGAAAAAACTGGGACTCAGAGATATTAACTAAGGCTCTTTATCTGTGAGTGGTGAAGCAACGATTCCTGCCCAGGCAGCCTGACTCGAAAGCCCATGCTGGTGAACAAAGTGTCATGCTGCGTGCATAAGCATAAACAACGAAATGCCATTTTTAGCCTCTCAGTATACAGATATTAAACCACACAAATAATGTCCAACACTGATACTCTAATATACTTTCAGCAAAAATACAAATTGACCTGAGCTTTTTAGAGGGCAATTTAACAATTTATATCAAGTCCTTTTATTAATCACATAGACAATAAACAATGTAAGGCCATTTATCACAGTGTTATTAATAACAACAAAAAATGTGATACAACATAAATATTCATTGAAGAAAAATTGGTAAGATAAATTATGGTATGAACATTCAAAGGAATCCCTTTTACTTATTAAACATGATGTAGTTGATCTACATTTATTGACATAAACAATATCCATGATTTACTGTTCCATGTAGTATTTGCTTCTTCATATTTTTCTTCTACTGTAGGCATTGTACCTTTTTTCCTTTCTTTTTTCTTTTTACAAAATCACCAACGAAGTCTTAAAAAAAGAATAAATGTTGATTTTGCCTCAGAAGGTAATTAGTTCTTCATTCATTCATTCAAAAAATATATACTTATTATGCTCAAACCTATTTCTAGATTTTGGAGAAACAGCGCTGAGAAAAAACATTCCCTCATGGAACTTTCTTCTCCAAAGATATTGGAGTACTAGCTGAATAACAGTATGGAACAAGTGGTTCTTTATGTAGAGTAAATTCATTTTTAGTGATTGGGCAAAAAGATCTTTGAAATTCTTTCCATCCCCAAGTGTCTTTAAGTCTATAATTTAAAAAGGACACAATTACAAGGGTAAAACGTTCTTTTGCTGCTCCATGAACTTCCTAGGACAATTTATTTGTCAGGAAAAAACAAAATTGAGCTATGGTTTAACTATGGGTTACAGCTTAAAAATGTATTTTTAAGATGGTCAAAGCTTGATAACTAAATCATTAAAATGGTGAGTAATTTGTGTATGTATATATAAAAGGGAAAGACAGAGAAGTAGAGAAAGAAAATGATATTCTTTATTTCCAAAATGAGCCCAAAGGAGAAAATTGCTAGATAATAAGAGAAATAGGTCGGGGGACACAATTTTGGAGTCATTCCTCCTTTTAGAAAGGCCTAAGTAAATCTTAGTTTAGAATTATAATAAGTAATAGGGTACTTGGAATGTCAGAAAATTAATCAGTATTCACAAGGTTTTTTGGCATTAATTTATCACTTTAACCTTTGGGCCAATTTCTTTCATTTTTTTCTTTTCTTTTTTTAAAGCTTTGACATGTTAATAGAAGAACAAGTTTGATTGTTTCTTAATAGATTAACTAATAGCCAATCATCTGGGTTCCTTAAAATCTTTTAGAATTAAGTAATGCATTTCAATTAAATATTGATACCCCAATATAATACTCTTTTAATGGCCGTTAGTCAACATTGTTCTAAGATATAAAGATGGATTTTTTTCCTATCTAATTTTCATTCGTATATTAAAAAATGTTTATTGAATACCTTTTATATGACAAGTATTTCTCTGGGCTTACAGACATGAACAAAACAAATACTGTATCTGCCATCATGGAGCTTTTGTTCTGTTGGGAGCAACACATAATGAACAACAAACAGAACTCTGATATATTTTGAACAACCTAAACATAATAATTTTTGTTGATTAATCATTTACTATGAGTGAGCACATTAAATACATCATTTCACAATTTTTCACAAAACTTTGAGAGAGGTTTTATTGAGAGAAGTCTCCTTGGACCTGTGAGGCTAAGTAACTGATTGAAAGTCAACTGGCAGAGCTAATACTAAAACCACATTTGTCACGTTTCAAATCCCAGAAACTTTCCACTATGCTATTATCTTTTGTTTTAAAAATTAACTGAATTTGTTTACCTGAAATGTTCCTTTTCAAGCATGACATTTTCTTAACTCAGGCTGCCATAACAAAACACAAAAGACTAGGTGGTTTAAATAAATTTATTTTTCACAGTTTTGAAGGTGGGAACTCCAAGATCATTGTGCAAGCATGGTAGGGTCTGGAGAGATCCCTCTTCCTGGCTGTAGCTGGCTGCTTTTTTACTGTACTACCTCACATGGCAGAGAGACAGAAGGCTCTATCTAGTCTCTCCCTCTTCTTATAAAAACAGTAATCCCAGCAAGGAGGCTCCATCCTCCTTTTCCTCATCTAAGCTTAATGACCTCCCAAAGACCCCACCTCCGAATACATCACACACCTCAGGACTTCAACATACGAGTTTTGAGAGGATACAAACATTCAGTTGATAACAGATGTTATTCCTTGAGACAGGGTAGTAAAAACAAAGAACTGTCACCACTGTTTTTTCGTTGTAGAAAACACGAGTCATACTCATTTTAGGAAAATACATACACCCCAAATTAAAAACTGCATGCAATTTTATGTCTCAGATAGAGCTATTAATAACAGTTTGGGAGATAAGATAGAAAGATAGATTTATTCAAAAAGGAATTGGCTCATGCCAGAATGTACATTGAGATTTTCTGAGATCTGCCACCAGCAAGCTGGATACCCGTGAGAATCAGCACATCATTCCAGACTGAGTCCAAAGGCCTCTCAAGAACCAGGAGAGCTGATTTAAACAAGTTCCAATCCAAAAGTCAGCAGACTTGAGACCCAAGGGTCAATGATTCTCTTTAAGTCCAAGGGCCAGAAAAGATCCATTTCCCAGCCCAAAGAAGTCAGACAGGAGGAGTGTGGCTTTACCCAGGTGAGCATCGGCCATCCTTTGATTCAGAGAGACCCACCGGCACTCGGGAGGGCAGTCTGCTTTCTCGGCCGACCGCCCCAAATACTAATCTCATCCAGAAACACCCAGTCAGGTTGTCACATAGAATGAACTATCACAGCAGCTAGTCTTAAGTTTATTACTTGAGTAAAAAGCTAATGAAAGATCAAGGCTAACTCTTATTTTATCAAAAAGAGATTGTGGGTCTTGGTGCTGTGAGTGCAAAACACTGGATTTCAGTGCAGAGGGTCAGGAGGCTAAATGGGCACAGGAAGCTCTGACAACTCAAGAAGTTTGTCAGTGAATGAGAGGAGACAGGTGGTAACTGGAAGAGCATACAGACACCACAACCTTTTAATGGCCGTTATTCAGCACTGCTATGACTGAGACACAAAGTGTCAAGTGTGGTGGCATGAGAAGATGGGGTTGTTCGTGTTTAACTGTTACAGTGGAATAAGATTTATATATGTGTAAATGCTCATGAGAATTGTCATGTAAAAATGAATGGAGGTTGAATATTTGGGATAGAGACGGTAACATATGAATGAAGATTTTGATAGATGTAAAAAAAAAATGCTGGGTCTGAAACAGAAGAGTGAGCACCTAGTTCATGTTACCAAGATAGAAAGAGTAAAGATATTACATAAGTAGGTACATTTGAATACTTGGTATTTGGAAATTGAGACCATTTCTCTTCAGTGTCTTTGGCTCTGTGAACTAAGATGGGGAGTTCTATGCTGACAATAAATTCTCCATGGCTCTCCCAGATGGTAAGTCACAGAGCTAGAAACAAAAATGCCTTATGTAAATAAGTTTTGTGGGAAATTTATTCAACATTGTGTGGTGAATGAAATACTGGGATCATAGTGAATGTATTAAAGGTTTATATAAACTACAGGACATTATGTCAAGAAATATTACAAAACCACTATAAAAAATGAGGTAAAGCTGTAATAATTGATTTAGAAAGGTTTTGATGATGTGCTATTGAGTAAGAAAAGAAAGATGTACAGGCCTGTTTAATGTGCTCTTTAGTTTTTAATTGAGCAAACAATGGCAAGGAGCTATGTATGCACAGGAGTGTGTTGTACTATGAGCCCGGGAAATAAAGAATACTTATGAATACTGTTAACACCTTGCAGATTTGAGTTAAGGGAGAGGAGTAGGGAAGATTTGGAAGGAGAAGGAGAAATGGATAAAACAGAGTGCTTTAAGTGGAAAATATGTGCTAGTAACCAACCCACTTATCCTATATCATTCACATTCTCACGTATACTTAGGGGCACATTAAAGGTAAGTCACGAATATGCTGAGGTTATCTGTTAACATTTTCTTTCTAACACATTCTTCAGTGTTCTGTTTGTAACAGAAATATATGACTATGTAATCTGAAAACAATCTATGAAACCATTCCATCATAGAAAATGCAAATAAATGCTTGTTCCCATATATGAAGGTCATTTACTGATGTAAACATTGCTCTCCTTAGTAGTTATAGTATTGATCTTGATTTACTTGGGTTTTCTAGTTTCTTGAGACAATCTTAGAGGCTGCAATAATAATAATAATAATTTTATTTGCTACTTTCTTCTTATTTCTATTCCTTTTCTTTTTATAATAGTTTGACCATGCAACACCACTACTATGTGATAGTGAGGACAGCAGTCATGTTTAGCTTGCCCAAGTTTAATAGAAATGCTTTAAGAACACATAATTGTTAAATACTTGGATGCTGTTTTGAGATGAATCTTTACAATGTCAAGGAAGTAGCCTTCTATTCTGGATACAGGAACAGTTATCCAGAATGAATGTTGTATGTTAACCATTATCAGGTTTTTTGCTTTGGTCTAGTAACATATTAGTAGGTTTTCAAATATTAAATAATTGCAACATTTCTAGAACAAAATACATCATCTTGGGTTATATATTTTTAATTTACCACTGAATTGTTTTACTTTATATTTGATTTAGGACTTATGCAAAAGTGAGATTGACTAGTTCATTACAACCTTTGGCATATTAAAAATATCATTGTGTGTGATTTACTCTATAAAGGAAAGCAAATGGATTGCATAATCCTTTACCAAATTGTTTGATCTCCTAAATAAACTGGATGAACTGATTCATCATTTTTACTCATATGAATGCAGGATTCTGGAGTTGTTATTAACCTTTGACATTGTTGTATTTTCCTTGACATTTCATTAATGTGATGCAAATTAATGCCACTGTTTTTATGTTCAAAAGATATCACTTTTTAAAACAATAAGATGCAGGGTTTTTTATTTAAATATTTCATCATACAAATGTTTTCAACTTCCCATAGACCATAAGAGAAGAACAACAAAAATATCCTAGGAGTTCAACACAGCAGAAAAGGTATAAACTATTGGTTGAATAAATAAATCAGTGGTCAAATAGCCCTAGTAAAGAGCAAGCAGAGCTAACAAGGCAGATATAGATTTCAGAAAAAACACCCTTACTATTCCTTTGTCATTTCAATCAAATGGTGTTTTTTTTTTTGAAAGCTTACCATATGTAGTTCTCAGTTATCAGCATAAGTTTCAAGTGAAAGTATCACATTAGCAGGGGTCTCTAGGAGGAAAAGAGATCATTTAAAATAGTTGTGGTCTAAGAATATAATGTTTAGTTAAATGAGAATGTTACATCATAATATTTAATAAAGTTATGAAACTCTGTGTTTTTGTTTTCCTATTGAGTGTGAGCATCAGCAGAGAACTATAAATTGGGTCAGTATACTCAAGAGGGTAGAATGCAATCTATTAAATCTATGCCTCCTGGCGTACCAGTCCTTGCTCATTTACAATAAAATAAAATTAATTTTCTAGTAGCCCTTTGCATATACCTTCAGATACCCAGCAAAGAACCCAACTACATTAAGCAGATACACATAAAATTTGAAGTTAAACAAATAGTGAAAAGTATCTTTTAATCGGTTGAAGTTAATGTTTAGATCATTTTAATTTTAAAATACATTTAAACTATGGTCCATCATTAATTCATTTCTAATGCCTACATGGAGCTGATGAAAAGCTTTCATATTTAAATATTCTCTCTTTATTAAAGTTTTCCTTTTTCATTTGTCCCCATAGTTGCAACATCAGCATGCTTATCAATCCAATTATTTTTATCTCAGATTCTAACTTTTTACCCTGCCCTTTATCTATATATCCAACCACTTTAAAAAACTCTGCTTGAATGTCTCAGATTTATACCAAATTTAAGAAGTCCAGAATGTAACTTTAACCCAATTTATTACCCTAAACTTATATATCTTCCAATAAATAGCACTATTTTATTCCCTGGCCTTCCTCATTTCTTTCCATATTTAATATACCATGTCACTTTGATTCTATCCTTAAATATTTCTTTGAACTGCCCCCATTTCCCAATCTCTGCACTCATCACATTAATCCAAATGACTCTCAGCTCTTACTTGAACTAGTGCAATATCACCCTTCCTAGCCTCCAAGATTTTACCCTTGACCATCTATGACATATTCTACATACAAATAAAAGTTAGAGTAATCTTTTAAAAACATTTACAAAACATAAAAACTAAATTGCAACATGTTACTTACCTGCTTAAAAATCTTTGTGAGTATCCTAATACACTTTGAATGAATTCTAAATTAAAAGCCTACAATGTCCTGAAAAATATGGGCTTTATTTTTCCACCTTGCTTTTACTTTTTACACTGACTTTCACAGTGACTGTGTTCCAGTCACACTGGCATCGTCTTTTACAGTGTGGACAAACCCAGCCTTTTCTCTCAAGGACTTGGTCCCAGGCATTCCTTTGGATTCTCTCCTGGTTGCTCTTTCCGTCTTTCACGTAGCAGCTAAATATTGTCTTCTCAAGGAGGTCACCCATGAGCTGCTCTCAGATCCATATTCATTCTGTTATGCTCTGTTTTTGTATCACTAATCATTGCAATCAAGTTTGTTGCTTACATTTTACTTATCACAATTTATAATTACATGTATATATATTTATTTTTTTGTACACTGTTTTGTACACTTATCACAATTTATAATTACATACATATATATGTGTGTATATATATACATATATATATACACTTATTTATCTGTTTTGTACAGTGTTCAATATAAGCAAACCATAAAAGCAAAACAAGCTGGGTCAACCACAGGAAAATCTTAGTTTTGGAAATATAGATATCTTTGTACAATTTTAGTCTGTAGGTATAATTCTATTTTTGAATTCCTTTAAATTGGTAAATACACTTGTAAAAAATCATACGCAATGAATATTTTATGCCTATATAAACTCCCACTAGGCCAAAAATCTTATTGATTCAAAAATATATTTACATATTTTACAAAGATTAACCACAGAATAAAATGACTTCTAGTATTAAAACAAAATTCCATGCTAATATCTTTTTGCTTATTAGGATGAAAGAGTTTGAATAATATAACATACAGTCATAAATATTTCTCTTCTTGTGTGACTGAATTTTATCTTAACTAGTTCTATCCTGATAGGCACATGGAATATTCCTTTTCTTCTCTTCAGAAGAAATTAAAATATTCCATCAGAATCCTTCTTTTATTTTATCCTATCTGCAATTTTGGTTAAATAAGAAATTGTATCTCACAGAAGTGCAAATAAAATGTAACCCATTACAGTCATATTCACTACAAATTTCTCTATTCTCCTTTTTTTGTAGAATAAAGTATTAAATATTCAAGTAAAGTTTTATTGAAAAATAACATAAAGATAAAAAAGTTCCAAGTGTTCAACACCATGAATTTTCACAATGTAAAATTTACAAAGCAAGAAAATTTGAAAGATAGTATATTAGCAGATAGAAAGCACTATCATATAAACTTCCAACCACTAGCTCCTTTCCAGATAAATTTCAACTTTACTTAAACCATTAGTTTGATCTGTTTTTTGCAATTTATGAAAATGCAGTCACATAGAATGACCTATTTTGCCCCTATCAATTTTTCCTTTGTTTACATTTGAAAGATTTATCCTTAGTTTTCGTAACTTTAATGTCTTTTCATTGCTGTATAATGTACATTGTATAAATATACCATAAAGTATTTATATATTTTACTCCTGATGGACATGTGGAATATTTCCATTTTTGTCTCATAAATAGTGGTGCTGTGAATATTCTTTTACATCACTTTTGTATATTTGTAAGGATTTCTACTGTCTATATGCCTAGGAGTGGAATTGTAGGTTCAAAAGGTACACAAGTGTTCCACTTTAAAAGATACTGAGTTTTCATTTGAATGTATCTGTGTACATTGATACTATCAGTGTGTTAAAATTCTAATTGCTCCATTTGATATTATCAGTCTTGTGAGGGTCCTTATTCTGGTGGAAGGGTAGCAACCATTCTGGTTTTAATTTGCTCTTCCCTGATTCTTGATTGGTGGTAATAGTTACTAAAAGTTACAAATAGTAACTTTTAAGTTGGTAACTAGCTATGTGGCCTTCAAGTGTTTATTGAAGTCTTTCACTATTTTTTTTATTGGATTATCTTTTATTGACTTGTAGGAGTTCTTTAAATTTATGTTCTTTATTGTATATATGTACTGCAAATATGTTCCCTATTTTATGGTGTCCATTGAAAAAGAGAGATTTGTCTTTTTTTTTGTCTGTTTGTTTTTTCTTAACATTTAATTCAAGAACAAGATGGAGGCAGAAAAAGGCACTAGCCTATAAACCAAGACCAGCATATTTTCACAAATTCAACACACTCATGTTAACAATCACCCAAATCAAAAAATAGAAAATGACCAACACTTTGGAAGACTCCCTTTCCTACTCTCCTCACTTCTAAAGGATGATTAGTTTTGTCTGATTTTATGAGAATTTCTTAATTTTCATGAAGTGTAATTGATCAGTTTTTCCTTTGTCGGTACTGCTTTGTGGCCTGCATAAGAAATCTCTCCCAACTCCCAGGTCATGCAAATACTATCCCATGGTTTCTTTTGAAATATAAATCTGAAATTTCATCTGATATATAAATCAAAATACCTTATGAGTGAGCAAGTTTCTGGAATCTCTATCATGTTCAATTAAAATGTTTGTCCATTCCTGCATCAATATCTCACTGCTTTAATTATATTGCTTTATATTAAGTCTTGAGTCTGATAGTGTACATTCTTCAACTTTGTAGAAGACCAGTTGTCCTTCCTTATCTGAGGTTTCATTTTCCATGACGTCAATTTCCCAAGGTCAACTACTACCTGAAAGCAAATGATCTTACGACAGGTCATATCCAGTCAATAGTTGCCTAACACTAGGTCACAATGCCTGTCATTCCCGCACTTCATCTTATCGCGTAGGCATTTTACATCTCTTATATCACAACAAGGGTGAGTACGGTACAATAAGATATTCTGAGATCGCAGCCACATAACTTTATTACCTTTATATTTTTATATTGTTATAATTTATGACTTTTACAGTGTTGTAATTGTTCTATTTTATTATTTTTAATCTCTTGCTGCACTTTAGAAGTTAAACTTTATCATAGGGATGTATGTATGAGAAAACATAATATATATAGTTTTGTGCTATTCATGGTTTCAGGCGTCCACCTGGGGTCTTGGGTTCTATCCCCCATGGGTAAGGAGAGACTATTGTACAAATTTTAAGATAATCTTAATTTCCACAAAAATTTTGCTGGGAATTTATTATTGGGTCTTCTGTGAAGTAATAGATCATTATCACTTATATTAGCCAAGGTTCCCAGAGAAACAGAATTTATAACTTATATATATATATATATATATAAAATGGGAAATTTTATACAGGCAAGATTTGATGTTGCAAACTGAGTCCAAAGACAGTCTTTTGGCATGATTTCCTTTTCCTCAAAAGATGCCAGCTGTTTTTCCCTTAAAGCCTTCAACTGGCTGAATGAGGTCCATCCACATTGGAGAGGATAATCTGATTTACTTAAAATCTATTGATTTAAACACTAATTTCATCTAAAAAAAATGCCTTCATAAAAACATCCAGACAAAGGTTTGACCAAATAGCTGGGTGCTTCGGCTCGCCTACGTTGAAACATAAACTTAATCATGACAAGTCCACTCTGTCAGCTTGGCATCTATACACATCTCTTTAAACTATATTTAATCTTCAAATAAAGATACTAACAAAGTCCTAATTCTGCCTAACATGATACGACTATCCTGCATATAACCAAAACATACTAACCCTTCCCCTGAAGTGAGTGCAAAGTCCTTGGATGGTGTTTACTCTCCCTGATATCCTGTAACTTAAATACTTTGAGATAAAGTGAACAATACTTAAATACTATGAGATAAAGGCAGTACCTCTTTTGTTATATAGTAAGGAGAAAGAATGGGAAGAACACAAAAGATATTTGCTTAATGCGCACAAACACATACACCTTTTTAACGACATAAGAAAGAAACGCTCCTGACAATTACAGTCCTTGTTTCTGAAACCGGCCTTGTTGCCGCCGACACTGTTAACAGCCGTCTGGCTCAGCTCTTTCTACACTCCTCCTGCCATAAACAAACACCCCAGCTGGTTGTGGTTCATTACATGCATTTTCTAGTTATCTTCTCATAATCAATTTCTAAATTAATTCTTCTCTAGTCAGAAAATACACTGAATGATTTCAGTCATTTGAAATTTCATGAGTCTTGTTTTATGGTCCAACAGTTCCACACCTTAGTAATAGTTTAACATTACCACATTTATTTCATTGTGTAAAAATAAAACAACATAGAAATACTCAAAGTAAAGTCATTATGTGTTTACCATAATGGGTAAGCACTGTGATATGTATCATCCCATAATATATGATATTCTCATTCTCAAGGATATTTTACCATCATTAATAAGTAATATTCTGTAATTAGACAATGGAAAATTGTGATTTAAACCTTTTTTAACCCCTTTTTCAGTCTTGATTATTCTGACTTTCACGTAAACATCCCTATTTAACTTTGTATTGGCCTAGCTGAACAAAATTACTGAACTTATGCCATCCAATCTATTACCTTTTCTCAACAGAGAAGCAAGCATGATCTTTTCAGTGGAATAGTCATGTCCCTTCATTTACCTGCTTTAAACACTTCAAGGGTTTCCAACTGACTCTCTTTTATGTGTCTTCCTTTTGGTAAAAAGTTATTTACCCCATCTAGGGATTTTTCACATGCTGTTCCCCCTTATGTCTTTTCCTAAATAACTCCCTCTCTTCCTTCTAGGTTCTTTGTTATTACTTTTTCCTTGATTTGCAAATATCATTTTCTAGCCCTTCTATCCCATAATCCTGAACTGTTACTCATAGCATTTTACAAAATTTACAAATATATGTTTATTTATAATTTGTTTGTTTAATGTCTGTCATACACACTAGAATGCTAACTCTTGTGAATGCGGGTACTGAGTCTGTTTCGTTCACATGTATATACCCCCAAGCACAGCACCAGCCATAGGGGCTCAAATTATTCAGGAGCTCTGAGGAAAAGTCAGGGATGGAGACTGTAATTTTAGAGCCATCCCTGCTAGGAATGGGGGAGCTAGTATAGGTAGACAGTAAAATATCAAATGAACACAGAGGGCTGAGGATGAATGTGGCACTATTCTTTGATCAGAGTGGGTAAGAGCTGTTAAAATTGCATGTATACCAATAAATAATTACCAAAAATATAACTCACTCTAGGTTAGCCAAATAAATAAATATATAAGCTGTTATTTGGAATAGCTCAAAAATTTACAGGAAATTTGTTAACCCTTCATATTTCAAATTACTATTCAGTTAACTAAAGGCTAATACTTTTACTAAAACATTTTAGTATACCACTTAATGCTATATATGCTATATTGATTTGCAGCAGATTATTTACTAGCTATGTAAGTTAGGATAAAGTCCCATTACTAAGTGAGCAAATAAGAGACCTAAGTAACCAGACCCTTTCTTTTTCTTTCTAACATGTCCGGAGGTGGCTCCAAGGTCATTTGGAACCCTCTATCTTCCTCTTCCACTATATTCAGGGTCATATACAATCCAGGCTGGATGCCAGAACTTGAGAAATCCAAAAAGAAAACAGACAGAAAAGAGAGTAAATAACTTACCTCTCAGATTAAGTCTTAAGGAGCTAATAAAACATCTATGTGACATGAAAAATTTTGTTTTGTGTCTGCAAATAATTTATGATCTTACATTTGTTGATAATTGTATATTTAAAACTCATTTTTTTCTAAAACTGTATTATTAAATTTATTTTACTCTTACTTTGATATGATGTTTCTAACATTGCTGGAGAAAAACCATTTACATTTCAAATAATTTCTCCATTCAACAATGTTTAAGGATCCAAGCCTTCATGATTTGTTTTAGAAGATTATTGTAATAGGCTCTGTAAAGTACATACTTAGTGTGGTTTATTTGGCATCCCTGGCTACCAAGTAGTACATTTATTTAACTTCTCAGCAATTCACTGGCATTTTGGTGAAAAGGGGTTATGGAGTCTATTTAATTAACCTTAAATATTTCATTGGCATAAAAAAATGAATCATCTGCCATCATCATTAGCAATTTATAAGCTGAGTTCAGCAGCAAATGATCATAAATTCAATCACATGTAACCTTTCTAGTAAGTGACACCAGTCAATTGAAATTTATTATGGGGGAAATCATAGAGTTTGACATTCACACTAAATATCTAGAGCATTAAGATTCCGCTTGCCAGAACCCTAGATATCACTTTTGTAGATAATCTACAGAATTTTAAGATGCAGAAATGATGAGTAAGAACTAAGTAGGTTCCTCTGAGTGTTACCAAGAAATATGTGAAGTTCAATATTTGACCATGCTTCATTTTCTTCAATAGGACAAGTGGGATCTAGAATGATAACTATGATTACTAAACAGGAAATGTCATAAAACATTAGTGAGTGCATTTGGTATGGTGTGTAGTCTGGCGAGGGCATTTGCTTGGCAAGTTTCCATTAGGTATTCATGACAGATAATCCGAGAAAGCAATCAAACTTCATTTTTTGCATCTTTAGTGGTGAAGTTATATAGAGTACAATGTAACTGACTTTAGAAACTTGATTAAAGGATCAATAGCATGGCATAAATATAGCCTAAGTGATTTTGAGTTAAGAGTACATTTGTTTCATAGTGTGGTAAATTTTTTAAAGAATGAGGAAAGAGAATAACTAGTTGATCACATCTATAATACATTAAGGAAATTCATTATCAGTTACATGATGCAAACACTAATATGTTCATTTCAATTTGTTAAATTCAGTTGACTGCCAGAGTGCTTCATCAAGTGTTACCCTTCCAGTAAATGACACAAGCTAATCATAATAATCATGGTTAAGTATGTTTTCCAAACTTGAGGTTCTCTTAGTAGTTATTGCAATCACTATTGGTGGCAGAGAGTTAATGAGTAAGTATTGATAGAATTTTAGAATGACTTTCACATACATCATATAACAAAAATTTTAAATTGTCCTGAAATTAACTCTTGCATCCTAATGCAATATCTGATATTCCACTGAAATAGCTAAACCTAAAAAAAAAAAATTTATGTAAATATAAGTCATAATAGAGTTGGCTCAGCTGATATTTTAGATGTCAGTTCAAAGTGAATGTCTGTTAGTAATAAAGCCATGGACAGAATTATAACTCATGTACATGCATATATTCAATGAAAGTGTTATAATTTACATACAGAGAAATCATTTTAGTTATAAGTTAGGATTTCTGTTTTTCTTAGCACATCCAGTTCTTCTGGTCTCAGCCAAGCTTGACTAATGCTGGGTTGTTTTAGCTGTGTGTAGTCATGGCTTTCATTACATTAGATGAAGTCAGCCTATAAAGGTGGATTGTCCTTGTTCCCATGATGGGGTTTTACTCAACTTCCTTATTTGCACAGAAGATCTTCCAGAGATGTTTTTCATTAAAATTAGATGTAAACAACTGGAATATTAATAATCAGCTACTGGGCTGAAAAAGTTGTTTGGCCATCCCCCAAGTAGACATTGGGGTGACAAGCACTTCCTGATAGGAAATGCCAGGGCTGGGCAGCTGCCTTCTCATCTGAGACTGACTTCATTGTCAAAAAACGTGGCTTATGATGAAAAACTCATTACAAATCAATTTTGTTAAATATACTATACACCTCTTCCAGATGGATCTAACATACAGTTATGACCACTTAATGGTATTTAGTGGTTTTTAGTCACCAAGCTCTCAAAATTTAATATCCAATGTTTTCCATGATCTGGTTCCATCTATCCTCTCTAGTCTGAGATTTTATATTCCTTTCATCAAACATAATTTTTCAAGGACACCAGACTCTCATTGTAGCCATAGTTATTTTAATACTGTTGTCCTATATCTTTTATACTAGAGCTGTGCAGTTAATTCTCTACCATATTACAGTAGTAGGGTGTTCTGAATTTGACTATGTACAGTAGTCCCCCATAGCTGTGGTTTCCCTTTCCACTGCTTCAGTTACCTGCAGTCAATTGTGGTCTGGAAGCAGAGATCCTTCTGATGTATTTATCAGGTCAAGAGTAGTCTAGTGTTCATAATGTCTGCATCATTAACCTAACTTCATATCATCACATAGGCAGAGGTGTGAGTACAAAACAGTAAGATATTTTGAGAGAGAGAGAGAGACCCCATTCACATAACTTTTATTACAGTACATTGTTTAAATATTCTATGTCATTATTATTGTTATTATTCTCTTATGGAGCCTAATTTACAAGTTAAACTTTTTCGTGGGTACCTATGTATAGGAAAAACATTCTATACATAGAGTTTGGTATTATCCACAGTTTCAGGCATGCACTGGGGGCCTTGGAACATATCCCCCATGATTAAGGGGGACTGCTGTGTATTACTTTTGCCAACATGTTGTATGTTTTTGTGTTACTAATTAGCGTCCTTTCCTTTTGGCTTCAGGAACTCCTTCCAGTATCTCTTGTAAGGCAGGTCTAGTGATGTGAATTTACTCAGCTTTTGTTTATCTGGAAATGTTTGTCTCTTCATTCTGAAGGCTACTTTGCCAGATAAAATTTTCTTGGTTGGCAGTTTTTTCTTTCAGCACTTGAATGTATTGTCACACTCCTACTTGGCCTGTAAGGTTTCTGCTAAGAAATCTGCTGATAGCCTTATGCAGGTCCTTTGTATGTTACAAGCTTTTACTCTCTTGCTGCTTCTGAGACTTTTTTTTGCCTTTGAATTTTGACAGTTTTATTATAATGTGCCTTAGAGAAAATTTCTTTAAATTGAGTCTATTTGGTGACCTATGAGCTCCATGAATTTGGATATACAAATCTCTCCTCAGATTGGGGAAGTTGTCCATCATTACTTCTTCAAATAAACTTTCTGTGCTCTTCTCCTTCTTTTCCTCCTGGAACTCAAATGGTTCACAGATTCGTCCTTTCTATGTTATCCCATAGATCATGTAGGCTTTAAAAAAATATATTTTTCCCGTGCTCTCCTTGGACTAGATAATCTCAAAGTTCCTGTCTTCCATATCACTGGTCCTTTCATTTGTCTGACTGCTGTTATTGCTTTCTATTGCATTTTTCATTTTATTCATTGTATTTTTCAGCTCCAGAATTCTTGTTTGGTTCTTTTTTGTGTGTGTGATTTCTATCCTTTTGTTAAATGTCTCATTTTGTTTGTGTTTCCACTATAGTGTAGCCAATTAAGCATGCAATAGCCTTCTGTCTAAAAAAAACAATGTACATAACTTAATTAAAAATACTTGATTGTTAAAATATGCTAACCATTGTCTGAGCTTCCAGTGAGTCACGATCGCTGATCACAGATAACCATAACAAATATAATAAAAGTGAAAAAGTTTGAAATATTGCAAGAATTACCAAAATGTGACACAGAGACACAAAGAGAGCAAATACTGTTGGAAAAATGGTGCCAGTAGACTTGCTTGACACAGGGTTGGCACAAACCTTTAATTTGGAAAAAAAAAAGGCAGTTATCTGTTAAGCACAATAAAGCAAAGCTCAATAAAACAAGGTTTGTCCGCATACCAGGTGTTATAAATTGTTGGAATGAATTCTCAATCCCTGCACTGCATTGCTTGCCCCATATAACTGTGGTAGGGGTATAGAAGGTGAATGGATGGAAATTATGAACATTCCTTGTATCTTAGTGCTTGATTCTGCTATCCAACCTCAGGCATTTTTGAATGGTTTGGCTACAGTATTTCCTTCAGAAATTCAAAGTATACTCCACCACTATTCCTAGTTAGAATGATGTGCTCACCATTATTATCACTACACCTGACATGAGTGTTGACTTCTATTTTGTCAACATTCTTTCCTGGTTTTGTGATACAAAATTGGGGGACATGAGAGAAGGGTGGAAGGAGAAGGATCCCACAAGATCATAGTACAGGACTAAAGATGAAAAGTCCTGGGAGTCCAGGAAAGGGAAGAGAAGAGCTGTCACACAAGAGTGAAGGGAGATGAAGGGCACACAACTCTATGTCCTGCCATGGTGATTGAGTGAAACAAATACATGGTTCATTTTTTATGGGAACACTTCCCTCATATTGCATCAAAAGCTTCACTAATATTATATACTGTTTTTGGAAATGTCTATATTTTTATGATTGTTTTTCTGAAAATATTAGGGAGACAGCTCAATTTTTCAACTATTCATAATGAAAGTCAGCACCTTTCTTCAAGTAATTTTCATACTTAAACGTGTCTTTTTTGCAATATTTGAAGCTTTTTTCAATTGGATTTTGACATTATTATATTTATTGTTAATTAATGAAATAGAAAGAGTCTCCTGTGCTCAACTCTTAAGCTTTCTTTTATATAATTAACTATGTAACTTGGTGTAAAAAACTAAAATATATTACCTAGAACATCACGTATTTCATGATTGAAATTCTGGACGATACCTAGAAAGGGTAGAAAATAGTGACTATAAACTCTGTCCTTGATCTGAATGCCCTTGTTTTAAAGATTTAAATCCCTATAATAATACAATTTCATTTTGGATATTTAATTTCTTTTTTCCTTAAGCAATAAAATGTGCATAAGTAATGTGGCAGAAATGGTGATGAATGTCCTTAAAGAGATAATTCTTTGGAGAATAAAACTGGTTTCTAAAATTAATGCCACAAAGAGCGAAGACCAAAAGAAGATAAGAAATCTAGCTTATGTATTGTGACTTTCTATATTTATTAATATAAACTCGATAGCTATTCTCAGAGTTTAAAGTGATTTTGGTGATTGGCCATCAATCATATATTAAGAACTATATTTCATACTGCTGATTACTAAGCAAAGCTGTATATTAGAAGCTTTTAAAATCCAGATTCTTTTGCTGTAACGAGTAACAGAATATCCAGGCTTAAGACATAGAAATATCTACTTCTCCTCTAAGTTTGTAGGTACTTTGTGATCAAATTTTAACTGCTATAAACTCAGCTCATAGACAATACCTTGGCATTAGGAACTAATGGTAATTGTAGAATAAATCAACAAAACTGAGGAGTCATATTTTTATGTATCTCATCTTTCACTTACTAGAATAGCCAGACATGCAGTAACCACTCAATTGTTACATGTGATTACTGCACATTATACTGGTCCATTTGTAAATCTTATCTTTAAAAGGTACTTCTAGAATTTCTTTACTGACTTACAACTTTTGTTCCTTTTTACCAAAGTAAGATATCCTACTACATTTCAAACTTTATATGGAGAGAATTAGTTACTCACAACTGATTTATAATGTAATCATCTTGGGAATTTCTTCTCCTAAGCCTTAGCAAAATTCAAAGCTGGAGGTTAAAGGTTTTAAATTCATGGCCAGAAATCATGCTAAAGGGTGTTATATTAAAGGATTAATATTAAAATGCCCTTTGGCCAGGGCATATGACAGCACTCAAGTGTCTGCCTTTCATCAGCCACCACTGCAGAAATAGTTCCTCAGGGTCTATATATGCACAAACAACTGCAGCAGATAAATGAAACAGGATAATGTATTATTTGTAAGATTTTCTTTCCAAAGCCCACTTCAGATTCCTAATGAATGAGACTATGGCATGTGAGTATTATAATAGATACAGCCTAAAACTCACACTGACCAGCCTCTTTTTCTCTCATTTTTCCCTCACAGGGTTCTCGTGTCCTACTACGCTAATGTTGAGTAAAAGCCAGTCTGTTGAAGGGCAATACGGTTGATGATAACAACTATTTCCTCCAGTTCAGAGTCCACTGGATGTGTGGCCACCTACCTCAGGACTTCTAGAGTGAAGGTGATGGGAGGCAGGCCTTATGATATTTTCATCCCACCCTTAGTATGAGGACATATTCAGCACTTCTTTTTCTTCCTCTCTGAAGACTACTGCAATAGCTTCCTAGTTTCACTGGTTTCTCTCTCAACCTACAGTTAATATGACAATTCACGTTATCTATTCAAGCTACAAGCTGTGCTAATATTATTTCTGTTTCTCAAACATCTCAACCATGCTCCTGTCTCAGAGTCTTTGCACCTGCAATCGCCTCAGTCTGGAATGCTCTGCTCATAAATACACAGCTGTTTCTCCAGGTCCCTGCTCAAATATCATATACTCAAGGAAGCCTGCTCTACTTGTACTCTACTAACTCCCACCTATCTCCATTCATTTCATTATTTTTTAGATAATATTTATTATAATTTAAATTATCTCAGTTATTCATTGGTTCATTTACCTATTATTCAATTATCCCACAAAAAATTTATATACCATAAGAATATGAAGTTTAATTCTTGATGTTGTATTATTTTTGTTTTTAAAATTTTGCTCACTATAGTATTCTTAGCATCTCTAACAAACCTCACAAATATTTCGGCTTAAAAAATATATATTTTTATTCATTCAGTCATTTATTTATATCAGTATGGACAAATGAATATTTATTTCATTCTACAGATTACAATACAACACTATCATTATTTCTTTTGTTGCTCAACTTGTCCCAGCTTTGGCCATTGAAGCCCCATCAGATTGGACATGCTTTTTTGCATGTAAATGTTTTCTTACTCTCCTGTGCCATATGATGCTCCAGGTTCATCTTATATTTTGTGTTCCAGTCTTGGAATCTTCTCTGAGGAGCCTTGGTTCCTTTTATTGGAAAATTGAAATCAAGGTCTGCCTTAGGTAGATAGGTGCCTTTGGTTCATGGTCTCCCACAAGACTGCAGTCAAGGTGTCAGTTGGGGCTGCACTCATCTCAAGATTCAACTGGGAGAGGACTCATTCTCAAGCTCACTCACTGTGGCTGTTGGCAGGCCTTGGTTCCTTGATGGCTGTCAACTGGAAACATCAATTCTTTGCTACATGGACCTCTCTACAGGGCTGCTCACAACATGACAGTCAGCTTCTAAGGTCTCACCTAGCCACTAAGAAAGATGATGCTACCAAGATAAAGCCCCTTAGCCACAGTGCCCATTTCCCTATGTCAGGGGCAGTGCTATATTTAGGTGTTGTGAGAAAGATTATTTACTCTATGGCCTGAAATAATGGCTTCATTTTAATTTTAGCTAATCTCTGTCAAACTAAATTAGGATATTCAAAATGTTTCTTTTTCAGATATAATTAATCCTAGAGGTTTTTCATAGAGATTGCAAACAACTTGATTACTCAAAATGGATAAATATTTTAATGTTATTTGTTAATTTTCCTTCTTATTGGAATTAAGTAAATATTTGAAATGAATCAATAACACTTAAGCAATATGTCTGTTCTCTTTTTCTATTTGCTCTCAATCAAATGTTTTATGTACTGCTCCCTATTTAGACACTTGATACACATATGCAAAGAAACCACAGATTTTTAAAACTATTTATAGTATGCATCTATGTTTAAATTCTCCTATAATTTAAAATACCTTTACAGAGACTATAAAACAAATTATTGTTTAAAATTCAGTTTTGAAATGTAGGAACTGATTGCCAGCAATTATTTAGAATGTTTCAACTTAAAAGTGTTACTGAACCAAACAAACTTGGGTCTGCTTGCCTGACACATATCAAAAGCCAAACGCTGATATCAGGATGTAGTGAAAGAAAGTGGTTGGTCATTACAGAATGCTATATAAGGAGAATGGGTAGCTAATGCTTAAGATCCCAAACTCCCTATAGGGTTACAAACAGTGGTTCTTAAGGACAAAATTTTGGGAAAGGGTTGCAGGGTGTGTGATCAGCTTCCGTCCACTCTTCTGATTGGTCAGTGGTGAGGTAACAGCATATTAACCATCAAGAATTCTAGCTGTCAGTCTTTTGGCTCCTAAAGTCTGGGGTCTATGTGCTTGCTGTCAAGGGGTGACCCCTCTGGTTGGTGGAGTTCTCGGTTTCTGTAAAACACCTCAAGGATACATGAGTCAAGAATTTATCTATGGCCTTGAGGGGGAACTAAGGGTCCTGTGTCTGTTTAATTTGCTTTACCTTGGTTTGCAAAATCCCATTTTCCTTAATATGCAATTACTCAGTCAAATTCCCACACTTTGGGTTATAACGGAGGGACTTAGGTTCCTTTTTTTTAATGAGAAGTCTAAGGGGCTTCATCAAAAGGGGGCTACCTGTGCAGTTACAGAGTATTATTCAAATTTTTTACTTTGTTAAAGTATGAAAATATACAGATGAGAAAGGAATATTGATGTATGCACTGTGTACATATTCATAGGAAATATACATATTCATAGGAAATGTTTTTTTGCATATTCCACCCGGCAAAATTATGGAACAATTATCACTGTTCATTCTTAGAACAAGGAGCAATTCCAGAAGATTTCTTCCCATTTCCAGCACTGATTTAGTTTGGAGGATATAAGGACAATAAGTGCAGGGTGGTGTGTGCATATGTGTGTGCACGTTTGTATGCCTACTAGTAGAGAAGTAAAATGGTTTGGTGGAAAGGGCACTAAATTATAAATTGCATTGTTGTTGGGGGTGATGTATTATTAGGCCACTGGGGATGGTTGTGAAATGTAGTCTAAAAAACTCCAGAAGTCAAAATTTTCATGGTCACAGTCAATATAGCCCTATTCAGTGCCCCTAGAACAGTCATGTCTATTGCCCATACTGTCACTGAGTCATAGGCAGTAACTGGGTTTCTTTGAATCATGGCTTTCTCTTCTATAAAGACGATGTTAATAAATCATGGTTACCTTAATTAAAAATTTTTGGAAAGATAAAATAAAATTTAAAATGGGCCAAAATGTTTTGAAATAAGCATGAAGTGCATAATCAACCTTTCACTGAGATCAAAGCTACAAAAATGAGGTGAAACTTTCTACATGATGAAATGAGTCAAGAAAATATGGAAATGCAAAACAAATAGAATATGTAAAAAATAGTGTGTTGCGGAGAGGGAGGAAGATAAAGAATCAAAGAATTATATGCATACCAAATTGTGGATAAAATGAGAGTTCCTGTGGCCAGGATTCTCACCTGGCCCTGGTTGATTAGCTCACTGCACACCTGTGGGCAATACATGGCTGTTGACTCTATATAAAGAGCTCCACCCAGTGCTCTGGGCACGACACGGTGGTATGGCTGCAAGGCTGCAGGAGAGCAGAGCAGAGGCTGGAGTGGTGGCAGCACCAAGGACAGAGGTCCAGAGCATGGCTGTGTGGGATGACTGTGCAAAGAGGCCCAGAGGATGGCTGTGCAGGTAGAGAGGCCCAGAAGATGGCTGTGCAGACAGAGGGGCCCAGAGGCAGAGACCAGTTTGCAGCATGCAGACTCACTCTGAGTGAACAGGATTTTAGTGACTGACCTGCCACCTGGAAATAAAGTTGGGTATAACCCTTTCACCCCAAGAACGTTTTAGTATCAATTTCTCTGGTCACATTGAATTCACAGCGAACTTGCCTGGGGCTGAAACCCATTGGCAAGACAATTGGCGAAAGTTGGCAGGGTTCACTGTTGACCAAGGAAAAAGACAGGCTGCCCTTATGGGAGGGGTGCTTCAGCAGGCTGCCCCTGTGAATGGGGAAACAGTAGATTGTCCCCCTGTGGGTATGTGATCTGAGGTGGCTTGCCTTCTAGAGGACTGGGCCCCACCCCAGGACTGGAGGCAAGTGGAGGTGACACCTGAGGCAGTAGGGGTCACCCTTGGTAAAATAAGTAGATCCTTTCAGAAGCAGAGCGCCCGTGAGGCAGAGGGGACTGTGGGTTAGCTGCTTCTCACAGTATTAAAAAGATCTACAGAAGAGACCCAAGAAATGGTGTCATGAGAACGTGAGCTGCAAACTTCTGTGGATTCTCTGAGGAAGGAGATGGCTTTGATAAGAGAGGAGGCAGCACGAGAGCGCCGGCAGCAAGGTGCTATTGGAGACAAGACGGCAGTGCCACCAGGTGCTCTGAAGGAGGAAGAGGCCAACAAGGAAAAAGACGAACTCCTGAGGGAAGCACAGGTGGAGGTGGCATGAGAACGTCAGCTGCAAAGCATTGAGGTGAAGGTAAGAGAGCTTCTGAAGACTGAACTAGCATTACTATGAGGCACTGTAGCAGAGGAGGCACTTGGGGGAGTGGAGAGAAAGGTGCCATCAACCCCAGAAGTGGAGGAGCTGGGGAAGGATGAAGGGGTGATGCCAGAGGCACTGGCCTCTCCTGTATTGAAAGCCTGCCCAGTGGTTGTAAAGAAAATAAAGACCTAACAGCTGAAAGTTTCCCAAGGAGAGGAGCAGCCCCCTCCCCAGGTTGTGGAGCCCTCTATGGTCCACCCCTATACTCAGGCTGAGCTGGTGGCTGTGGGACTTAGGGGTGGATGGAATTGTTCTGTCGGGATCAGAGATGGGAAAGCTGTCTTCCCTGACAGTGCAGCATGCCTTGAGGCAGCGATTACAAAATGTGAGGTGACACGTTCAGTAGCTGAAGCAACAAGAACCCAGAAAGAAATAAGATCTGTTACAGGAGGAATTTGAGGGGCCCTGGAAGGGTTACGAGGACCCAGACGTGGGTTGATTTGATACGGGCAGGAGTAGATGGAAAGAAATTAGACAGGAAGCCAAACAGGATCTTACTGGAGCTATGGCAACACTGAAACCAGTGTAGCAATTCAAGCCATTAAGACAAAAGAGGCAGAGGTCAGAGACAGAGCCACGAGTTCGGCCTGTGTGTCTGCAAGACTTTGCTGGAGAGGCTGGAGAACAATGTTTGAGCTTCCTTGCACAGGGACCATTGCAGAGGACTGAGGGCACATAGATTGAGAGGAGAGAATCCTGGAGGGGTGGAGTGTGGATAAAATGAGAGTTCCTGTGGCCAGGATTCTCACCTGGCCCTGGTTGATTAGCTCACTGCACACCTGTGGGCAATACATGGCTGTTGACTCTATATGAAGAGCTCCGCCCAGTGCTCTGGGTGCGACATGGTGGTAAGGCTGCAAGGCTGCAGGAGAGCAGAGCAAAGGCTGGAGTGGTGTCAGCACGGAGGACAGAGGCCCAGAGGATGGCTGTGTGGGACGACCATGCAGAGAGTCCCAGAGGACGGCTGTGTGGAACAACTCTGCAGAGAGGCCCAGAGAACCGCTGTGCAGACAGAGAGGCCCAGAGGATGGCTGTGTGGACAGAGGGCCCCAGAGGATGGCTGTGCAGACAGAGGGGCCCAGAGGCAGAGACCGGCTTGCTGCATGCAGACTCACTCTGAGTGAACAGGGTTTTAGTGACTGACCTGCCACTTGGAAATAAAGTTGGGTATAACCCTTTCACCCCAAGAACATTTTGCTGTCAATTTCTCTGATCACATTGAATCCATAGCGAACTTACCCAGGGCTGAAACCCATTGACAAGACACAAATATTTTTGTATATGCAAGTATGAAAAGTTGTGCCTTTGTGAGTAAAGATTAAGATTAGACTCAGGCTAAGTCGGGCCTGTTTGAGAATGGCTTCACAGAATGAAGGAAACATAGGTAGAAGGACATAAAACATATAATTGTGGACTAAAATAAGTATCTTAGGGAGAAAGAACATGATTTTATTTATATTCTATTCAAAAAATAACATAGGTATCTGTCTTATTCTAAACATCTCAAAAGTTCTGGTCAACCATTGATCTGTGCATGAGTAGTAGGGATTAACTGGGGAAAGCTAGAAGATGATGTTGGAGAGCATTTTGGGAAAAAGGTAATCCATGTTCAGAGGTATGTGATGGGAGGGAAACACAGCCATTCTGAAGAAATGTAGGGAGACTTGTGTGACTGAAGCTCAGAGAGCACAGCTAATAAAAGAAGAAGCCACATGGTACCAGGACCCGAAAACAAGTGGCCATTAGGAAATGGTTTCATCTTTAACTTAAAAACAATAGGATAGACTTCTGGTTTCCAGTTCTGCATATAAAGAGCTTGGCAGTTACTACTCCAATCAACAAGTAAAAACCTGAACAGTCTGAAAATCAATCCTTCTTGGATCTATAAGAGAGAGGGTGACAGAGGGTTCACTGCTGCCCTAACAGAGAGACAGGACTATCCAGGTCATCTTTGCTCACCTAAGCAAAGACACACAAGCAGATATTATGCAGAAGCCAGTGCTGAGGTAGGAAAACTTGACCTGTAATTGACAAATTTACCAGGGACTCAATGTGGACAAGTCTGAGACTTAAAAACTCCATGGGGACCAAGTTACAAAGGGGACCCCACAATTTTGTGAGTTTACCTCCAGAAGATGAACCAGGTTCTCATAATAGTGGATACCAGAGAAAAATCGACTTCTGATGCCGGCAGAAGGAAAGGAAAGAAAGCATTCTGAAATACTCCAGAGCACCCTGTTCTTAACAAGGCCTACTCTCAGGAAAAACTTGTTAACCAGAACCTAACCAGCCTCAGGGAAAGAAAATACCCAACACCAGGCGGTGTTAGCCTTCCTCATCGGAGAAGGGAAATAGCCAACTGCAGCCCATCCTAGTCATCCTGGCTCACCTAAGGGGAAGGTAAAACTAAGAAACAGTTGTATAGTCCACAGTTCCAGGGCATAGGTACACTAAAAAAACAGACCTAACAGATTATAAAAGGTTTTCCCTTCCCCTCACACTTCACCACCATGTTACTAAAGGCCTATGTCTTGCCAGTGGGTTTCAGCCACAGTCAAGTTCACTATGGATTCAGTGAGATCAAATGATAACAGTAGAACATTCTTGGGGTGGAAGGGTTTATACCCAACTTTATTCCCACAGTGGCAGTCAATCACTAGAATCCCTTCCACCTCAAGTCTGCATGCAGCGAGCTGGGCTCTGCCTCTGGGCTTCTCTGCCCCCGCAGCCTCTCAGTCTCTGTCCTTGGCACTGCTACTACTCCAGCCTCTGCTCTCCTACATTCGTGTAGCCATGTTGCCCAGAGCACCAGGCAGAGCTCTTTATATAGAGTCAATAATAACATATCGTCCACATGTGTGCAGTGAGCAAGCTGACCAGGGTCACATGAGAATCCTGGCCACAGGAACTTTTCGTTTTCTCTACAGCCTATCTACAGCAGTTACTTTAACCCTGTGTACCATGACCCACTATCAAAAACAATGCAAGTTATACCAAAAGACAAAAAACAAAATAAGCAAAAAATACAATTTGAAGAGACAGCAACTATCAAAACCAGATATGGCAGAGGTGTTGGAGTTTTCAGACTGAGAATTTAAAACAACTATGGTTATTGGGTTAAGGGATGTAATGATGAAGTAGACAGTGTTCAAGAAGAGGCGAACAGTGTAAGCAAAGGGATGGAGTCTATGGAGGAACCAAAGAGAAAACTACAGATAGAAACACTCTAGCAGAAGTGAGCAATGCCATCGATGGCATTATTAGACTGGACTCAGCTTAGGAAAGAATCTCTGAGTGTGAGGAGATCTCGATAACGACTTTGAAAAATGAGAAGCAGCAGAGAAAACAAAGAGTGGAAAAAACGCAAAAGAGATTATCCAAGGACCATGGGACACTGCAAATGGAGCGACGTTTGTATAATGTGAATACTGGAAGAAGAAAGAGGGAAAGGAAGAGAAGAAATATATGAAACAATAATGACTGAGAATTTTCCCAAATTAATGCAAACAAAAACCACAGTTCCAGGAAGCTCAGAGAACATGAAGCTGGATAAGTGCCAAAAAATCTATACTTAAGCACATCATTTTCAAACTATAGTATCAAAAGATAAAGAAAAAAGGTTGAAAGCAGCCAGCGTGGGTAAGAGTAAAACACCTTACTTACAGAAGAACAAAAATAAGAATTAAACCCAACTTCTTGGAAACTATACAAGCAAGAAGAGAGTCAAATGAAATATGTAGTGTTTAGAGAAATATCATAGCAACCTAGAATTCCATATTCTGCAAAATTACTCTTCAAACATGAAGGAGAAGTAGTCTTCCTCAAACAAATAAAAATTGAGGGAATTAGCTGCCAGAAGATCTGCCTTGCAAGAAATGTTGAAAGAAATTCTTTAGAGAGAATATAAATGACATAGATCAGAAACTCATATCTGAAGAAGAGCACCAAAGGACTAAGTGAAGGTAAAATAATTAAAAAAATTTTTGTATTAACAGACAACAGTTTGTTTAAAATAATAGCAAAAATGTATTGTTATATCTGATAATATATCATAGTTACCTATGTATGCTTATGTATAGGTGAAACTAATGACAGCGATGATACAAGGGACAGGAGGGAGGAATTAGGATTATTTTGTGATTAGAAGATATTCACCCTACCAGTGATGTAGTATAGTATTATTTGAAAATGGGCTTGGATTATTTGTGTGTGCTATAAACTCTAGGACAACCACTAACAAAAGTAAAAAAAGAAATATGATATGCTAAGAAAGAAGAAAAATATCAAATCATATAAAATGCTCAATTAAACCACAAAGGTAGAAAAAAATGAAAGACAAAAATAGAAGGAAAAAAAAGCAAAAATTAGAAAACACTAACAAATATGGTAGATATTAAACCAACTATATCAATAATCACTTAGAAAGCCAATGGTCTTAATGCATGAATTAAAAGAGAGAGATTGTCATAATAGATCAGGAAAAAAAACAGCTATGAAAAAACTCCATATTTTAAATCCTTCCTATGTAGGAAAACCCAGTTCTCCCCTACTGTGCTTTTCTCCAGTGTGTCGTCTTTACTAGTCACACAGAATGCTTCATTTATGACACTTCTGATAAACAATGTGGGAGGTTATTTCCCACACAAGCAATTCTTTTGGACACGGGATGGGTGTCCTACAATTTACTTCATTCTAACACTGCCTGGAGATAGTGTCAGGTCCCACAGGTTAAGGGCTCAGTCCCATAACACTGCTGCCTACTTCAGATGCCAATTGCAAGTAGTAGGTCTCCAGGTTACCCACAACTTCTATCCAACTTGGTTGCAAATTGGAGGTTCCCATGACCCCCCTCCTCAGTTCTAATCAGTTTGCTAGAATAACCACAAAACTCAGGGAAACACTTATGCTTACCAGTTTATTAAAGGATATGACAAAGGGTGCAGATGAATAGTCCAATGAAGAGATACATAGTGAAATGTCTGGGAAGGTCCTAAGTGCGGTAGCTTCTGTGCCTGTGGAGTCTGGGTGCATCACCTTCCCAGTACGGATGTGCTCATCAGCCTGACAGCTTTCCAAACCCACTACTGTTGGAGTCTTATGTGACTTCCTTACATAAACATAATCAATTTTCAGCTCTGTTTTTAGCCCCTCTCTCCTGTCTGGAGAATGAGAGCTAGGGCTGAAAATTCCAAGCTTTTAATCATGACTTGGTATTTCTGGTACCCCACTCACCCTCAACCAGGAGTGATGCAGGAGCCCAAATGGAATTGCCTCATTACAACAAAAGATGTTCCTAGTGTTTTTATCAATTAGGAAATTACATGGGTTTTAAGGGCTCTGTGTGCAGAGCTCAGAAAGAGAATAATGTTTATATTTTCTATTATTTCACATGTTGCCTATAACAAACCCACTTTAAATATAAAGACATATATAAGATAAAAGTAAACTGGTGGCAGAATATATACCATGCTAATACTAATAGAAAGCAGGAGTACATATGTTAATTTCAGAGAGAATACTTCAAGAAAGTTATCAGGGATGGAGAAAGGAGTTACATAATAATAAAGGTGTCAGTTCTCCATGACAACATAATTTATTTTTTTAAAATATAATTTGGTCACAGGGATAGTAGTACAGCATGGAGAATATAGTCAAATATTATATAATACCTATGTGCCAGATATTAAATTCAATAGTTGTGTTAAGGATTTAATAATATGGGTAACTGTTGAAGCACTGTATTGTATACTTGAAACCAATATAAGATTGTATATCAATGATACTCAATAAACAATAAATGAACAAAAAATGCATAGACATTTAAAAAAAAAGATATAACAATTCTTAACATGCATGTACCTAACACCAAAGTGTCTAACTACATGAGACAAACACTGCACAAAAACTGTAAGGAGAAACAGATGAATCCACTATCATATTGGAGACTTCAACACTTTTCCATTAGAAATGGACATATCCAACAGGGAGAAAAATCCTTCAGGACAAAGGTGAACTCAAAAACATGATTAATCAACTCTATTGATAGCTAACCAGTTTATATAACTGACATCTATAGACCACTTCATCCAACAATAACAGAATACACATTCTCACAAGCTTACATGATATATTCAAGATAGACAACATTCTGGGGCATGAAGCATACTTTTAACAAATTTGAAACAATGTAAATCATACAATGTGTGCTGTCAGATCACAGTGGGACTAACTAGAAATCAATAACAGGAAGATAAGAGGAAAATTGCAATACA
Organism: Smutsia gigantea; assembly: GCA_032199065.1. NCBI lineage: Eukaryota > Metazoa > Chordata > Mammalia > Pholidota > Manidae > Smutsia > Smutsia gigantea. The sequence goes on along the minus strand of JAVSCE010008355.1, from coordinate 148,460 downwards.
TGAAGATTTAAACAACATACCCTTAAATAATACATGGTTAAAAGAAGAAGTATCAAAATAAATAAGAATATTTTGAATTAAATTAACATCAAAATTTGTGGGGTGCAGCAAAATCAGAACAAATTGAATCCAAAGTAAACAGAAGAAAACTAAGAATAAGAGAAGAAACCAGTAAAATTGAAAATAGGAAATCAGTAGAGAAAATCAGTGAAACTAAAAGGTGGTTCTTTGAAAAAAGTCAATAAAACAGATAAGCCTCTAGCCTTTTCTAAGAAAAATAGGCTGTAAACTATCTAAGAAAAAAAGGGAAAGTACACAAATTACTAGTATCAGAAATGGAGGAGGGGTATTACTACAGATCCATGCACATTGCAAGGATAATTAAATAATACAACAGACAACTCTATGACCAAAAATTTGAAAACCCAGATGATATGGATCAATTCTTTGAAAGATATAAGCTGCTAAAACTCATACCAGAAGAAACAGAAAATCTGAATAGGCCTATAAAGAAATTGAACCAATAATTAGTAAACTTCCAAAACAGAAAGCATCAGGCTCAGATGGGTTCACTGATGAATTCTATCAAATGTTTAAGGAAGAAACTATAGCAATTATCTACAACCTAGTATAGAGGATAGAAGTAGAGGGAATATTTCCTAACACATCCTATGACTTCAGCATTGCCTTAATACCAGAAACAGATAAAGATATTAGCAAATCAAATCTAAAAATCTTTTAAAAGAATATACGCCATGAGCAAGTGGGAAACAATGTTGTTTCAACATCAAAAAATCTATTAATGTAACCCACATCAGCAGGCTAAAAACAATGGTTACATGGTTATTTCTATAGGTGGAGAAAAACTTCTGACAAGATTCAACAGCTTTTATGATAAAAGTTCTCAGTCTACTAAGAATAAAGGGGAACGCCCTCAATCTGATAAAGAATATCTACAAAATCCTACAGCTAGCATCTTACTTAATGGTGAGAAACTTGAAACTTCCCCACAAAGATCAAGAAAAAGGCAAGGATGTTCCCTCTCACCATTCATTTTCAACATTATACTGGAAGTACTAGCTAATACAGTAAGACAAGAATGGGATATAAACACAGATTGGGAAGAAAGAAATAATAATGTCTTTTTTGCAGATGATATGATCATGGAGAAAATTTGAAAGGCAAACTGCTGGAGCTAAGCAGTGATTATAGTAAAGTTTCTGGAAACAAGGTCAGTATACAAAAGTCTATCACATTCCTATATAAAGTAGTTCCCTGTATCCGTAGGGAATACATTCCAAGTTCACCAGTGGATGCCTGAAACCATGAGTACTGAGCCCTATATATAATATGTTTTTTTTCCTAAACATACATACCTATGATAAAGTTTAATTTATAAATTAAGCACAATAAGAGATTAACAAAAACAGTAATAAAATAGAATAGAACAATACACTGTAATAAAAGTTATGTGAGTGTGGTCTCACTCTCAAAATATCATTTTGTAGTGTATTCACCTTTTTTGTGATGATGTGAGATGATAAAATGCCTATGTGAGGAGATGAAGTAAGGTAAATAACGTAGGCATTGTGAGGTAGAATTAGGATACTATCAACCTTCTGATGGTATGTCAGAAGGAGGGTCATTTATTTCTGGACAGATGATCTTGTTGGTTTTGGGAAACTGAAACTGTGGAAGGCAAAACCATGGATAAGCAGGATTACTGCAGCAGCAATGAAAAAATGGAATTTGAAAGTAAAAACACAGTATTATTTACATTAGCACCCCCAAAAATGAAATAAATAGGTATAAATCTAACAAAATATAAATATGTACAAGCTCTATGTGAAAAAACTATAGAACTCTGAAGAACAAGAGCAAATAACTAAATAAATGGAGTGATATTTCATGTTCATGGATAGCAATATTGTTAAGATGTCAGTTCTTCTTAACTTCATCTGTAGATTCAATTCAATGCCAATCAAAACCCCAGAAAGTTATTTTGTGGATATTTGTGGCTATGGAATCAGATATTCTATTATTTTGAGGTAAAAGGTCCAAAAATAACCAAAACAATAGTGAAGGTTAAGAACAGAAGTCAGAGTACTGACACTACCCAACCGCAAGACTTATCATAAAGCTACAGTGATTAAAGCAGTATGATACTGCTGGAAGAATAGACAAATAGGTCAATTGAACAAAATAACCTAGAACTATAACTCCCTAAATATAGTCAACTGATCTTGGACAATGGAGCAAAGACAGTAAAAGAGAACAAATACAGCCTTTCAACAAATGGTGCTGGAATGACTGGACATCTACATGCAGAAAAATGGATCTAGACACAGACCTTACACCTTTCACAAAAATTAACTCAAAGTGGGCCTAAATGTAAAATTCCAAACTCTAAAACTCCTAGAAAGTAACAGGAGAAAGCTAGATGAAAGGACTTTTTAGGTATAACACCAAAGACATGGTCCATGAAAGAAATAATTGATAAATAAGAATTCATTAAATAAAGAAAACTCTATGCTGCAGAAGACAATGCCAAGTGAATGAGAAGACAAACCAAAGACCCATTCAGTAAAGTACTGTTATCAAAAATATACAAGGGACTATTAAAGTCAAAAATAAGGAAAAGACCTTAATAGACACCTCACCAAAGAAGATATACTGGGGGCCAATATGCATATGAGAAGATGCTCCACAGCATGTGTAATCAGGGAAATGCAAATTAAAACAAGGAGACACCATTACACACCTATTAGAATAGCCGAAATGCAGAACACTGTCCAAACCAAATGCTAGCAAAGATGTGGAACAACAGATACCATTCATTGCTGGTGGGTATGAAAAATAGTACAGTCACTCTAGAAGACTGTCAGTTTTTTACAAAACTAAACATACTTTTACCATATAATCCAGCAATTACACTCCTTGATATTTTACCAAAGGAGTTGAAAACTTATGTCCCCATAAAAACCTGCATGTGGATGTTTATAGTAACTTTATTCATAATTGCAAAATCTTGAAAGCAACCACTGTACCCTTCAGTAGGTGAATGGATAAATAAACTCTGGAACATCTGAAAAATAGAATATTATTCAGCACTAAAAGGAATAATCTATTAAGCCATGAAAAGATATGGGGGAACTTTAAATGTATTCTATTAAGTGAAAGAAAGTAATCTGGGGAGTCTGCATACTGTATGATTCCAAATCTATAACATACTGGAAAAGGCAAAATGATTGAGAAAGTAAAAACATTAATGATGGGGCATGAACAGGCAGAGCACATGGGAATTTTAGGGCAGTTAAAATACAAATCCATAGAATATACAATATCAAGAGTGAACCCTAATACACTCTACGGACTTTGGGTGATTATTGTGTGTCAGTTTAGGTCTATCAATTGTGACAACTGTAGCACTTTGGTAGAAGAGATAATAATGGGGGACAGTATGCATATGTAGGGGTGGCAAGTATATGGGGATGCTGTACCTTCCCTCAGCTTCTGTGAATGTCAAACTGCTTTAAAAGAATGAAGTCTTTATTTGTAACAAATGGGATAAATGAATGTTTTAAATCACTAAGTTTGGACATTGGGGTAGGGAACATTGAATGGCATGGTAAATTTCTCATTTTGAAAAGGCTACTGTGTATGTAGTATAAAGACTTGCACTGTGAAGAGTGTATTGGGCAGAGGCAAACTGATTAGGTGGCGTTACAAAGGTGGTAACTTGGGATGTGGTGGTAGATTATTGATGTTATAATCCAAGAGGTACTGAGATAATGATAATGAAGATTTGGCATTGACCCACTATGTAAGATTTAAGGGGTTGGATTCAACAAGGTCTTTGGCTTGTGTAGCTAGAAGTTTGGTGATTCCATTCTCTGATATAAGAATCACTGAAAAAATGACTAGATTTGGTGAAGGAAAGAAGGGGACGGTTATTATGAGAACAGTTTTGAATATGCTGAGATTAAGGAATTTTTGAGATATCCAAACGGAAATGTTGATTTGAATCTTGGCACAAAGGAGAGCTTTGATAAAAGATACAAATTTTCTAATTACTGGTATGTTTAGGATTAGGAAAGCACTAGTTTGAATAGGGTGGCCTAGAAAGGAAGACCAGAAAGGAGAGGGTAGGCTAGAACTGAGCCTCATGGAAGGCCAAATTAATGGCCTGTTAATGATGGAGAAGAATGCAGCCATAATAGTGAATGAAGGGTGGTCAGAGAGCTAGAGGTAAAAACTAGAAGCAGCCAAGTGGACTGTTCCCTTTAGGGAGCATGGCAAGGAGGGTCAAACAGTGCTCAAAGCACTGTTTCTATGATGAGGACTGAAATGTGTTCCTTGACTTCTGTCTCAACTGTTAGAAAACGTTTCATCTACTGGTGGTGAAGTCTTTTGCCAGTCAAATGAAACACACCATTTAAAACGGAAAATGCAGAGTCAAACAGAGATGGAGAATTGCTACTTTCCTTAAAAAAATTAGGATTCATATTGTGGCTGAAGTTTTGTCATTTTCAATAGTTGACTTAAGCAAACTGAGTGCCTGCAGCAGGCACACAGCAGCACATGTTCTAGTTTTGCATCTAGCATTTACATTTTCATTAAAATGTAAAATCCTTATGAGGGGTATTAACTTTTTTATTAATAAAAATGGTTGATTAGTAATCAGAAACATTTTCAGGGAAATGACAACAGATGCATATTAGGTTCCAAGACAGCTGAAAAATGCCAATGCAAATCAGTTTGGGTGGATTATTCCTCATCAATGTCTGTTTTTAATGCAGCATTTACATCGTTAGCATCTCAGAAACAGACTAAAATTATAAAATTTAAAGGTGAATTATAAGGGAAACAGAAAAGTAAGTGGGTAGATTATAGATTGTCCTCAGGTTACACCTCCTTTTTTATAAGTCAAATGTAAAGCAATAGTGGAATTGTTTAGGGGATAAGGAGACTTTCTGTATACTTAGCATGCCTGTACCAGTATTTGAGGATGATAACACTCCTGCTAGTATAAAAATGAATAAGAAACAATCCACTATGTAATATATCAATGTCATCTAGATAGCTTTCACTCATTGCAAAAAAAAAAATACTGCATTTATTCTTGTAAACACAGTAATGTTTAAAATCTTTATATGGTATACGGGAATTATATGGAAAATAAAAGGATACATAATTTCAGAGATTTCCTTACAAGTCATTGGTGGTTTGTACAATCAGAAGTTAAAATAACTATGTTAGTTTTATCTTGTTTATGAACCAAAGTTGTTTAGATAATCCAGTCAAAATGTTTCGTTGAACTACATGATGTTTTCATACAAGACAAAATAAAATAAAATATAAAATAAATCACAACACAGGAGTCAAACAACATACAGATGCCCAATAATATGGCTTTTCCTATAATCAAGGAGAGGAGTACAAAAAAATGTTAATTCTCATAGTGGGTTCTCTGTGAGTTCACTTCTTTTTGAATCTAACTTTTTTATCCTCAGATCTTATTTTCTCTTCAATGTAAATTTTTCTTCTAATATTTAAAGTTTAATTAACCTTTATAAAAAGTCCCCCATTTCACACCCATATCAAGTGTTCTCCTAGAATATACTTCTTAACTCTAACAGCAGGGAAAGATGAAGTTTTAGCAGCACACCTAACAGTCTCTCTGGAACTCTAAATCCAGAAACATTCAAGTTCAGCCCTTCCTTCAGAACTTCTCTGGTGCATCTTCATTTCCATCTTCCTAATTGCCCTGACTGGAATTTTTGATCTTTGAGTCTTTCTCTCTAATACGTGCATGTTAGCACACACACACACACACACACACACACACACACACACACACACACACTCATTGCCCAGACTGAAATTGTTGATTTTTTTTGCTTTCTCTTGTACACATATGACACTTGCTCCATGAAAAGCATTAATTTCAGAATTAGTGCAATCTAAACCCATATGAGGAAATAAGGAAACGTTTTTCTATCTCATATTTGAAAGCCTTGAAACAATAGACAGTGGTTCACATTATTATGTAGGTTCTGCTGATTCACTTCCTTATTCCTGGCTTTAAAATGAGACACTTACAATCTATCAGAAACAAGAATGAGGCACATTGCTGGGATATAGGTAGCTACTACTTTGGCTACACGTGCAATTATTTCTAATAATATGAGGTCCTGTTCTTAGGAGCCCATTTCATGTTCAGGCTCTGGAGAGAGGGGAGGTTTTATTGTAATTACACTGGGTTCTCTATAAATAAGTGAAAATGAGGCTCCATATTCTGCAACATTTTCAAATGTTTTCTAGGCTCTGTAGAATGATATTTGGTAGAGAGCATGCAAGATAATTGGGAGTTCAAGTAAGAATTACCTTTTTATCACCATACTCCTTGTTGAAACATTACATATCTGTAGGATTTATTGATTCATTCTTTAGTCATTAATTGATTCAGTCAAGTTATTTTGCTTATTCCAAAAATGTGTGCCTATGATTCCTAGGTTGTTTATAAATGAGGATCTTGGAGCAGTATGTCTGCAAGCTCTTTTCTTTCTATATGATTTGCCCAGAGTAATTTGCATATTCACCTAGTTCAGGTCTTATTATACAGATTAAGGCCATATTTACTTAATATCCTTCTTTTATCTCATAATGACAATAATGTCCCCCAGTCCAGCAATCAAGCCCTAGAAGTCTGCAGAGTATTCCTTCACTGGTCAAATAATGTTGAATTCTCATTGGAAATAGATAGTCTGAATAGCAGAGAAGAGCATCAAGAATATATTTCCAAGTGCTTTCTGCTCATTTTGTGCTCCAGCACAGATGAGAAAGTTTAGTGTTCAGTGATTCCCAAATCATTTTGCTGAGGCAGATGTCAGGCTGACTGCATGAAAGTCACCCAAGATGATTTTGAAAATGTCAATTTTCAGTATCTTGGTGGGTCTGGGGTATAGTCCAAGACTGTATTTTTAAAAGCTCTTCCAAGTAAGTCTGTTGCTAAGCCAAATTTGTGAACCTAGGCTACATTCCGTTTCCCATCTAAAAGCTCATACTGTTATAAAGTGCTTCAATATTTAGCATATACAGACATGAATTCCAAGGTTTGTCACCCACTATCAGTGTAAATTTGGCCAGGTAATTAACATCAGTGCTTGTTTCTTCATTAATATGTGTCTTGCTAAGATTAAATGGGTTAAAGACATGTAAAATGCTGAAATTTGTTCTTGAAATAGGAAGACATTATTTTCATTTGTATTGTTAATCATTCATTTATTTTTCAGTCAGCAAACATTTATTAGGAACTTATAAAGTGGCAGGCATAGTGTTTCATGTTTGGGGAATATGTAGTAAAGAGTGTCCCCCTTTCCTGTTATCACTAAAAGTGTAGTGTGGAAAATAGATTTACAAATAGTCAAAATGGATATGTTTGGATCAAAGATCTAAACATAGGAGTTAAAATGATAAAACTCTTAGAATAAAACATAACAAAAAAGCTGCATGATATGAGATTTGGCAATGATTTCTTTCACCTGCTACCCAAAGCACAGGCATCAAAAGAAAAAAAAAGATAAATTAGACTATATCAAAATTAAAAAAAAAATTTTCATTGAAAGACAATATCATCATAGTGAGAAAGCAACCCACAGTTTAGGAGTAAATATTTGCAAATCATCTATCTGCTAAGAGATTAGTTTCCAGATGTATAAAGAACTCCTACAACTCAGCAATAAAAACAATTTAAAAATGTGGAAAGATACATCTCTGGAATTTCATGATACAAATAAATATCTATAGACATAAAAATTAGGGTGAGAGAGGATGGAAAAGTGAGATAAACTTCATTTTGGTCTAATCTTGTCAACTGTTGGTTGTAAACTCTACTAAAAGGGAGAAGAAGTGCAACTACAATGAGATGTCATTTCACACCCTGAAGGATTAATATTATGAAAAAACAAAACAAAACACAAATAACAAATGTTAGTGTGTATGATAGTTAATTTTATGTGTCAGTTTGGCCAGGCCATGGTACCCAGGTATTTGGTAAAAGATTATTTTGAATGTTTCACAGAAGGTATTTTTCAGATGAGACTATTTTTTTATTGGAATACAGTTGATATACAATATTATATTGGTTTCAGATGTAAAACATAGTGATTTGATAATTATATGCATTACTAAATGCTCACCATGGTAAGTATAATTACCTCCTTCTGCTATACCAAGATATTACAATATCATTGGTTATATTCTCTATGCTGTGCTTCCATTCCTGTGACTAATTTATTTTATAATTTTAAGTTTGTACCTTTTTATCTCCTTCACCTATTTCACACATCCTCCCACTGCTCTCCCCTATGGTAACCAAGAGTCTGTTGTTAGCATTTATGGGTCTTTCTCTGTTTTGTTCGCTTTGTTTTTTAGATTCCACATATAAGTGAAATCATATGGTATTTGACTTTCTTTGTCTGACTTATGTCACTTATCATGATATCCTCTAAATCGAACCATGCTACTGCAAAGGGCAAGATTCCGTCCTTTTTATGACCAAGTAATATTCCATTATGTCTATGTACCATATCATCTTCATCCATTTGTCTATTGATGGACACTTGAGTTGCTTCCATATCTTGGCTATTGCAAATAATTTCATGATAAACATAACTGTGGATGTATCTTTTAGAATTAGTGATTTTGTTTTCTTTAAGTAAATTCCCAGAAGTGGAATTCGGATGACATTAAATTTAAATTAGTAGATTTTGAGTAAAGTAGATTACACTCCATAATGTGGGTGAACCTCATGCTATCAGTTGTAGAACTTAATGGAAAAAAGACTGACCTTCCTCAAGGAAAGTGAGTTCTATCATCAGCTTGCCTTTGGGCTCACACTACAGCACCAACTCTTCCATGGGTCTCCAGCCTGATAGCCTGTGTATCATATTTTGGACATTTTTAGCCCCTACAATTGCATGAGACAATTCCTTAAAATAAATCTTACACACACACATGGGGGAAAATATATATGTATATATATATTAGTTTTGTTACTAAGAACTCTAATAAGGTTAATAATGTGAAAAGAAGTCAATACCCTTGTGCATTGCTGGTGGGAATGCAAAATGGTGCAGCCACTGTGGAAAGCAGTAGAGTAATCTTTCAAAGAGTTAAACATGGAACTGTCATGTGATTTAGCAATTCTACTTCTGGATTTATATCCAAAAGAAGTGAAAGCAGGGGCTGAAACATATTTGTGCACATACATGTTCATAACAACATTTGTAGTAGACAAAATTAAAACAATCCAAGTTGCCATCAATGGATGAAATGATAAAGAAAATGTGGTATACACATACAGTGCAGTATTTTTCAGTCTTAAAAAGGAAGGAAATTCTGACACATGTTATAACATGGATGAATGTTGAAGACATTATTCTGACTGAAATAAGTCAGCCATAAAAGGAAAATACTGTATGATATGAAATACCTACAGTAGTCAAATTCACAGACATCCAAAAGTAAAATGGTGCTTGCCAGGGTCTAGAGGTGATGGGGAGGGGTCAGGGGAAAAGCGGAAGTTATTGTTTAGTGGGTACATAGTTTAAATTTTGCAAGATAAAGAGTTCTGGGGATTAGTTACACAACAATGTGAGTATACATAATACTTAAAAATGATTAAAATGTTAAATTTTATATTATGTATATTTTACCACACTGCAAAAATCAATTTTTTTAAATCAATGTGTTTAGAATGAAAATGGAATTAATGATGAGTTCTGGATTCACAGAAGAAAGTAACACTGAACCCTGTCAGATCGGGTGATGTGAGAGAGTTTTCAGCCCTCTTTACAGAAGGTATAATGATAACATATTTCAGGGGTTCAGAGAGAAGCACCTGAGGAACAGGGGAGATGAGTGGTTGTGCATTGGAGGCCTGAGAACCTCTCAGAGAACTGCAAATATTTTAATAATGTAGAGTCTGAGGCTGAAGAACGGCTCAAAAATGAACTGAAAACAATGTAGGTCTCATATCATCATCTGCGTTATCTTGGACATTGTTTTTAACAGTTTCACAGCTCTCTTCCCCCTTCGATTTCTACTTAAAAAATTAAAAGTCTACAGGAGATTCTGTGGTTTAGATGAATTTGACAACCATTGGCTAGATCATATCCTGTCTAGGAGTTTAGACCTTACCTTGAAAGTAGGTTCTTAATATGTGTTAACATTAACAGGTTTATAACCAGATTTACTTTGAAAACATCTACTTTGGTGTGGCAGTGTGTGAATAGATTTGGAGAGATTTAACCAGTCGGGGACAGTATGGTAGGGAGGAGGGGACCAGTTAGGAAGCTATGAAATAACTAAGCAGGATATTAAAATGGTAGGAATATGACGGCTGGAATGAAGAAGGGAAAGAAATTAATCATGATCATTATTACCTAAATATACTGGTGATTTTTTGTATACTGATGCAACAAACTTGGGGAAATTTTACTTTTTTTAAATTTAGCAATCACTTATATGACTACCATGTGCCAGATGCTCCATGGAACACATCAAATTTTAGTATGAAAACAATAAATTCTGTTTGAGAATGTTAAAACCTTTTGCTATATTCACATGGGCATTTTTTTGTTTTGTTCTGTTTTGACATAGGGATTTCTAAGGAGAAAGAGAGTATTTGATAAAAGCAAGGAACTGAAATCTATGATAGTGGCTAAGTGCTAGGAATGGCAGTCAGCTGCATTGTAGGAGATACACTGGACTAGGGGATATGCATATCCTCCATTATAAAATAATGCAAAACAGTAGTATCTTGTGAATAGGGCTTATGAAATCATTCACCTACAAGTTATTTGTACTATATTTAAAGGGCATAGCAAAAGGGTTCAAAGAAAGTTGAGGAAAATGATCATAAAGAAGGAAAACCAAGAAAATCAGTGTTTTAAAATATAGGTTTCATTATTTAAGTATGGCAGAGCGAACAGATAAGGAGAAGACTGCCATTGAAAAGACAGTTTGTTATACTCACAGCTCCCAAGAAGGAGCATGCCACAACATAGTGGGGGCACCTGGGGAAACACTGGGGTTGTAGGTCAGAAGACAAAAGGGGATGGGGAAATGTGGGGAAGAGTTTTTGCTGTGGTTTCCATAGGAAGTAACAGGTGAGTCAGGGTCAGTGGGATTAGGGTTGGCTAGTTTGAATAATTTCAGCAGGCTCTGGGGCAGAGGGGCTGTCTCTAGCTGTCTAGTGCCGGACCCTGGAGTGATTACGGTAGATGGGTAGTGGCTCATCAAATGAAGGATAGATAGAAGAGATCGTTGGGGGATGTGGGCTGTGGATTGGTTGGCATTGCACCTGAATGCCATGCTTCTCTAGGAAATTGGCTAATCCAGGGAGAGTCGGCAAAGCCCAGGTATCAAAGCATCAAAACACAGAAAACAAAAGACATGGTTCATACAGTCAGATATTAAGGAAACAAGTTAAAACAAGTGTGTCAGTGAGAGGTCAGTAATGCCATATTCTAGCACTCTAAAAAGATGGTATCTTAGGTTACAGATCACATTACCAAGTAATGTCAAATTCTGACAAGTAGTGGAGCAAAACTCACCTGTAGTCAGTTTAGGTGGGACTTGAAGGTTAGGATGGAAAGAGAACAAATATAAACTATAAATAATTTTTTAAAAATAAGTAAGAAGTTGGTTTTGAAGTAAAAGTGTGTGCTAGGGTAATGTCTCGAAGGGGAGGTTTACTTTTTTTTTTTCATATGAAAGACTTGAATGTTTAAGGGATGAAATGAAAAGTCATTGTGAAGGGAGATCTGGGAAACAGAAAAGGTTGTCAATAACTGACGGAGCAAAGGTCAGAGGGAAGAGATCTGAAGTACAGAAGCAGAAGTTAGCCTTGAATAGGATAGACAGCAGTTCTCCTAAGTACAGGTATGTTTGTACATATGTAGATGTGCATGTAGATGAGATTATTAATTTCTGATCATCTATATACCTGTATGCAGTGAATGAAAGACATATAATGACAGTTTAAAAGTTGAGTTTCTTTTTCAAGTGGCAAAAAATGAAATAAAAACAATTTGGTGATGGTCCCAATAGAGTAGGAATATATGAATTTGTGGTCTCACCAATCTGCATAGTTCTGCCTTTTTTTTTGGCAATCCACAGAAATTCATGTAAAAATTGTAGGGATGAATCATTGGACCACCTTTGCAGTTTTGGGTTTTATCTTCAATATGATTGAGTGTAGGTTCAGCTGGATAGGAAGTTAATCACCTTGATGTTAGAATAGTTAGTAGAATAAGAAAGGAAGCAAGGTAGGACAGAAGTAACAGGAAATCAAAGTAAAAAGAAAAGTGGTCAAGGCACAAAGGATATGGAGTGGTGGTAGACAGAGGGGACTAAAGGTGTATAAGAGCTAGAAAAAATGTTCAAGGCAGGATATTGGAATGTAGGGTCTCCAAGGTGAGTCAGGATTACCCAGAAGATAAAGTCCAAGTCATGCCAGGGCAACTTTATCCTCGAGTTGTTCAAGACAACCCTCAGTGTCATCCTTGACTCTGCTATTTCCATCACAGCCCTGTCCAAATTGTCAGGGATCCTATAAGCTCTTCCGCCAAAATACATCTAGACTCTAATCACCTATCACCACCATCACATCTATTCTGAAACAATTGGTCTTTCTGTTTCTACCTTGCCTCCACAGAGTCTACCTCTAGCCTACTAAAATCCAGCATTATCATTTAAAAAATGTAAATTCACATCCCTCCCCTGTTCAGTATTCTGCATGTATCTCTATTACCTTCTTAATAAAGATCTTAGAATAGCCACTCTGGCTGAACCTTCTATTACTCTTCTCCTTGCTTAGTTTTCTTCAGTCTTGTTATTCCTCAACCTCAGTAGGCACCCTTCCCACCTTCAAATGGGCTATTCTCTATCTTCCATTTTATTTACTACCCTGTTTGGCAAATCCCTTCACTTTTTCACATCTTTGTTTGAATCGTGCTTTGACCACTCTTATTCTGCAAACTGTCCCACCCACCTCTTTTTCTTCATATCACTTTTTGCCACTAACATATATGGTTAAGTTAATTATTAAATTATCACTTGTCATCTGCCAACTCTCTGTAATGTGTCGGCTCCAGGAAACAGCCTTCTTTGCTCACAGATCTATCCCAAACATCTAGACTAGTGAATGACATATACTTATGTTGATAAAAATTTGTTCAGCTAGTGATTTGGAGAAATTGAAATAAAGAAACAGGGCCAACAGGCCCCTGTATGATTTCCTGTGGAAAATGAATAGTTCAAAAGAGATTTGGGTATAGATAAAACCTGAAACATGTGCCAGATGTCTTCATTCTAGATGCAGGAGGGACTGGTGCTCTCAAGATGCCAGCACTGAAAGAACAATAGGAGGCTGTACAAAGATCTAATTAAATGGCAGTGAAGCCACACCAGAATGAGGAAAGATAATTCTGTGTCTTGTTTACTTTATGCCTCATTCAGATGCTTTGTATGTACAGCATGAGTTGTCAGTCTGCATGGATTTCATATGACAGGATGAAATATTTTGCCTTATTAATCTTTCTTTATGGGACCTTTGGGATAACCTTTTCATGTAAAAGACAAATTGATTCGAAGAGAGTTTTAAAAAAAAGTAACAAATGTCAGTGAAAAAATCTTAGATATAAAATAATTACTAGATTAACCAAACTGTCTGTCATTCTTCCACATGTGAACAGCCATACTGTTTTAATGAGAACAATGATGATTCCAGCTGGGGTAAAAATTCGGAACAGTCCAGATAGGAAAACCATTTTCTGAATGCCCTACAAAGAAATGAATTATTCATTATAAAATGATCCCTTTCACATTATCCAGGGCAAACATTATTTCATTGCAAGTCTATTTTATTCAATTTTTCCATATTCTTTAGTAATAAAGCTCACAAGTTTTTAAAGTTAAGTAAAGAATATATCACTAACATTTCAGGCAGTGTAGTATTACAAGTTCCCAGAAATGCCTGGAAGCATCCCACTTGGGTCTATTCAGGGATAGCTTATTTTCCATCTTAAACGTATAAAGTAGAAAATGGACATAACAAATGTTTCAGTTTGTTCCCTAGACATGGTTTGAAGCAAAGGTAATACATAACCATAACATAAAACACGACAGTGTCTTTCTTAAGGTATTCATATCTAGTGATATCTTGGAAGTTTCATTTATTAAGCAAATGGGAAAACCCAGTCTATTCTTTCTTTTGTAAATAAACGTTAGTCAAGCATATAAAAGTAGGCATCTACATCATCATATGCTCTTATGTCCTGTTACATGGAATGCAAGTACAAAATATTTCACTTCTTAGGCTAGCACATCATAACTAAAATCAAGAATCTACCCAGTGTCTCAGAATATAGTGAGGGCATGTATTCACTCAGAATGTTTCGTTGCTCCCAAAGTCTTTGCTTTTTAATATGGCATGATTTAATTTGCATTTGCCCAAGGAGAAGTGATGTTTAGCAACTTTTTATATGCTTCTTTGCCATCTGTGTACAAATATGCTTACTTGCCATCTGTATGTATATGTACATATACTCTTCTGTATATATATATATACTCTTCTTTGGTAAGGTATCTGTAAAATATTTTGCCCAATTTATTTGAATAATTTGTTTTCATACCATTTAAATTTGAGTTCTTTGTATATTTTGGATACAAGTCCCTTATCATATATGTTTTGCACATATTTTCTCCCAGTCTGTGGCTTGTGTTTTCATTTTCTGAACAGTATGTTTCACAGAGCAGAAGTTCTAAATTTTAATAAAAATCCAACTTACCAATTTCTACTTTTATAGCTCATGTTTGTGGTGATATATCTGAAAATTCATTACCAAACCAAGATCATGTAGATGGTTTACATTTAAGTGTATGATAAACTTTGAGTTACTTTTTAAATAAGATGTAAGATCTGTGGCTAGGTTCACTTTTTTGCATATGAATATCCAATTGCTTCAGCACCATCTGTTGAGAAGACAAATGTTTCTGCATTAAACTGCCTTTGTACCATTGTCAAAACTCAGTTAACCATATTTCGGTGAATCTATTTCTGGGTTCTTTATTTTGTTCATTGTTCTACTTACCTATTTTTTGGCCAATACCACAGTGGGGTAGCTTTATTAGTAAGTCTTAAAACTGTGTGGCATGAGTTCTTCCATTTTATTTTCTTTAATGTTTTGTTAAATTTCTCAGTTTTTCTTAACATTCAGAGAAACGTTCAAACCTTTCCTTCCAGGGTTAGAAAGGAAATTTCCTTAGTCATGTCCTATTTAATACTAAAGGAATGTAATTCTGAGTTGTTCCACAATTACTTATGCCACAGAAAAAAATTAATTTAATGCTATCTTTAGCTAAGCATATTGGATATGACAAATAAGCAAGTTTATAGAACTCTTAATTAAAATACATGCTTAAAGTAATATTCAGTTTCCCATTTTTGTGTAGCAATGACATACAACTGAGATAAAATCATCTGAAAATTCCCATTGTGGTCTTTATTGGACACTCTTGATCATTTGTTGATTTTTACATGAAACTAGAGAATGTAGAGAAAGCTTATGAAATTCTTCCGCAAAACCAGCACATTTGAAAGTAAACCATTAAGGCATCAGTATACTTAAAATTTACAAATGAGATTAATTTCTTTAAAAATATTTTAAACTTCATCAACATACTTCAATGAAATTATCCACAGATTCTAATTTAAATGTAACAATAGGTAGTTTTTTAATCACAAGGAAATTTCAGAAATAGGCCCTGATATAACTTCTAATGTGATTTTTAAAAATTCATATCAATAATATTAAACTGTATATAGTAAAAACCAACTGATTTTATTAGTACATTTCTTTGTTTTAAAATTCATCAATTGCATATATATATTTCCAAAGTAGTGACTTTATTTTAAAAATCAATCCCTGTCAATAATTTAATCTTGAAAAGCAAAAAAGTTCAGAAGTAAAAATCAACACATTTTCTCTCCTGAGACATTCACCATTCATAAGCTAAATTAATGTTCAAAGGTATAAATGTAAAGTAGATAGCTACAGATAGGTGTAAGTGTAGGCATAGGTATAGATATAGGATATATGTTTCCCAAACTTATTTTTTTTAGTTGTGCATAAAACACACATGATCAGGACACATAGTCCATATTTTCTTTATTCTACAGGAATCATTTGAAAAATCAGGAGGCCAAAGAATATGGCTTTAAGACTGGCTAAAAATAATGATGGAAATAAGTGCTATTGGATAGGGGATATAGAATAGAGTTCTCAAGAAATAACCTGAAATATAGGGTACCTAATAAGTCAATCAAATTATTTCTTTTTGCTAGCACAGATTTTTGTTAGCCATTTTGCATATATTTATACATGTAAAGATAGATACATATTTAAATAAGCATCAGTGCATCCATCATTCAACAAATGATATTTAATATTAGTATTATGTTCTTAATACTGCATATTTTTTATACACCTTGTAAGTGAAAGTGGAAATATGTGAATATATTTAAAAGTGGGTTCTAGTGAATGTTTTTCTCTTTTGGTTCTATAACTTTAAATTATAACTGTGAAACAAAATACAGCAACCATTTATCTTTAAAAACATAAATGCCATGAAGATTCAAGAAGTGGAAAGAGACAGTTTCATTTCTTTTCCTGGAATGCATTGTCTTTCATGTTACCTTATAAAATCTAACTTTCATGTAACTTCAGTGAACATATTCCTTGATTCGGTATCTTAAAACTATCTCTCCAAACAGGAAATGGCCTTTGAAAAACTTGTTTTTCAACATTTTCTTTCCAAAGTAGAATCAATATAGAATTCTTGCATTATACATTAACCATTTTACTTAATATCTGTCAGTTTTATTGTTTTACTCTGTCTCATATATTTCTGAATTGTTCTTTAAACAAAAGAAATTTGACAAAATGAGAAATTTAAATATGACCAAATAATACTTTTTTTATTCAATCAAAAATATTTTTCAAGGACCTATTATGATCGAGTCAGCATACACAACATTAACCTCTAATATTTAAACACCAAAATGCCTAATAATCGGAGGTAACTTAACCACAATGCAGGTGTGATTTGATTAATTTTATAGGCATGATATGGAAATTATGACACCAAGGGAGACTGAGAGGTGGAAAACACATATTAATTGGGGTTTGCTTCATGAAGGAGCCATCCTTTGAATTAAGCACTGATTATTGGTAGATTTTGACAATAGAAAAGTGGGAAGGATTCCAAGGGATTTACAAACTAATCTCGTGGGGTCTATGGGGTTTCTGAAGGTAGTTCTGCAACATTTTGAGCATCAAGAGAAAGTTCACCAAATAAATGAATTTTCTGAGGACCATTTGCTTTAGGAATTACTAAAAGTCAAATATTGTTGGAACTTCTTAGCATTAGAATTCTAACTTGGAATTAGAAGGAGATAAGTGCTATGAAATAGAAGGAAACATTTGCTATCAGGAAAACAAAACAGAGAAGCAAGGCAGGGAATGCTGGGGGAAGGGCGGTGGTGACCAGCAATTTTAAATGGAGATGTCAGAAAGTAAGGTAACATTTTAAGCCAAGACTTGTTGGAGATAATTACTAACCAATTAAACATCCTGGGGAAAAGCGTTCTCAGCAGAGGGAACAACTGGTTCAAAATCTGTCAGGAAGAATATGTGTGCTAGGCTTAAAACAACCAGAGGGGTGAGTGTGACCGAGTCAAAGGGAACCCAGGCAGAAGATGGAAGAAGGATCTGTAGAAAATCAGGTCGAAGAGGTAAGGATCAGAAAGTGTAGGATCTTGTGGGCAGTTATAATGATTTGGGTTTTGCCTTTGAATGACATGATAGCTCGTGGAAGATCCAGTGTTGATGGGTGACACATTCTGACTTCTGTTTATAAGTATCACACTGGCTGATGTACTGAGAAGAGACTATACTAGGCCATGTGGAGTAGAAATTGCCAAACTTGTTAAGAGGTGATTGCAATAATCTAGTCAAGAGATGATAAGAATTTGAACCATCATGGAAGCAGCAAAGATGTGAAAAATACTTTGTCTTCAGCTATGCATGATGACAGGAGCAAAAATATGATCTTGGAACAAGTGCTTTATATTGACAATCTGACAGCAAAGAAACACTAATATGGTATTGTAGGGATGCAAAACTTTCTACCCATCTAAGGTTTTCAGCTGGAACTCTTTAACAGAAAGATGAGCAAAAGAAAAAACAGTTTATTAATGCATGCAGCACACAGAACACAGAAGAAATCTATACCAAAAGTAACTCTAAATTGTATTAACCAGAGATGCATGCTTGGTCTCCTTGCAAGAAAGAATTCAAGAACAGATACAAAAAAAGTGGATGAGCATTAAGAGTTTATTTGGGGAATAAAGTTCAGAGAAAGATAAGAGTACATACACACTGGAGAGTTGGGGTACATGCAGACCCGGAGGGGTTAGTGCTGAGGGAACAATAGGAAACCTTTTCACATAAAGAGAGATGAATACTCACTAACTGGGGTTAGGTTTCAAAGGGGACAGGTGGAGTCTTTTCTGGGTTTGGGCTTGCTCTACCCTCCTGTTGGGTGGAGAGATTTTTTTTACTATATTTGGTCTCATCAGAACATCCTGTCTTGAGGAGATGTGATTTTTACTATGCTAATGACAGAGGGGCATGATTTTTACTAAGTTAAGGGATTTTCGGCTGACGTTTGGGTCAATTTCTCCTCCATGTTGGAACTAGCCAGTTTTGGCTAGTCTATTATCTATATTCTCACCCCACATCCCACAGGAACAGCTCACACTCAATGTGCAGAACGTAAGCAAGCATGCCTCCAGTCTTCCTCCCTCGCCCTGCTTACATCTAGCTATCTACCTACTTAACAATAGCAGTTTAGAATTCAAATTTATATAGCTCCTTCAACAAAGAACAAGAAATTTATAGAGACAAAAGAAAGTCGTTTTTAGCTTCCAAGGTTGGCAAACTATAGGAAAGTAAATAAATGAGAGGGAACTAATGGAGTAAGGTTTCCCTGAGTACCATCTTTTGGCTGATAAAGAGTCTGTCCTCCAGTGAAAAGAGAATTTATTTCCTGCCTTTAGGCATAGCAGGGGGAGCTTTTTCTTGGTGTGCTGCTTTTTAATTGCCTTCAGCTCAAAATAATTTTTATGTCAAAGAGGCAAATATTGGAGTTGACATATTCTGGTTTCTTTCAGTAACATTAGGAAAAAAAAGAATTAGGGTATAATAAATAAGGTGCTGAAAATGGAAGGATAACGAGGTCTGTAGAAGATAAAACTGTGTAACAAAGGATTCAAAGGTAGTAAAGCATGCTTGAAGAAAAACTATTAAAAATGATTAGGCACACAAAATATATAATGGATAGTTTTTTCAATAGGTAATTTGGGATTTATTCAACAAATATTCTTGTGCTCTTTCCACATGGTGGGTCCTGATCTAGTTTTTAGAGTGGGATACAACACAAAACATAAAGACTGCTGCCATAAAATACAGAATTCTAAGGCCAACAAGATCGTAAAGAAATTTTTAATAGTACATTCATCAACAGTGTTAAAAGAAAAATTGGGGTACATTAAAAATCAATTATAATTGGGCAGCACCAGCTCGGAAGTGATTAGGAGTACTCCACCAATAGGACGTGGGGCAAGACTCCTGTAGAGAAGACATGGAAAACAAAACGAGAAGATTATTTGATTGGCTGCAGCTCAAGCAGTTGCCTTATTTGGGAACCTAGTTGCCTCTTTGTGATCGGTTGTCCTTACGCTTTGATTTCTAAAGCTTCAGGCACTTACAGGCTCAGGGTTGGGTGTGCTTACTAGGCTGTCAGGGCATTCGAATCACTGCAGTCTAATGTTTAATTATTTTGACAAGTGCAATACTTGGAACAGCATATATTGTTACAATACTATATCAAAAGCATGTCATAGTCAGATTCATGATCCTGTACAAATAGTTTAAACTTATGCCACTTATGCTGTTGATTCTAACAGTCATATGTGAGAAAAACTAAGAAATGTTTTTGCTTTGGAAAAAGATCTTATTAATATGTACCATCTATTATTCTTTCCTTACACACACACACAAAAAGTTCTGAAAAGATGATCTTTGTGTTTAATACTATTTAAGATATAGTGATTTATCATAAGAAATAGATATTTGGTTTTTAACTACTGTTCCTTTCACTTAGAGCCTAAAACCCTTGTAAATTCCTGTATAAGAACCAAAGGGGGGCATCTTTTGTTCTAACAGTTTTGTGCCAAGATCCTGAAATAGCTCTTGAGCCATAAAAGTAAAACGGATGTCTTGTTTCATAACAAGCCCCTTTCAGTCACACTGGAGTTTATGTTAATGAAGTGACTTTTGAAAGCCCCTAAGGTTGGGGGCTGGTTCCCAAAGGAACAAGACACTGCTTAGAAAGTTGTAACTTACAGCCCCATTCCCCAGACCTCTGGGGGAGGGAATAAGAGATTGAGTCCAGTCCACAATGGCAGATGATTTAGTCAATCATGCCTACATAATGAAGCCTCCATAAAAGCCTAAAAGAATGGTATTTGTAGATCTTCTTGGTTGGTGAGCACAGGTTGATGCTGGGATAGTGAGTGACACATCTGCAGAAGCCAGGGAAGCTCTGTGCCCTTTGCCCCATACGGTGCTCTACGCTTCTCTTCCATCTGGCTGTGTCTGTGTTACATTTTTTATAAGTGGTACTACAGTAAGTAAAATGTTTCCTTGAGTCCCTAAACTGTTCTGGCAAATTAATGGAACCCATGGATGGACTCATGGGAACCTCCAGTTTGAAGCTGGCCCTCAGAAGCACAGGTAAAACCTTACCTTGAAATTGGCATTTCAAGTATGTGTGTGTTTGGGGGGTGGAGGAAGGGGGAGGTGAAGAGGCAGTCTTGTGGGAATGAACCCTTGACCTATGGGATTTCATGCTGTCTCCGGGTATTCAGTGTCAGAATTGAGTTAAACTGTTAGGACAATCAGCTGGTGTCCAGAGAACCTGAGAACTGCTTGGTGTGGGAAAAATGTAAATGTCCACACATGTGACCAGAGTACAGAAGTGTTGAGTGTCTGCGTGAACGTGTAAAGGAAAACAGAGTTTTTTGTGTTTTGTTTTCCTTTCCTCTCTCCACTACATAGTCAAATACCCCTGTAGTCTTCTCCCTCACCAGGGCCAAGATAATTTAAATGCCCATAACTAATTTCATTTTTTAGTTTGTTGGTTGGCTGGCCTAAGCATTAAACTGGCACAAGACAGAAATAGGAGAAAAACAAATTTAACGCATATATAGAGGAACTCATAAAAATGAGTCCCAGAGAAAGGACCAAGGCAGGCAGCTTTTATATCTTTTAGACAAACAAAAACAAAAACAAAAACAAAACAACCCCCCTCCCCCATAAATCTGTGAGAAATTGACAGGATAAAGAAAACTCATATTGGGGAGCTTCAATTCTAAGGAATTCTAAACAGAATTTTGTAGGGAATAGGAAATTAGTCAAAGTAACAGTTTGTTTATATAGTCTTCTGGGCCCTGAATTCCCTCTCTGGTCATAAGGATGTGTCTTTGCCTCCTGGTACGACAGGGTGATCTTTCACAGGGGAGATTTATCTCTTGTTCTCAGGGGGACAAAGGAGAATCAGAGTACCCTTCTTGCACTGCCAGTTTCTTAAGTAACTTTAATTCAGAATAATCAATATGTCACTGTGACATATCTTGAGGTGTGTTGCCCCAAGCCCCAACAATTTCTTTAAGTCAAAATATTGCATTTGAACCAAGGAATATAAATATACATTTTTGGTAGTTTTGAGTATGGTATATTTTTATTTGCACTACCTAATAACTTCTAACACGGAAATCTACCTTTGCTTTTCCGTCAACTTACTCAAACATCAATGGGTCTTCTAGAAGGATTTTTGTTCTGTAGATTTCTATTTTAATATTTAAAAAATATTATTTGTATTTGTGCACTGCTGATTCTATAGGGATTAGAATATAAATGAGATAAGTTCTAATCCTTACTGATATAGGAGCATCCATTTATCTTTTCTACATATTTTCCACTTTCAGACAGCTTGTGCCTATAAGGACATTATTATACTCTCTATATTCATATAGTACTTTACATTTTCAAAATATTCCAAGTTCTATTTTATTTCTTTTTGTCACAGTGTCTTTAGAGTTGAGAGGTAAAAAAATCCTGCAAGTTGATTATCACATAGTAGCAGAGCTGGATCACAATTCCCAAAGTCTCACAAATTCCCTTAAGTCTTACTGTGTAACATATTGAATATTGTGAAGACAATTTTTTAAAATAAGGTGATTAATATAGACATTTATGAAAAGCCTAAATAGTTCATGCCTTCTAATTTAACTGTATGTAAATGATTACACAGTCTCAAACATTCATTTATTGATTTATTTATTAAAAAAATACTCATTGAATCTCTGCTAGACTGCAGTAGGGCAGTGGTGTGTAGACAGATGTTTAACAATTCTTTCTGGGAGAAGAGAAACCCTCCTTTGAAGAACTGGCAGATTTTTTGTGGTATAAATATTTTCAATATGATTGATTTCAGGCTCTCAGCTTGAGAGTCACTGAATGCCAGCTTTAAGAGGGATGTATATAGTCACCTCTGGGAAGCTGGTACAAGATCTGACTCTGGGACACCCTGGGAGGAATCACAATTCCTAAGGGGAAGTAAGGTATTGACAAGAAACAATATTGCCAAAACTCCACAAATGAGTACGTAATGTACTTGTGGGGTAAATGGAAGTTTTCACCCAGAATTTCCCACCTGGCCTTGCTAGTGGTGTGCAGATAAAGGCCTATTTGCATATCAATTGATGTTTACTACAGCAGGGCCTCCAGTTAACCCACGGTAGAGGGTGGAGAGTGGTGGCCATTTCTCACCTCATTCCTCGTGCATAATTGGTCAAACGCCAGCCAGTCACCAGGGACCTGGTGTTCCTCCCATGGAGTTTCTCCCAGAAGAGGTGAGCAGGGGAACAGAGCGCCTGCCATAGCAGCAGGGACCAACAGAGCGGCGCTGGCTAGCAGAGCCAAGCGAGAGGGGGCAGAAAATGCTGAGTGAGAGACTAGACCGTGAGCAATAAAACCCTTTTCCCCAAATCTCACCCTTGTCATCCTTCGGTCTCATAGAAGTCATGAGGAACTTGCTCTGAGCATGGAACCCCCTTCCTGCCAGAGCCCCAATACTATCAGAAGATTGTTTATTTAAAATTGTTTATATAAAAATAATTTAAGTATTCCAAAAAAGAAAATGCCTAAATGCCTTTCTGACTTTCTAACTTTGAAACTGGGTGACAAGTATCTTACTATTCTTTGCTTACATTACTTTTTCTCTTTTAATTTGTAGTGTCACTGACTTGCCAAAATTTAGGATTTTTTCTTTTCACTTGGACAATCTTTTCACTTTAAAATTGCTTTTCCTCATGCAGTAGCCTTTCTTATTTTTATTTCCATTTAGCTTTAGAGAGTTATAAATTGGTGCTTTACTGTTAGTCAATAAGAGCTCTATAAACCAGTCCACCACCAGGAAAGATATGGGCCTGAGGCCTGAGATTGATTCTAGTTAGTATTTAGTTAGAATGATCACAGAAAATATTTTTGACAAAAAGCCCATTTCAAACCTTTGAAAAAAGTGAAATACTTCCAAGTCTTTTCTATCTAAAAGTAGCTGCCAATTTTCAAAGCGCATCAGCCATGTAGCTCTATGGTTTTCCTATTTTCTGTGGCAGGAGAAGAGCCATAATATTTATCCTGTCTAACATGACCCAGTTTGATCCATCTGCTTCCCTGCCTAAATCTCTTCCAGAAATTCTCTGTAGAATTTGCTGTTACCTTGGATTCACATTGAATTATACATAAGAAATATTTTCCCTGTACATGTCTGCTTAGTATGGTGATACTCAAAAAGTGTTTTTAGCAATATGTATGTAAGTTTAATGTTTAGCCAATTTTATTTTAGATCTGCTAAACATTTTTTATTGGCTACACTTAAACATGAGGATTGGTTGAGCTCTTTTTCATGGGTTCCTTTATGCAGTCATTTTAAATAAATGTTTATGCAGCTCGACCTCACAAAAGAAGGAAAATAAACACTATATTTTCACATTGTAGCCTGTTCTGGCTTGAAAAACATGTAATATTTTTTTAAATTTGGTGTCTGCCACTATACATTATCAGAGATGAATGCCCATGCATGACTAAGTTTTCATATCCTATTTTGGTATGCTGATAATTCAGGCTGTCTGCTTTATCATCACTTTAACTTGTCTAGGCCATTGAGGATCAATGGAAACTTGAAATTAACTGCTATTCAAAAAGAATATTACTGCAGATGTAAAAATGTGCATGTGGTTATGAAAAACAAAAGTCAATTTTACTGTATTATATCATGCATATGTCTCTTAAAATTGCTTTATCAATATATGATATATGGCAAAAATAAGTAAAATAAACAAGGAGTATAGGTCTTTTCTCTACTTTCTGTCATTTCATATTAATTTTAATGAAAATACTTTGATTCCGTACATCCTGTGGAGAATAGGAAAATATTTCCCTGTAGGTTTTGTTATTCAGTGGTTATTAGAAAGATACCGAATAGATGCATTTTTTTCTATGACATTAATTTCACTCTTGTTATACCTCAGTAATTGGGATTTATACAATGTTTTCATCTATAAGGTTTGGAGGTGGAGGGAAGCTTGAAACAATACTTAATTATTTATTGGGAGAGACTAGATAATGTTATCTCTGAAATGTCAATAAACATGGAAAACATCATAAAATACAGTATTTTAATCTCTTAAGAAATGTTTTATGATATTTCTTAAATGAATTAGAACCCAGTTCATTATTTGTTCATATTTGATCTGTATGAGATAAAAGGTTATATCCAGCAAGCTAACTTAAAGTCTATATAAATTTATGATAGTAGAAAAATTAGTAATACTTAGTGGATAGAGAGAGAAATTGCAAAGAAATATTACAGTAAGATAGAGTAAAAGGAGCTGAATCGAACTCAAATATAAAAAAGAGCCAAAGGGGCACGTACTTAGCGATTACTCACCGGCAGTTTCTAAAGTCCACACTAGTGAACTTGGTAGCTTGTACATGACGAACGATAGCAATAATAATTTAATTTGCAAAAAAATACTAGACTGTTAGTGAATTGAGAATACGAAATGGGTTGTATCTTTAACAATTAAGTAAAACTCTGTAATGATCAAGAGGAAGTAAATGAAGCAGTCTTTAAGAACAAACTAATAGAATGTTCAAACATCTTGGGTGTACAAGCATATTAACTGGTTTCAGAGTTCAAGTATATTAAAGCTATTTTAGCGGCAAGCAAATTAAATAGATGATAAAAATAATTTCAAATCCTTTGTACAATTACGTGGGTGAGAGGAAGAAGAAAATAAATATGAGAGTGGGGGCATCCTCTTCCATTCCTTATGCTAAAAAAATGTGATTGAAATTTTTCCACCATTTCTCTTCCTTTTTCTTCGAAAGAAACTGGAGTACTTTACAGATTGAATAAATGTTCAAATTCTAGGACACTCTTTATTACTAGAAATGGTGTGTGTGTGTGTTTTGCACAGTCTCTTTTGGGGCATGTGTCCGAGGGTGCTCATCACCAAATAATAACAAGTTTCCAAGAACAGGATTTGAGATCATGTATTATCACCACTTAGACCATGAGTCAAAGTGTGTTCTCCAACCAATATTTACAAGAACTTTCATTGAAAGGTATTAGCAAGAACCTTGATGAAAATACAGCCGTGTCTTATTCCTTATATGTTCCAGTTATTTTAACCAACTTAGAGAGCTTGGGGTGCTGGTACCATAGGTTTCAGACATTCTTAGGTCAGCGAGCTGATACTTACAACTTTCACCAATATTCTTCCCTTTTCTACTTCAAGCACTAATTTATACATGTCAGCAAAGACCATGTGCTAAGCATACCCATGAGTCAAGATTCAGTTACACTAAAT
This sequence comes from Smutsia gigantea, assembly GCA_032199065.1. Taxonomy (NCBI): domain Eukaryota; kingdom Metazoa; phylum Chordata; class Mammalia; order Pholidota; family Manidae; genus Smutsia; species Smutsia gigantea. The sequence goes on along the minus strand of JAVSCE010008355.1, from coordinate 122,329 downwards.
GATCATCAGGGGCTAAGAAAATGTTCCAAGAGTACTCCCTCATTTTATCATCTCCTTAGATTTTACATGGAAAGTGGATGCAGACTGAATTGCTGAAACCTGCCATCTCATTAGGATGAAGATAAGAACATGAGCAGTAAGTGGTAGAACAATGACCTACTGGGATTCTGTTGACAATTTGTTAGCATCTCATCAGGAAGCCCAAAGTCCTGGTGGTGATTAAAATTTTGGATAGCCTAGAAATTATTTATGGCTAGTCTTAAAAATGTGTGGATAAAATGCCTCTCATGTACTCCTTTTTCAGGAAAGAAATGGCAAAAGGGATAGAGTCACACATGGTACAGTCACATATGGTAAATGGTTGCTGCTTTGATTCAGCCTCCTGTGAAAACATATGCAACTGATTGACAACAGAGTGTACACAAGGGGTGGCCGAGAGGAAAAGAGGAACTGTTCGTATGTTAATAGCATTACACATTAGCTGCTACTGAGCTGGGATTTTGGTTTATGTGACCAGACTAAGGTGCAGAGACTTTTGTCTTTCTATCTGCCGGAGGTAAAGAGAGATGCAAAGCAAACCAGTCTGTTCTGTTTTGGCAGGTGAGACCAGAGACAGAAATAGTAACTGCTAAGCCTCTGAAGGGAAATGGTCAATGGCTATCTTGAAATTATGCAGAGAAAAATGAACATTTTATTAGACTCTCACATTTCAAATTTGTGTTAAATGTATACAGAATTATTTTACTATAATAAAAATGGGATATCAAAATAGAGCATAGATACTATGTATACATATAGAAAATTATTGATGAAAAATGTTTACATTTGAATAGCAATCAAAACCACGATTTCATTTTTTCTGCTATTTTCAATTTCTTTAAAAGGTTTTTGAATTGCGCAGTTTCAACTTTTCCCTAAATTCTAGTCAAGCAATTGAGGTCAATATGTATCTTTTACTGGGAGAAAAAAATTTGACCCACAGGGTAAAATGCCCATGAGTAATTTTTACTATATTGGGATTCATTTCTGTCTGCTCTACTTTAACACGATAATTATTAGTTCCTAATTCTTATGTTTCAACTTCACCTGCATTAACATGTTTTTAATTATGATTAAAAAAATCAATAAATGGTAATGGAGTTGGCATACCTTATATTAACAGCATGGAGTGAGAGTGTCATACATTCTTTCAGTAGAATATAGTCTTATACAAAACCTTTATATATAAAATATGCAAAAGTGAAGCTTTTTAAAGGAAGCAAGCCTAGAGCTCCATGGCCTCAACCTCTGCCTCTCCATGAAACTAGGTGTTGAAAATTACTGCTATCCTAGAGAGACTGGAAGTAAGAAGTCCTAGTCCTCTCCTCTACCTTTGAAAACTGGTGCTATTTGAATACCCCCAAGTCTCCTCCTCAGGAAACTAGTGTTAGAGGGTGAAGGAGGCAAACTATCAAGATAAACAAATCAGAAAATTTGGTGAAAGTATATTGTAAAATTATTTAGGCATTATTTTTATTACTGCATTTAAAATGTTGTGGACAACCTAAAAGGCTTCCTTCCTTCCTTCTGTGCCTCTGATGAATCCTTAGCATGTAGCATAGAAAGAAAATGTTAGCTGGGCCAGTGTCATTTTCTACACTGATACAGATTTTACAAGACTTGTCCATGCAGAGGTAGAGGGTAATTACTCATGAATGTGTTTCTCTCGGGGCACCTTGAGAATGATCAAAAAATCAAATCAAATAAAAGCAATTATGCAGGGACAGATGAATTTAGAGAAACAGTATGCTGGCTAAAACCATATATTTGAAATCTTACTGTTTCCTTAAAGAATATTTGGGAAATCTATTAAACATGTTATGTAGTCATGTTGTGGTAATAATGAAGTGAAAAAGTGGTGGCCATTATTATTATTGCCCTGAATGTGTATTTCTGCAGATAACAAAAAGTTTCATTTTGAAAATGTTTTTCTGCTGCTATTGTGCCATGCCTACGGAAGGTATTTAATGAAAGAGATATGATGTACATTCATAGCTCAGACTGAAACAGTATCAACTCAGGTCTTTGTGGCTGAATGGAATACAGTATAAACATTCAACTTCAGCATAAGTGAATCTTCTGAAAAAAATATTACATAGTAGGTATGTAGAATGATTACTACAAATATCGCACTAATGTTTTCCATACCATATTAATGCAAATATAATGTGCTTCGCTCCTGTCGTCTGCCCAGCCCCTTTCCTAATTGGTGCAGGCTGAGTTTCTTTTCCTCTCTGGGAAGTCGTTGAGAAGTGGTTAGGAAGCGACTAGCTTGGAATCATTTTATTTTTCAGTTTCACTTCAATTGTGTGCAGTCATTCTCATTGTTTTACTTTTGTGCTTTTTGTGACATTAAGGATGTCTTAAAAAATATGCTCACCTCCATATTACCTCACATTTTATGAAATTTTCTTTTGGAGATCTTTTACCCTATCACGTCTTCATTGCTGTTCACAATTCCTTCTGGGCATGCAATACCATCATAGCTGCCATCTTTCCCTGAATCTTAGCAATATGTCAGAGTCATATGAGTCTTGTGGAATCAGAAGATGGCCTATAGTAATAAATTTGAACTTCATTTTAATGCATATTGATCAATACTAGTTTTCATAGCTCTTAACATCCTTAACTCCATGAGGTGAGCATTGGTAGAAATCTGGCAAGCCAAACAGGGTTTAGTAGATTTGAACAGGTAAGCAAATCTGGAAAATGCAGTAGCTGAATCTGCTGACGCTGTTGGAAAGGACCTGCTGACTTCATGTTCTGAACAACATAGTAGATATTTCTTCTTTTATTTTTCTGTCAGAGGTGGCTGACATATTTTCACTGGCTTAGCGTCTTTTCTTGGACATTGTTAAGGTGATATTTTCTTTGATCAAAAGATGTCCGTGATGAGTTTTAACATACAAAGTACTCTAAAACAGCAGGTATCAAATCCCCCAAGCTTTAATGATGGCACCAATCGTGCTGCTCACTATCAATATTCTCATGCTGCTGTTGGATTATGCATAGAAACTAAACACCAGGAAATACGGCAGATGGGGTTGGCTAGAAGTATTCTTCTGCTAACTCTACACTTTATCAAGCGCCCCAGTTTCTAGGACATCACAGTTTGTTAAGACAAAGTTATTGGCCCCGCAAACAATCACGAGCACAGCAAACTTCAATTAATTCCTTCTATTTTATTCGAAGACAGAATAACAGCATCTTCACACACAACAGGGAAAGCAGAATGATTGATGAACATCTACACATATCCCAAGCCCATCATTTTACTTTGGCCTGTACAACAGCTAATTTTTGCTATGTAATAAACTATTCCAAATTTTAGTGCCTTGATAAGACCACTATTTATTTGCTTACAATTTTATGGTTCAGCAATTTGGGCCCATCTCAACCGAGATGGTTTAGTTGTGCTCCAAGTGGTGCTGGCTGGGCTCACTGGCACATTTGTAGTCAACTAGAAATAGAAAAGCCTCCTATGTATATCTGGTCTGTTAGCAGGGATAGTGGAGGAAACTGGGCATCTCCCACTCATCATGCGGAAAGCTACTCTGGGGCTTTTCACGTGTGGTGCCCACTGGGCTCTTAAGTGCAGTAGGAGAGGGCAACAGCCAGTGCATAGCACTGTTCAAGCCTCTTCCTGTGTCATGCTTGGTAACATCTCATTGGCCAAAGCCAGTCACACGGTCAAACCCAGATTCCTTAGAGTGGCGGAATAGATTCCACCTCTTGATGTGAGTACGTCCAAGTCACACTGAGAAAGGGTATTTATACAATAATGCAAAAAATCTGTGCCATTTTTGCCATTGACCACAACTCAAGTTCTAGGTTATTAACAATAATGGTGAGTCAGACTGCATGGATTCAGATCCCAATGTCATCAGATACTATCTTTCTGACTTGGGGGCAAGTTCCTCAACGTCTCTCTGCCAAAATTCCATTATGTGTGAAAAGATCTACTCTTTCTGAGATCTTCCCGTAGGGAAGCTATAAAGATTAAATAAGGTCCTACTTTTGGTGCTTTAAAGAGTGCTCAGCACATAGTAAGAGTTCAATAAATGTTGGCTATTACTATCTTATAAAATAAAAATAACTAATATATATTACCTTTAAAGTCTAAGATGCACCTGTCCACCCACACAGTCTATTCCTCTCTATATGGGCATGCCCTTGACTGTTACTTGGATTTCTGTCTTGTCCATCACCTCTTTGTTTTTCATATTCAGGTTATTCAGCATATTACTCTCTTTACCAGCTGCCTAAGACATGGCATTTTCATAAAAGATGGAATTCTTATATTTGGGACCCTGGATGTTCTCTTTTTGTCTTTTGAGCACACCAAACCTCCATCTAATTCAAGATTTCACACTTGATCTTTTGTGTTTGGAGCACTTTTGTGCTATTTTTCCCATGGCTGGCTCCATCTCATTATTCAGATCTCATTTCAAATATCACTTCCTCACAGAGGACTTGTTTGATCATCATGCCTAAAAGAATCCCTCCTCATGCATTACATTAGCTCATTATCACTTGACCAGTTTTATATACTACGTTGTATATATTACTCTCTACAGTGTTTATTGTCATCTTCCCTGCTTGAATGGAAGCTTCATCGGTGCATGAACCAGGTCTATTGCTTTGTAGGTATCCCTAACAGTGTCCTGTATATAACAGGTTTTCAATGAATATTTGATAAACTTGCTGAAAGCATGCTCTATTTCTATGTATCCCCCTGTCCCTGACAACACATCTACCCGCTGAGTTGGTTCTTAGTAAATGTCTATTCAATAAAGGCAGAAAAGCTTTCAGCTTGTCTGTTTATTGGCATTTTAGAGGCCACTAGTGATATTAGAGGGTTTTCTGTTCAGAAACAGGCAACCAAAACATGAAGCTGGAAATGTTTAAGGACTCAAGGAAACGTGTAATACAGACCAATAGTAATGGATATGCTTGAAAGCAGTAATTCAGTTAGGTCTCTATTATCTGTGCTAATGAAGAGAAGCAATGAAGCAGATGATCCATAACAACAGATAATGAAAAACTATTTGCATTTAACTCTGGGATGCATTATCCAGAGTCCCTAAATTGTAAACAGGCTGTCTTCCAAAAGGTCACTTGTAAATAGATTATTTTGGACTCAAAATAAATTTTCTAAGAAATGTAGCTGATTTATAGTGCTAACAATTCAGAAACTAAAAAGCAGTTAGAACATGCTTTATCCAATTTTAGTAGGAAAAACATGGCTTTCATTTTCAAATAAAGAAGTCTGGGTTCTGTCTTCATGAGCCACAGATTTGTTTACTCCCATCCAATCCAGAGAGACTAAAAACATCTCTGCCTCTGGCAACCTTCAGTCCCAGAGCAAAGTCTTTGGTAGTGACACTCCAAAGAAGGATGTACTGATTGGTGGCACATTCTGGGAGGGAAGACTGGGGTCTGTAGTGAAGGTTGGAAGGTAATGGACTACCATTATCACAACTTCTCCTGCAGCTGGTGTGTGAGACCCCATCAGAATGAACCCTTGCAGGAAGGCAGCCTCCAAAAAGTCAGGTCCCAATATAGGAGGTGAGAAATCTATGGCAACTCTCTTGATATTGCTCAATAAACCCAATTTCAGACTAATTTTAGAACTTGCAGATTAAGAATAGGAGAGAACAAAGTTGGGATTTTGTGAAAAGAGCATACATAAAAGATTTAATGAGAGTGGCAACATTCACATTAAGCAGAAGCATTAAATAAATTTTATTTTTCACCAGAGTGGATGTCTAAACTGAAGAATATAGAAAAAAAGACATTGAACAAATCAACCACAGTGACAGACAATATTTTATGTATAACATTAAGCAGTTAAGATAAACCCAAAATTACAGGTACTATGACAGTCTTTGTATAAAGCTAAACACAACTAAAATAACTATAGGTACATATATGCAATATAATTATGTAAAAGAAATCAAAGGACTAATGAATCTGGTAATCAGGGTGACAGCTGTGTTGGGTAGGGGAGAGGGTAGTAGGGAGACCTTATGGTTTAATGCAGGTCATTGTCAAGGGCCATATTGTTAAGGCTTTGTCCTTAATATTCTTTTAGATCCCAATAATACTTACTGTCTTCTAAACAATATTTTATTTATTATACTTTTTATTATATCTGCTTTTTACTAAGTTTCTAAATGTCACTGCTTGCTTTCTTTTTTTCTGATTGTTAATGATGCTTCAGGTCCAGAAAATGAATTTTAAGTAAAGTGGTCATGATTAGTTGGTCATTTGAACAAAGTTTAGAGGAGGTTAGGGAAATAATCATGAAAATATCTGGGGAAGAAATCTTCCCAGGAAATGGGAACAACCACCACAAAGAGCCCTAGGTTGACTTTGTAAGAATAAGGCCAGGAGTACAGTATGGCTTGAGTGGAGTATGCAAAGGAGTGAGTAGCAGGAGATGAGGCCAGAGAAATAACAAAGGGTTTTGGCTTCAGCAACTAGAGGAAAGGAGTTGTCATCTGCTAAAATGGAGAAGACTGTGAGAGGGATAGTTTTTGGGGGGATGACAATCTGGGTGACAATGTTTAGGCATTTTAAATGTAAGATTTTTATCTAATACTCCATTGACATTTTAAAGTAGGCAACATAATTTGTGAGTCTGGAGTTCAAGAAGAAAGATACCTAGGATGAAGAAATAAAACTGGGATTCTTCAGCATTATAGATGATATGTACAGCCTCAGGCTTGCATGACACTCCCATGTTATCATCCATCATTTAAATTTATCGCTGGGAATTGAAAGAAACATTTGGCTTTTATATCCATTATTCATGTTGGAAAAAATATTTTCTCAACTTTTTTGCTTTTAAAATCCTTGTCTACTCTCCCCCATTGTTGTCAATAGTTAAAGCACATAGATATGCTCATACTCAAATAGTATCCCTTCACCAATTCTGCTCAGGGTGAATGAAATACTTCATGTTTTTTTAATTTACATGATTTACATTTTTTTACATTATTTATTTGTTCCTATGATTTTTATCACTTTCCAAAATCTAAGTCTCATTGCCTATGACCCTGTGAATGCTGTCAATGTTTCACCCTGGTAAAATAAAACTTTACATTTAGAACACACTTCTGTTATCTGTTCTTTTATTGTCTAATTCAAATTCCTTCCTCACTGGGAAGTGAATTGCTTCATCTTAGTTTAGAGTTGTAATTTGAACTCTAGAAAGAAACAAATCCTTCAAAGCCATTAGGGTGTTGACACATAATCTTACCAGTAAAAGAAAGGCAGCCCAGCTGATTGTCTTCTGTTTGCTTAGTTTATTGACACTATGTTAGTCTCAGAGAACTGCCATAGCATATTATAGAGGAAGCCTTGTTTTACTAAACTATATCCCACAAAATCTCCAGAGTATTAGATATTGTTTATTTCTGCTTACATGCATCTAAATACACAAAGTGGGAGAATTTTAAAAATAAAATGAAATAAGAGCTTGCTCTAACAAACTAAAATTCTTGGTTGGTAAATATCTATTGATTCTTTTTGTATAAATCTGTGCATTTTCCAGCGATTCCTTTTGGTTCAATAATATGATTTTTACACTGATCCCTTTTAGTACATTCTCAAATGCCTCACACCAGGAATGCTGCTCCTTGACCTATTTTTCTCCTAGAGCGTTTTATGTGTTTTTAGGATTTTTGTTCCTTTAAAGATACTTTTCAATATTAATGGCAATCTCAGTTCTTTAATATGTCAATTTTTCCTGATAAGTATGCTTTGGAAGTCATTTATTACAGTAATATTGGTAAAGAAATTTTAAAGAAATTTTCCCAGGATCTGGAGTACATTGTCAGGTATGTTTGTTATGTAAATCTTTAAAAATTGATGATAATATATTGTCAGATTGCCATATAATAAACTAGACTGTCCAGACTGTAATTAATTCTGCTTAGCTTTTTAAAATGTGGATTTCATATTAATTCCTCTATTTCTGTCTGTTTCCTCCAAAGCAGTGAGCTTAAGACAACTCGGTGTTATCATTGCTGTGTACTACAAATTTGCAGAAAATACTGCAATGAAGTATGGGGCAATGAACACACAGACCATAATTGGCAAAGAAGATTTAGATATTATTACATCAGTGCACATTAGACATGGTTTTAGTAGTAGTGTCGTATAAAGAAAGCTAAGCTTTGAGTCAGTAGATTACAATTAATTAAATATATCATGTATCACCTTGAACAAGAGATGAGAGAAGAGATGAAATCTCTTTTTTTTTTTTTTTTATAGGGTTAAGAAGTTCAAAGGCATTCTATAGTCAGATGTAGTCAGGGCTGACTAGATTAGAGAGTGAAAATAGGGAAGCCAGTGGTAAATGTGGAGCTGGAGGTGGCTAAAGTTAAGGGAGACAGCCAGGACGGTATATTAGCAGAGGATAAGGACCCTAGTCATCAGTCACTCTAATCTAGGTGCCTTAGATCAGCATTTCTGGCAGGAAGTCAGGCTTACTGGAAATGGGTCATCCTAAACCACAGCTCTCATAGCAGAATAGAAGGCCAGGGTCTTGAATGAATGTTACATTTTTGACCAATATGCAATATTATTATCCAATATCCAATATCAATAGTGAGTTGATACAAACTTAACTGTGAACACAGTAAAAAGGACACACTCTCAAAGTTACTGGAACTAGCCATGAGTTATCCTGCATATACAGTGTTGTTTGGGTTTCTATTTGGTATTTTATGGCCAAGAGATCCAAGATATGCCTCATGTTAGTGTTGTTGATACTCATTCAGAGGTCAGGTTTGTAGGAAGGACCTCCTGGGGCTCATGTTCGAGGAACTTCTTACTTATTCTAACATAGTACTCTTATGTTTTTTTGAAAAATATGCCTTTGAAGGTTTCTGTCAGCCAGTACCAGATTTTGCCATATTTGTGTGCTTACTTTTCATCTTTCAAATATATGTTATACAGTTCTACTGGGCATCTGAATTTTACATGAAAGCTGTTTAATTTATAATACAGATGCACCTTATATTTTAATGACTACATAAAGAATGATTCTTAGCTGGAAATATGACTTTCCTACTTTTGTTTCTCTCTGTCTTTATCATCACTCTCCAGATAATCTTGCAGCTAGCATTCCCACCAGGTGATTTCCTAAATGTTGCCTTCTTCATTGGCCACTCTATTGAAAATTGCAATACCCACCCACACCCATTTGGTACTCCCATTTTCTGACTTATTATCTCTGTATAATTTATCATCATCAAATATAATGCACCCATTTATTTATTGTCTATCCTTCCCTTCTCTAAAATGAAAACTCTATGGAAACATTTTATCCATTTATTCACTGCTGTATCTCTGGGACCTAGAATAGTGCCTAACAGATAACAGGCACTTAATACATTTTCTCTCAAATAAAGGAAATGCTATAACCATGAAAGCATCTAATACACGGCCTTTAACAGAATCATAGAAGTGTGGTCCAAGGGCCAATAACATCACCATCACAGAGGAACGATTTAGAAATGCAGACTCACAGCCCTACCCCAGATATACTGAATCATAATCTGCATTTTGACAGCCTCCCAGATGAGTTGCTCATTAAAGTTTAGATGGGAGATATAGACTAGGTACTTAATAAATGTTTCCTGAATCCAAATGCAAAATGCTAACAATTGTGGGCTAGCAACATGAAGATCATTATGGGCTTTTAAAATTAATACAGTTTAGATTAATGAACAAAGAAAATCAACGATAGAAGGGAGCTCTAGACTTTAATTGTCTAATTCTGCTATACACCATTTTGATTCACCTGAAAGGCCACCTTCCAGTAGAAATGTCAGACCATAATCCTCTAAAGAAGACTCAAAAGGAGATATGAGGAAGGCAAGTCATATTAATAAAAGGAATAATGATCATTTGCCATAATTAGTGGAGCCAGCCACCCATCAGTCAGCCAATAAACTTAACAGAAAATGTTTTAAAAGAATTAAGATGATTAAATAGAGGATTAAAAAGTTGTATAGGCAAACACCATATGCTTTTATTTTCTTCAACTTTTAGAGACCTTGGGTTATTTCTAAATCCTGTATATGTAAGAAAACAAAACAAAATGAACAAAATAGCAATAGACTCCTAGACACTGAGAAGTGGCTGGTAGTTACCATGGGGGAGGGGATGGGGTGGATGGATGAAATAGGTGAAGGGGATAAAGAGGCATACAATCTCAGTCATAATATAAATTAGTTTTGGAGATGAAAGTACAGCATGGAGAATATAGTCAATATTTCTGTAACACCTTTCTATGTGGGTATCTACACTAGTTGAGGTGAGGATCTAATAATGTAGATAACTGTAAACTCACTATATTGTATACTTGAAATTAATATAACATTGTATATCAACTATATTTCAATAAAAATTAAAATAAAAACCAAGTAAATAAATAAATAAGCCCTGCACATCCAAAACTACAACAACAGAGGCATATTTATAAAATACTTTCTTCTGTTCTATGTGGATTGATGTCTATTGCTTAACTGCTTTGAGCTGATTCCTTGGAGTACTGGAGGCAGAGGAAAGAATAATAATGATAGTGTGAAAATGGTCTGATGAATCAATCAATCAATCAATCAATCAATATGAGGCCTTAGATAGTAAGAGGGGCATTGGATATTATGATTAACCTCAGATCCCTCTGGGAAAGAAGACCATGAGTTCAGGTGAGTTGTCAACCTGAGCAGCATAGGAAACAGGAAGAGAGAGGTGCTCTGTGGGCACGAGGGAGACACTGCTGGTGAAAATCAAAGTGGTGTAGAGCCCATCTCTTTCCCACATATGTACGCAGCTGGCCTTCTCTCTCTAGACCCAATAGCATTCTGGATATTAATTAAACTAAAGGACCATGAAGAGAAAACTGAGTGATCTATAACACTACTCATGTATATCTCCATATTTTAAAAAAATTTACTTTTACAGTTGTATATTTTTGTCATTTCCTTTTTTTCTGAAAATATTTTTAAGAACATTTCATGAGCTTGAAAAATCACAAATAGGGTAAATGAGCATGAAATGTTAAACTTGAATGTTGGTTTAATTTCGATGATGAAGTGGAATAGAAAGAAAGAAGACAAATGAGTTGCTAGTCTAAGTCTTCTTCTTAGTTATGCCTTTATGGCTAGTCTTCATGTTCTGTATTTAGGTAATTCTTAAATTAAATGGGTTTCCCCTAACAATGTGTAGTTAGGCTTAATGACACAATTACACAAGTGATTCATGCATAATTATAAAAGGATAGGAATGCTCAATAAGTTAAAAATTATGCAATGTTTATTCAAAAATAGAATTTTCTTATCTTACCAATGTGAAAATTAAGTGATTTTTTTATTAATTATTAATTAATATAATTTTACAAAATAAGAAATCTAGCTAAATAATTTCTAGGCTGTAATGTGAGACAGAATTGTGATTTTCAAGTGCTACCTTATATATTAAATGATTGGTCAATGACTTTTGTTCTCTGTTACTCTAAGGAATATTTGCAGCCAAATCAATCTGCATTCAGTAATTATTTATGCCATATTCAAATGTCCCATAGGTTTTGTTATAATAATATAAAAGTAGTCTTAGAGTAAATGCCATCATGCCCTATTTTGAACAACATAAAATTAATAGAATATTACTTATGTTTTGGTAATGTTGAACTTTCCATCTTAATGCTTTCCCCAAGGCAAACTGATCCTTCTAGTAATTAAATATTAAAATGTAATTGGACTTCTGGGAAGATGGCAGCGTGAGCAGGGTGGTGGAAATCTCCTCCCAAAACCACATATACTTGTGAAAATACAACAAATACAACTATTCCTAAAAGAGAGACCAGAAGATACAGTACAACAGCCAAGCTACAACTACATCTGTGAGAACTCAGTGCCTCATGAAGTTGGGTAAGATAAAAAGCCGTGACCCGGCTGGACCCGAGCACTCCCCAACCCCAGCACACGGGCGGGAGGAAAAGATTTAGAGCGAGGAGGGAGTGGAAGCCACCAAATAACCAGCCCTGGTGATCTGCGCTGGGAGCACTAACACACATCACGTGGTGTATCGGAGATTAGGAAAACAAAAGTGCAGGATCTGAGACGAGACCGCAACAGGGTCCTCTCAGCCGGCTCCCTGGGACAAAAGAAAAGTGCGTGCTTTTTGTTAAAAGTCTTAAAGAGACAAGGACCCAACAGCAGAAGAAAATCATCCCAGTGCACTCGGCCCAGTGGGCTGGGAGTCTTGCGGACTCAGATCCCCTGGCTGGCGGCCGGGCAATGCAGCCGTGCCGAGGCTTCCCACAAAGATCAGCAGCCTGCCATTCGTTCCCCCCATCTGGCCAGAGCCGCAAAGGGTCAGGCAGAGCCGCCGCTGCTACGGAACAGTGCAGGAGCGGCGCCACCCACAGCATCCTCACAGTATCACATCCTGGCTGGTGCGCAGCTAAGTGGGAAAGACTCCAGAACCAGGTTCAGAAGGCACCAAGGGGACCAGAATGCCCCCATTGAGACTGCAAATCCCCGTAGTGCTATAGGCTAAGCTAAGGGCGACCCTGCACACAGGCAGTTTAGGGGATTATGCCACAGACTGCCTCCCAGAGTGCTGGAAAATGGCTCAGGCCCCTGAGAAGGGCAAGGAGAACAACAAGCAGGAAGGGACTTTGTTCTCCCAGCTGACACATGTGGCGACTACCAGCGACCACTTCTATCGCCATGAAAAGACAGAAGAATATGGTCCAAACAAAGCTTAGCCAGACCCCAGAGAGGGGTCCTGATGGGATAGACATGCACAATCTACCTGAAAAAGAATTCAGAATAAAATTCATAACCATGCTGATGGATCTACAGAGAAATATGCAAGAGCTAAGGGAGGAAGTGAGGGAAGTGAGGAAAGACAATGCAGAAATGAGACAAGCGATCAGCGGGCTTAGCAGCAGACTGGACGAGATGCAAGAGGCTGTTGATGCAATAGAAATCAGAGAACAAGAATACAGAGGAGCTGAGGCAGAGAGAGATAAAAGGATCTCTAAGAATGAAAGAATATTAAGAGAACTGTGTGACCAATCCAAACAGAACAATATTTGCATTATAGAAGTACCAGAAGAAGAGAGAGAAAAAGGGATAGAAAGTGTCTTTGAAGAAATAATTGCTGAAAACTTCCCCAAGCTGAGGAAGGAAATAGTCTCTCAGACCATGGAAGACCACAGATCTCCCAACACAAGGGACCCAAGGAAGACAACACCAAGAAACATAATAATTAAAATGGCAAAGATCAAAGATAAGGACAGAGTATTAAAGGCAGCTAGAGAGAGAAAAAAGATCACCTACAAAGGAAAACCCATCAGACTATCATCAGACTTCTCAACAGAAACCTTACAGGCCTGAAGAAAATGACATGATATATTTAACGTAATGAAACAGAAGGGCCTCAAACCAAGAATATTGTATCCAGCACAATTATCATTTAAATTTGAGGGAAGGATTAAACAATTCCCCGACAAGTGAAAGCTGAGGGAATTTGCCTTCCACAAACTACCTCTACAGGATATCTTAAAGGGACTGCTGTAGATGGAAGCACTCCTAAGGCTAAAAAGATGTCACCAGAGAAAATAAAATCATAGCAAAGAAACCAGACCATCCAAATACTAACTAAAGGCAAAAAGTAAAATCAACTGTCCACAAAAACAGTCAAAGGAAACGTAAAAGAGTACAGAATAAAACACCTATTATATAAAGAATGGAGGAGGAAGAATAAGAAGGGAGAGAAATAAAGAATCATCAGACTGTGTTTATAATAACTTAACAAGAAAGTTAAGCTAGACTGTTAGATAGTAAAGAAGCTACCCTTGAACCTTTGGTAACCACGAATCTAAAGCTAGCAATGGCAATAAATACATATCTATCGATAATCACCCTAAATGTAAATGGACTGAATGCACCAATCAAAAGACATAGAGTAATAGAATGGATAAAAAAGCAAGACCCATCTATATGCTGCTTACAAGAGACTCACCTCAAACCAAAGATATACACAGACTAAAGGTGAAGGGATGGAAAAAGATATTTCATGCAAACAACAAAGAGAAAAAAGCAGGTGTTGCAGTACTTGTATCAGACAAAATAGACTTCAAAACAAAGAAAATAGCAAGAGATAAAGAAGGACATTACATAAAGATAAAGGGGTCAGTCCAACAAGAGGATATAACCATTATAAATATATATGCACCCAACACAGGAGCACCGGCATATGTGAAACAAATACTAACAGAATTAAAGGAGGAAATAGACAGCAATGCATTCATTTTAGAAGACTTCAACATACCACTCACTCCAAAGGACAGAAAAACCAGACAAAAAATAAGTAAAGACACAGAGGCACTGAACAACACACTAGAACAGATGGACCTAACAGACATATACAGAACTCTACACCCAAAAGCAGCAGGATACACATTCTTCTCAAGTGCACATGGAACATTTTCCAGAATAGACCATATACTAGGCCACAAAAATAACCTCAGTAAATTCAAAAATACTGAAATCCTACCAACCAACTTCTCAGATCACAAAGGTATAAAGCTAGAAATAAATTGTACAAAGAAAACAAAAAGGCTCACAAATACATGGAGACTTAACAGCATGCTCCTAAATAATCAATGGATAAATGACCAAATTAAAACAGAAATCCAACAATATAGGGAGACAAATGACAACAACAGCACAAAGCCCCAACTTCTGTGGGACACAGCAAAGGCAGTTGTTCTAAGAGGAAAGTATATTGCAATCCAGGCCTATTTAAAGAAGGAAGAACAATCCCAAATGAATAGTCTAAAGACACAATTACTGAAATTGGAAACAGAAGAACAAATGAGGCCCAAAGTCACCAGAAGGAGGGACATAATAAAGATCAGAGAAGAAATAAATAAAATTGAGAAGAATAAAACAATAGAAAAAAATCAATGAAACCAAGAAGTGGTTCTTTGAAAAAATAAACAAAATAGATAAACCCCTAGCCAGACTGGGTCTGCAGAAATCCTTTCATCATTTTGGCATGAAGATTTCACTATGCCTCGCTCCACTGCTGATGCAGATGTTTCTCTGTTTGCACAGTATGCTGATCACTTAGGTTACAATTTGTTAGTAAGTGAACACAAGCTATTGCCCTCTGCCTGGAACAGCCTATCCTCACAGTTTATCTAGTTAACTCTTTTATCATTCAGACCTCCATTGAAACAACACTTTCTCTAGGAAGTCTTGCCTGATACCCAGACTATCTTGGGTCCATGCCATATGCTTTCATAGCTTCTTGAACTCCATAGCATTTCATCTATCCCACAGTATAACTTTATATCTGTGTGATGACTTTCTTAATGTCTCTATCTTTTCTACTTGAGGGTCTGGGACTAGATCTGTACATCACTGAAACTGGAGAGACAAGTGCAGTGCCTGGTGTAGAGTATGTGCTGAATAAATAAATTAATGAAATAATAAGTAATGTTAAATGGTTCATTGTAAAAAAAATGAAATGAATGAATACCATACTTTAATTCACAGAATAGCCAAACCTAGATGTCTGTCTTCACTTTATCATAGTGTTCAAGAGGCCAGGGTCCTGTGGGATTCAATCCTGGCCCTACAACTTACGAGCTGACTGGCAAGAGGCAAAGTATTCAATCTCTTGGTGCTTCTTTTTCCTCATCTAAACAAAGGAGACAATAAATAAAATTTCTACTGCACAGTGTTGCTGAGAGGAATGAATGGCACATAATAAGACTAAGTAAGTGCACACAGTATCACCCCTTATCTCTTTCTAATGTGAACTTCTCTTGCCATTGCATTCAATTATTGGTACGTAAATGCACTTACCCTTGGCTTACATTCGTATGAGTATTTTATCTAATGTATTATATATGGATACTGAGCTTAGAACTGCTACAGATCTTATGAAAACATGAGGGGAGTTGGTTTGAACCATAGGCCTGATAGAATAGACCAAAAGCATGAAAGGAACCTGGGACTGGAATGACATTAGGCCATTTAATTAATTAACACTGCATTCAGCTTCTTTCTCAGTTTCTTGACATGTGATATGATAAATGCCCCTGTGTGTAAGTCACTTTGTATTAGATATTTTATAATGTTCAACCAGAAGCTTTCCACATGGCATAGTAGTATCAATCTAGTCACCTGCTTTCTGATAATTTCTACATCCAAGGTATTAAGATATGATGGAGACAGTCATAACATCCAAATGGACTGTAGCCTAATTTACTTTTCTAATTCCTTTTTGGACTCGGTGCTTCTTTGCAATATTTTTAGCTTTTCCTAGTCCTCCTTCTTCTAGTCTCTGACATGTTTGTGCAATGAACTATAATATTTATTTACAGTTCTTTGCACGTCTCCCCAACTAGAATGTACACTACATGAGAACAGAGACCACAACTGCCTTGTTTACTATTGTATCCCTCAAATGATGTAGCACACCAAACATACAATAACGCATGCTACATGAGCAAACAAGTTCAGTGCATAAATCAGAAATGACACATTGTGTATACCCATAGGTAATTAAACTGATTACATTAGCATGAAATTATGGGGGATGTGTTTCTTCTCACACCCTTTTCAGATACCCTAACATGTAATTTATTGACCTGGAAAGCAATTTTTTAAAGAATAATTTGGAGATACAGTAAAAGCATGAAGATGTAAATGATAATTTTAAGAGGACTAAAGCAATCTTAGATCCCTAAATATGTCACTTCTTCACTAGCTAGTGAGAGTCCCCACCTCAAGTAGCTATTGTGAGGTTTAGGTGGCACTGGGTAAGTAAAGCACTTAGGGGTACAGTAGGCACCCCAAGATTGTTGCAGTATTTATCACCATTGGCAGTTAAATTCACATCCTTTGTTCAAGTCAGCAATACCGCAGGTGATTAGCCTTACTTCTGTGTTACTGGTAAGAAAACTGAGTCTCAGAAAAATCAACCACTGAATCAAGGACATACTGCAAGTAACTGGGGCAGTGGGTGCTGCATCTAAGTCACATGGCTCCAGAGCGGATTCCATTTCTGCCAGGCCACTGTGCGAAGAGATGAACCACAGCTCAGGTGAGACACACAATGGCAGAAGTGCTATCATCTCAAGGGGAGTGAATTTACACTATAAATTGAAAATTGAGTGAGTAAAACTGTTACCCAGGCAAGCTATATGTAACAAAAGCATTGATACATATTTTCAAGAAATCAAAACAGCTCTGTAAGACTGAAGGAAAATGTGTTTCATTAGTCTTCCTCTCTGACTTGATTGTCTTGACTTGAGGTTTCAGCTATTTCTCAGAGGCACACAACCAATTTAATAATTCACTGGTAGCTATTGTAACTTATGAGTAGTCTCTCCAATTTAAACAGCAATCACATGTACCTTTTATACACTAACATGAGCTCTTCATTCTTAGCTGGGAGTTTGTCAGCAATCATTTAGCTCCCTCAAATGTGAGATTTGCTGATGTGAGCAAATTCAAAGACGGTTAATTGCATCAGATTTTTAAGCGAAAATCACCCTCTTTACAACCCTCAAATACAATCAAGGAGGGGGCTAAATACAACTTGAACACTCCTTTTGCAATTCTTTGTTAACAAAACTGCTGACCTGGTTGTTCTTTCATCAGCTCATACTGAACCCAAAGTGGAGAACATAAAATAAATTTTGAATCTTTATGTAAACATCCAGATGACATATTCTGCAAGGAAAGCAGTTTTGAATAATAAAAACTTTCGTACAGTCTCCCATTTTATCATGTACCAAAGTTTACTTCAAAACATCATGCAGAAGGAGACTGAATGTTCTTTTCCAGATGTATCAAATGGTTCTGGATGACCCATCCTTGAGATCTGCTATGATCAGTGAATGGAAAATGAATTTTCATTACTTTCTAGGTTTTTCTCCTCACTAAACTAGGCCTATGATTGTATTTATTATTATACTATGTCTGTATTTCACGGACCAACCTAAAATTATTTTTTGTCCGTCTATGAGAACAGTGAGTTAATGGATCCATTTAAAAGTACCTGTAATAGAGTTCTTTAAAAATCAGAATTTTACATAATGTAAAACTCAATAATCCTTTCCTTCAAACCCAGGGTAAACACATCAAATTTAAACTCCTTCAAGAGCCCTTCTCTATACCCAAAACTTAACATTTCTCTCATTCTTGAAATTAGTAGCACTAAAATAGTCTCTTTCACAAGCTAAACATCCTTTCTTCCTCATTGGTGTCACTCAATTTTCTTTAAAGAGTACTCTCTTCTATCTTCCTCCAATTCATCCCTTCCCATTTATTATTTCTTATACCATTACCTTCTAGTTTCCACATCTGTCACTTCACCGAGCTTCTTCTTGTTAGGGTCGCTGAAGTTCTCCACTAAAAAAAAGAAATTCCAAAGACCTCTCCTTGGTTTTCAGCTTAATTTTGGTAATACCTCCATCCAGCCAGAGTTTTTTTCTTAGATTTCCTGGATGCCTTTGCCTATTCCCTCTCTTTCTATTCACTCAAAAGATATTTACTAAATGACTACTATCAGTCATTGTACTAGAGACCAAAGAAAAATAGAATGAAGAATCGTCCCTACTGTTTCAGAGTGTAAGTGAAAATCTAGTAAGTAATTACAATATAGTTACATATATGTTAGAAAGGTAGTATGTGCAATGGCCTATGGAAGCAAAGAATAAGAACTTTCTGTTTCCTTCATGACTTCTTATTTCTCTTCTTGCTTTCAGTCACTTACACATCTTTAAAATCCATTTATTCTATGAAGTTGCTAATGTTTTTGTTTTTAATCTTCTGCTCAAGATCACTTGACCTGTAAATATATATTTCCAACCAGTAGTTAACATTACCATCTGGATATGTTATAGTCATCTTAGAGTGAACATATCATTTGTGATTTTGTTTTAAAAAGAAATTGTAACTCTTATCAAGCTAGAAATACCAAACTTAATGGAAAAACAGAATATTTTGTTTCTGAGTGGGAAAAGTCTTTTGAAGGAATAAAATTCAAGAGAATAAGGGAAAACCTTTGCACAAGCAAATTTAGAATTTGGATTGATGAAGTTACTGTAAACAAATTTAAAATATAAGCGACAAATATCTATGAAGAATGAAACAAGGATATGTTCCATTTTTGTTAATTTCAAATATCCCCAAATGAGTCTAAATATTCCAAAATAAAAGGAAAATGCACAAATTAAATGTGAAGAAATAAAACTAAAAGAGTCAATTGAAAAAATAGAAAAAAACAAGAGGAATCAGTAAATTACCAAATTCAAGACCAACATACAGATATTATGAACTATCATATCCCAAAAAAGTTATTAGAAAATTCCAGCCAAATAATAAAGAAAATGAAATGCTACAGAATAGTTCTCAAAAAAATGGAAATACTAATATTTTTTAAAATTTTACTTAATCATGTCAAATAATACCTGTGCAGTTTTATAGTAGTACATTATATTTATGGATGGGAATACTCAATTTAGTGAACATGTCACACCTCCCCAAATTAAGATTTAAATTAAATAAAACAATATTAAAATCCTAAC
Organism: Smutsia gigantea; assembly: GCA_032199065.1. Lineage (NCBI taxonomy): Eukaryota > Metazoa > Chordata > Mammalia > Pholidota > Manidae > Smutsia > Smutsia gigantea. Next base: position 102,654 of record JAVSCE010008355.1, on the reverse strand, counting down.
TGAATTTTTAATATATAGCAATGAAATGGATCTAAAGTTTTATATTGGAAAATAAATGTAACAGAATAGCCAACATTTATCTTCTAAAGAAGGATAGGATGTGCCCTGTTAGTTATAAGAATATACAATAATTCCTTTCTATTCTAAACACTGTGATATTGACATGGCAATGCAGATACATCAATTCAAAATAAAGGGTCCTGAAAAGAGAAGAAAGGAAGGAAGAGAGAGAATCAGAGAAATTGAGCAAATGAAGGAAAAATGTGGAACTTCAAGTCAATGGGAAAGTAATGGAATATTTAATAAGTAATGTTTAAGACCTATTTATTTTAAGAGGAAAAAAAGCTAATTCCTACCTCACATCACATATAAAAAATGTTAGATATGGATTCAAGTGTCCAATATAACAGCAAAACTACATTTAATTAATAGAAAAAATTTGTTTTGATAAAATGTGAGTGGGAAGTGTCTTTTGAAGAAAGGAATAAAGTTCAAAAAGATAAAGGGAAAACATTTGTACAAGGAAATTTAGAATCTGGACTGATAAAGATACTATCAACAGTTAAAATATAAGTGACAAATACCTATGAAGTACATAAAAGAGTACACTTTATATTATGTAGAGACCTCCTTAAAGGCCACCATGAAACAACCAAGCATGAAACCAATAGATTAAAGTGTAAAGGAAGGATATGAGTAGGTGATTCAACTAAAAAGAAAGAGCAACAACAACAAAAATCTAATGGAAATGGTCAATAAATACTCAACGAGGTGTTTCATCTCACTGGTAATCAGAGAAATCAAATTGAAAACAGTGTAACATATCTAGCACCCTCGTCCTATTGACTGACGTAAATACTGTTTACTAATACTGATAATACCAGTTTTATGTAGTTAATGAGGCAAGCTTTTCCAGAGTATAGAGAATGAAAATTAAAATTTGCACACCACTTGACCTCAGAATTTCACCACCAGAATCTACCTTAAAGCAATAGTACATGTGTTTATGGTGGTATTTTTATAAAAATATTAGGTATTACAATTAGAAAATATACCCAGGGAAAATGTCCATTCATCATATGACAAATATAAATGCTAAAATCATAAGCCTGAAATGAAATACATCACCTGTAATTGTAATGAAGTATAAAATGTCTAAAAGTTGATCAAAAAGAAAACAACTATGTTAATGATGATATATACAGCCAGTTATAATGAGAGAGGAGACAGTTCTTCATTACAGGGATTTACAATGATTTCCACATATTGAGTTAAATTGTCTTACTATGATACCCATGAAAAACAAATCCTGAAGCCAAGGCATATGTATAACTATGATATTAAATAGTGTAATTCCAGGGAACAGGAGTGAGTGTGGGAAGGAGGAAGGGCCAGCCCCAGGATGTAGAGTGCCACTTGGTGTTAGTCTCTAATGATTGTTTGATCTGGAAACACATTATTCCCAGAGAAATGACTCTCAGAACAAGACTGCTCATCTTGGGGAGAAAGGTAGATTTTATCTATGATTCCCTCATCTCCCACATGTCAAAGTTTTGCCTCATCAGACACCAATCCTTCTGCACTCCTGAGATATATGTGTAGGCACCTGGACAGACCTTTAGGCATTAACCAGGAAGCCCAGAGATAGGGGGTGAGAAGGTTGGAGTGGGCAGGAGACAGGCACTATTGGGTTTTATCTGCATGGAGTTGGTGGTCATCTACATAGAATAGTTGTTTCAGTAAAATCTTAGTCAGAATACCAAAGGCCAATGGCCCTTGAGAAAGAAAAGCTGAGAGGACCACAGTGGTACCTAAAATTAATCTGATACATTAACATGTATGTTGGGGGGGGTCACTTAAGTTCCAGATACATAGTCAGCTAACCTTTAACAGTGTCTACCTCTGAGGAGGAGAATTGGTTTGGAAAGCGAAGGTGGAACATATCTTGCTTATATACTTGTCAACTAACATATTTCTTGCAATTATATTTGCAAAAGACAATATATGAAGTTTTACATATTCTGATGCCTAAAACAATGATGAGGCCAGCTTTAATTATAAATTTAGTATATGTAAAACTTAATTTACTATATCACTCACCACCTTATGTTTTCTAGGTTATTGGCCTCATCACAGAACCAACCACCAAAAATAACACCTTCCTAGAATAAATCATTACTCTGCCATTACTAATGTTCTTACTCTACTCCAGGCACTTAACAGTGACTTCTCTGCAAAACACACACACACACACACTTGAGTCACAAGAATCCAGTAGGTAAGTATTGTTTTTGCTTTACAGATGAGGAAAATGCATCCCTGAGATATGAGGTAATTTGGTCAGGGACATGCACTTACTATGAAGTGGATCCAAGATTCAACCATTGTTGCTTCTGACTCCAAACTCCCTTCTTTAAAGTGCATGGCTGCTCCAGGCTGCTTAGTTACCCATAACTGATCAACATTACTTAATCCCTATGTCACATTACCTTGATATAGGCAAATGATGTTGAATTTCCAAGTCTAGAAAGCTGAGAAACAGATTCTGGAATGCTTTGATCTCAAAGATGCTTATACTGCACTGGTGTTTGGCAGATGTCAGCTGCTCTCACACATGCAATAGTATACTGGTTCATTCCTCTTACAAAAAATGATTTTAACTCTGTAGAGATGATGGATAAGAACATGAACTCTGGAGTCAGGCTCCCTGTCACTGAATCCTGTCTTCCCCATTTACTGTTTGTATAACTTGGGGCAAGTTCCTTTACTTCTGTGCGCCTCAGTTTCCCAATTCTTAATGGTGCCCAATAGTAATCTCTACTTATAATGTTGATGCAAAGTTCACATGAGTTAATAATTGAGTTAGAGCAATTATAGGTACATAGTTATTGTGCACTCAGATTAATGACACATCTCTGTCAAGGTTACTTATATTGTGTTGACATTTTTCTGAAATATACCTGTGTACCCGTCTGGATTATGAGCTCCTCAAAATCAGGGAATTGATGCTTATTGTGCATTATATTCCCAGCATGCAGCACAATTGCTGAAACATATTTGTTAGGTCCTACCTAAACACTGGTGAGATAGTAAGATAAATGAGGTGAGCTGTTACCCTTATTTCATCCAACCAAACCAACTTGTCCCTTAGAATCAGCTCAATTTCTTTTCTTCCTGATTATTCTAATGTTCATCACTAGATTGTTTTGGCATTTAATCTTTATTTGTGCATGCCATTCTCCATTTTCAAATAATTTGAGGTAAATAATTTGTAAAGCTTTCTTGAAAAATATGTGTGATCTATACTAAAAAAAAATCACTCTTAATTTGTTAGTAGCTGATATGGTTACCACTTTGCCTGGCCATTTCCACCCCCTTCAGCTCCAACTCAAGTTAAATATCCATTCTTCAGTAGACTTCAATACCTGCAGACCAGAGTGGGGTCTGAATGTTGTCTTTTCACAGTATGTTATGCTTATTACAATCACCATTAAATAACAGTTTGTGTGATTATTTGCCTAACGTTAATCTTATCCTCTGCATTGTGGCTTCCTGAGAGCATATGAATTGTCTGGCTTATTCTATTTATCTCTTAAGTCAAATATAGAAGCAATACAGTGAATATTCAATATATCATCATTGAATATAGCTGGTCCTTGAACAATGTGGGGGTGAGGGGCACTGAACCCCCACAAAGTCAAAAATCTGTCTATAACTTTTGACCCCCCAAAAACTTAACTACTAACAGCCTATTGTTGAACAGAAGCCTTTCTGATAACACAAACAGTTGTTAACATATATTTTGTATATTATATGTCTTATGTATTGCATTATAATAAAAAAAGCTAGAGAAAAGAAAATGTTTTTTCAACTTGTCACAAATCTTCAAAAATTTTCCAATATATTATTGAAAAAAATCTTCATGTAAGTGGACCTGCACAGTTCAAACCAAAGTTGATCAAAGGTCAACTGTACATGTTCTTTGGAGCCATATCTTCAAATTTTCTCTTTTTATGGACTCTTAAACATAGTAGATACTTAACAGTGGTTGCCTAAAATGATGCCCTGGCAAATGATAACTTTCAAGTTGTTTGTTTGTCTCAGAACCTTGAGTCTAGGGAAGGTCTGTATTAACTATATGGTTTGGGAACTCTACTTTATTACTACCCATGATTTGAAACCAAGGCACCCAATAAAGAAAAGGAAATTGTGCAATATATGACTTGTTTCTTGGATAAGTCCATGTGGCCATTCAAATCAGCAATAAAATGATGGCACATTGTAATCTAAAATATTAAAATATATTTCCTAAGTAATTCAATATTTTTTTGAAACTGCTACATTGAACTTTGGTATTTAAAACAGAAAGAATATTGTCACAGTTTCTGTAATGATCACAGAATAATGTTGTCCTCATATACTTTCTGTTTTTAAATTGCACATTTAATCAGGGCATAGGAGAGCTTATGCTGTAACAATGCACCAGGGACTATTTGTCTCTCCACCTATTTATAGAGCGACTTAGCAATGTATCTAAATTCTATTTCAAATAATGTAAAGAATGGTTTGGGAAAATTTTTGTGAATATACTTAATATTAGTTTATTTCAATTCACTCAATTTATTAATGATTCATTACTACATGGACAGTAATTCAATTATATCACAGATTTAACACTTAGAAAGGAATATTCCAATCAAAGTATATTGATAGTTTTCAAAATCAACTATGAAAATGATTTTAAAAGATAATCAATATGATGAATAAATAAAGCTTAACTTGAGGAAAGTTTCACAAGCATGCATTAATCTCAGGAAAATATAAAAAAATGTCTGATTAAGTGTACCTAATCAAGTTCTTCAAAGAAAAATTAAGAATAAAATGGGTTTTCATGAAAGACCTCCTATATTTTCTATGTTAAGTACCACATTGTTATTCTGAGACTTAATTATCTTTATTTGAAATAAAGTCAATCATCTCTAGCCAATGATAATAGGATAGGAATACTGAATTTTCTTACTCTGTTCTTGTCTTAATGTATATTTTACATAAGGTAATGATAAAAATATCAATAAAACAATAATGGGAATAAATAAATAAACAATAAAGGAGAAAAGTCTAACCTTTTGTTTGTAAATTGAAGTACTGTTTTCTTTCTCATCAAAATTTGAACATGTCATTTTCTTTAAACAAATGTGCCCATTTTCTGTCTTGGTTTTATTTTCTAAGGCTAAGGAAATTCCAGGGCCTGCAATTTTGAAGGAATCTAGTAGATCACTATCAGTATTTTAACATACATGGATTATTACGGGAAAGGCTTCTAAGCGGAAAGAAAGATAACAACTTACTCTGGAGTAGGAACAGATGAGTTAATGCTAAATGAGTGTAGCCAAGAAGGGAAAGTCTAGCCAAAGTATTCAGTTGATATGGTGCCAAGAATATCTCTAAACAGCATCTTTGGATGGCCCAATTTTATAATTTATGGAAAACTGTAGGAATATGGGGACACTTGGTGGGATCTTAGAGAAAAGAAGGTTAGAGGAGGAGTCTACCACTGGCCTTGGCCACTTAATATTTGGCTCATTTAAGCACATGAAAAAGATCCTTCTTCAGCCTCTAACAAATGAAATGAACTATTGACTAGCAAGTCAATCCGAGATCTTCTACAGCCATTAGAAGCCTGTTTGGTATCACATTCTTCATAAGAATAGTAACATACATCATCCAAGTGCCAGCATTTACAGGGGTAAATGTGCTAAGATACCCCCAGTATCGCGGCAGGAATGAGAGCGATTGCTCTGGTTACAAAGACCCAAGACGTGGTGGGCACACTATCTTGTATACTCAAAAGGTGTTAGGTTATAATTTTTATTTGTTGCACTAAATATATATGCGGCAAATTGTAAAAAGATACTTTGTGACCTCCAACATTCATGTTTACTATGCTCACAATATCTTTCATGTGTCACCTATTTTCTTCTTATAGAAAATATTCTTTAATCATATGTACTTCAGTTTTAATTTTTAATAACCTCTATGTTAATGTTAGTTACCATTTATGTCATTTTTTTCATTTTGCTCATTGACATCAAATTTTGTTTCAAGTGTTTTTTAATATAAAGAATCAGTTACATTTATCTTAACCTTTGAATCTTTGCCTTTATATATTTAGCTCTGTGCATCAACAAACAGTAGTATTTAAGTTGACAGATTTTTTTGTTTCTTTATTTTTAATGCATGAAGCCCATTAATTAACAGCCTTGTATAAGTTTGCTTTTTTAAGGGATGCAAAGAAACAAAAACCTTAGGATTTTTGAGTAATCTTTTACTCTGAGATTAACACAGTCCATAAAAACAATGAAAGAGATGTGCAATAGAGATAAAAAAACAAATAAATCTAGAGCTATCATTTAATTTTTGTTATAAATTCTGGTTGGCTTTTAGGATTTTTTTTATTTTACTATAATTTTTCCATTGTTCTTTCCTCTTGAATCCTATTACATGTTTTGCCTAATCAACTATGAGTATATGTAATATTTTAAGTGATCTAATTAAAATAAATCTCTTCCTATACATTCTTAACTGACACAGGCTATATTGAGTTTTGTGTCTTCTTTCTTTATGCTCATCATTTCCTTAGTATTTATAGTTTTGACTAAAAATGATTTTTTTGATGAGTATCTTTTTGTTTCAGTATCAAGGTGACAACCATCTGTACAAAAATGTGTGTTAGAGAAAAAACATTGAAGAGTAGGATTGTAAGACATTGATCATTTCTTTCTAGACTTGTAGGACCACAACCCTAGCATCTGAACTCAGCAGTAAAAATAGGGAAATTAGTGCAGGGCAGAGTTTGTTGCTGGATCAACTCAAATCACATATACAAAAGGAGGCCGCCCAGGCAGATTCTAAGGCTATAGAAAAATGAGCCAACTACATAAATTCATATGAATGAAGAGAATTATTGGAATATGCTGATAAGCAAAGACACAGTATCTAGATGTGTAAAAAGTCAAGGCAGAAGACTATAAAGGTGGGGGTGAATTATGAGTATGAGGTTCATGAAGCTAGAAATGATTTTACAACCAAGCAAGCATTAAAAATGAGCAAGCTATAGTGTATGCTTACAAGGAGGCTTTCAGGAAGCAATGGCATGAACTGACCTTTGTATTATAAGAACTTTTAACCATAGATAAAGATAAAGATTTAAAAGATTTCAAGTTGAGGAAGGAGCAGAAGCAAAGATATGGTGGCTACGCCTGCATAACCTGCTCACAAAACAAAAAAGCCAAAAGCACTGAAATCTAAAGGAAAAAGTCTAAAGAATGAATGTCAAGTTATATTAGAAAATACTCTGAATTCCAGGCTGAGGACCAGATTCTGCATCAGCCTGGAACCACCAAAAATTTCTGAAAAAATGCATTAAGATCACTGATCATGTATTTTAGGAAATAAGCTTTCGATATAGTGAAAAGAATACATGGTAGGTGGGTGAAAGCCAGAAGCAGAATCATAGCAAGATTTATTCTAGTAATCTAAGGGGAGATGCTAAGAAGCGATGACAATGGAAGTGGAAAAGTTGCAGCAAATACAATAATGATAACAATAATAATAATCACTAAACTTAAAGAGCACCTACAATGAGCTAGACTCCAGTACAGGAACTGTGTATGTATTAGCTCGTGGAAACTTTTCAATAACACTATGCTTTAGGTACTACTTTATTCACATTGATATATGGGAAAATTGTGGCACAAAGAAGTCAAGTAACTTGTGCAAGTTCAGGGACCTAATAAGAAATGAGTAATACAAGATAGAGTAGCAGAGAGAGGGATTGGGAGACAATTCTATATGGGTTTCTCATTTTCCTGCATGTTTTGGGAGCAAGCAGAGGTATTTATTCCATTTATTCTTGACTACCTTTCAAGAATTTTTTTTGATCTTCTATCTTTTGGAAAGTAGAGATAGTGTCTCCTAGGGCAAAGTTTTAGTCCTTTTGCTTGCAGATCTTTATAAAAGATTTGAGCTTCATAAAGTCAGTATTCCTCAAAAACAAACCCATTGCATGCACAGCAACCACTTGGGTTTTCTCTGCACAGCATGCATGGAACTAAGTCAGGGAAACTGATGTGAGCAGGAAACTCATGCTGTCCACTGTACCATGAGCAATGCCTTTGTCTGTGACCTGGAATCCTATGTCATCGGTCAGCATCCATGAAAGTATAGTAGGCTAATTTGTTAGCTTGTAAATATGACAAAAATCTCAGACCATTCACAATTTTTTGCAATATAGTGATTTATTTATTGACTACATGTATGAGAAATATCAGAAATTATGAATAACACTTGCTTTATAGTAAGTCATAAGAAATACATATTTGGTCATTCAAATTTGGTCATTCAAGAATAACAACAGTGTTAAGAAACATAGAAATAGGAACTTATTTGTGGAAAAGAAAAATTTTTGATGTGTTTAGTTTGGGGTGTTATTATAAATATTGAAATTAATGTTAATAGATTGTGCTGGAAAATATAAGGGATCTCACATCTAGAAATAAGTGTTTGGTAAAAAAAGAGTAGCATAGAAATAAAAGGTAAATCATGTAAATTGCTAAGATTATTCTCAAATAGAGATTAAAGAGAAATGATGGCTAAAGATAGAATTTTGAAAAACAGAAATGAATTAAAGCATGGATAGATGAAGACAATCTAAAGAAAGAGAAATCAGGGAATCAGGAAAAAGCCAAGAAAGTACAAAGAACTAAAGGAGAAAGAAAAGGAAAAGCGGTTGACAGGGAGAGATAAGATACTAAAGTCAAGTAAGATGAAATGTTGAGGAGGATGTAGATAGAAGAGATAACTGACACTAGTGTTCTCTTTTTGTGTGTTTGCTTTCAGAGGATTATGAATATGACAGGCAGATCATCTTCAAGGCATATATTGGTTGAAATAAATAGCACCAGGGATCAAAGTAATAGTAGGGAATTTCCTTGTATAGTTATGGAGTATATTTTTAGGAATCCAAAAGGGTAATATTCTGAATTATAAATAGATTGTAGATACCTAAAAAATATGTCCACAGATTGAAGCTTTGAACAATATATTGTGCTCCAAGATAATGCTCCTATTTCTATGGAGATTATACTGAATATGACTCAAGGAAAATATTTGATTCTTTCTAGTGAGTACCTATTATTTCCCAGACAGACTGAAAGTTCTGAGGATATAAAACTAAACAAAATATAACCCCTTCCTCAAGGAAATATAACCACCGTGTATCATACAATGGAAGTGCTATATCACTGCCTGAATGAGGAAATTATGAAATCATAGAGAAGAAGGATCTAACTTCTGGAGATGGGACTATACTTCTCAAAAGAGTTGATGCTTGCATTAATATTGAATCTCTGAGGATGAATACAGCACGAAAAACATCCCAAGCTACAGTTACAACATATGAAAAGCATCACAAGCTGTGCGAGAGCTGACAAGAAGAAAATTCAATTGGTTGAGCAAAGTTGTAACTTTCACTATTAATGTGACAAAGATAAAAGCTGACTGGTGGTCAGGAACCAAAACACAGCAGGTCTAGTACATCATACTCAGAAATTAGACATTTTTTCAACAGGTGCTGAGGAGCTGTTATTTTTTTTTAATACGGAAACAAAGAATTTCATTTAGAATTCTTACACTGACAGCAACATGGAAAGAAGAAAGAAAACCAGCAGAAAAAAAGAATCAGGAGGTCAAATAAATAGCAAAGAGGTGGTGTGGTAAGAAGGCAAGTCAGAAACCTCTCCCTACACTCAAACCAAAGAAATTACTACAGCAAATACAACTAATGCTGAAAATGGCCTGAAGACTGCTGAACAGACCACCTACACCTGGTGAAGAAAAGACCACACAGAGGATACAGTGGTGGAGCCAAGATCCAGAAGGACCAAAGACCATCACCCATCCCAGCCCACAAGCAGAAGGGAGAGGAATGGAGTAGGGAGGGATAAGCATCCAGGAGCTCTGCACACCTGATCCTGAATACCTGCTCTAGGAACACAAGTCCACATTGCACTGGGTTTTGGTGATTAGCAAGACTGAACACAAGGGAGAGTTGCAGCACTCTGGGAGTCTGAGAGTCCAGCTGCTTGTAGAGGGCAGGCATGCTCCACCAGTTCCACTGAGACCCCAAACAGAAGCAGTGGTTTAAAAGATTTGCCAGCAGTGGGAGAAGTTCCAGAGGGGCAAGTGTTGGACAGAGCTCTCTCTGCAGGAGCAAAAGAAGGTGAATGACACTTCCTCAGACCTCCCTTGGTCCAAAAGAACTGGCACTTATGGGGGCCCCAAATGGCTCAGCCTGCAGGTGCTTCCCTGTGTACCAGCCTGCTAAGCCCTTCAACATCAGACTTTGCCACCTGGCAGGCAGAAGGAAGCTCTGTCAGCACTATTTCAGCACAACTGGGGAGACAACCATGGGGGCCAGCTCAGAGTTGGCCTAGCTCAGTGCTGTGTACCCCTCCACAGCCACATGACTGCATGCCCATGTATTCTGTCACCATGCAACTGCATAACAGTGTGCCCTGCTGCCACATGACTCTCTACTGTGCACCCACCCCAGAGACAGGCAACTGCCCTGCCCAAAACATTAGACTGGGAGCACCACTGTCACTGCAGGGCAGGCAGAGGGCAGCCCTGCCCACAACAATCCCAGCAGAAGTGCTACTGTTCTGCCTACAAAGGGCTGGCTGTAGTGGACTGCCATATACTATGGACTAATCATAGACAATTGAAGATAGAGGGAGGGGGTGGCCCTTCCCATAACCCAAAAACAGCAACTGGGGATCCACCTCAAAGGAAAAACAGGCACTGGTAGTAAGGAGTCTTGAGATTCTGGGCACCGCAAGGTGCCTTTTTCATAAAGCCATTACTCTCTAGACCAGGAAGCATAGCAGATAAATCTAACAAGGGAAGAAATACAGAAACCCTGACAAAATGAGGAGCAGAGCAATATATTCCAAACAAAACTACATAATAAGACACCATAAAGAGAGCTAAATAAAACTGATTACCAATATTCATGATAAAGGGTTCAAAATAACAGTCATAAATATGCTCACTGATCTGTAGAAAAGTATCAAAGATCTCAGGGAGGATTTCAATGGAGAGATACAAGAGTTGAAAAAGAGCCCCTCAAAGTGGAAGAATATAGTAAGTGAAATAAAATTATATAATGGGGGAATGAATAATAGATTGCTGCATGTAGAGGAGACAATCAATGAGATGGAAATTAGAGAGCAAGAAAACAGTAAAGTTGAGAAACAGAGAAAAAAAGAATCTATAGAAACAAAAAATGCTAAGAAAGCTGTGTGACAAATCCAAATGACATAAAATATGCATAATAGGTGTACCAGAAGGAAAGAGACAAAGGGGTAGAAAGCCTTTTTGAAGAAATAATTGTTGGAAACTTCCCCAGTCTGGGGAAGGAAACAGATACCCAGGTCCTGGAAGTGCAGAGTCCGTAACAAAAGGACCTCAGGAAGACATATAACTACTAAGTGACAAAGATTAAGGACAAAGAGAGTGTATTGAAAGCAGCCAGAGAGAGAAAGATTATTATTTCTAAAGGAAACCCCATCAGTCTATTAGCAGAATTCTCAGCAGAAACTTAACAGGCCAGAGGGAGTAGCATGAAATATTTAATGTACTGAAATAGAAGGACCTTCAACCAACAATACTCTATCCAGCAAGATTACCATTCAAATTTGAAAGAGAGATTAAACATTTCTCAGAAATGAAGGCTGAAAGAATTCATAAACTAAACCAGCATTATAGGATATGTTAAAGGAACTTCTGTAGATGAAAATGTTCCTAAACCTAAATAGATCTCAGAAGTAAAAAGTAAAACCACAGTAAAAATAGTAGACTTAATACTTCAAGCAAGTATGAAATTAAAGCAAAAGTAGTAAAACCAACTCTACACAAAAGCAATCAAAGGTTACACAAAACATGCAGATTATGACATCTAATACATAAAGGGTGGAGGAGGAAGAAGAAGAAAAAAGTACTTTTAGATTATGCTTGAAATAGAGCAATCATCAACATCAACTTGATACAGTTTGTTACATAGTTAGGAAGCCATACATGAACCTTACGGTAACCACAAACCTACAGCCTTATAATAGATACTTAACAAAATTAAAAAAGAGAAATCCAATCACAACACTAAATACACCATCAAATAACAAGAAAAGACTATAAGACAGGAAGAAAAGAACAGAGAGGAACTATAAAAACAATCATAAAACAATAAAATGGCAGTAAGAGAATACCTATCAATAATTACTTTAAATGTAAATAGACTAAATGCACCAATCAAAAGTCTTAGAGTCACAGAATGCATTAAAAAACAAGGCCTATTTATAAGCTGCCTATAAGAGACTCATTTCAGACCTAAAGACATACATAGACTGAAAGTGAAGGAATGGAAAGAGATACTTCATGCAAATAACAGGGAAAAAGTAGCAGGAGTAGCAGTACTTATATCAGACAAAATAAACTTCAAAACAAGGAAAGTAACAAGAAACAAGGAAGAATATTACATAGTGATAAAGGGGGGGTCAGTCCAACAAGAAGATAAAACCACTATAAATATCTATGCATCCAATATAGCAGCACATAAATACGTAAAACAGATACTAATAGAATTAAGGGGAGATAGACTGGAACTCATTCACTTTAGGAGACTTTGACACACCACTGACATCAATAGACCGACTAACCAGACAGAAAATAAATAAGGAAACAGAGGCACTGAAAAACACATTAGACAAGATGGACTTAACAAATATCTACAGAATATTCCACCCAAAAGCAGCAGGATACACATTTTTCTCAAGTGTACATGTGATAATCTCCAGAATAGATCACACATTGGTCCACCAAAAGAGCCTCAGTAAGTTCAAAAAGACTGAAATTGTATTAAGCAACTTCTCAGACCACAGTGGTATGAAACTAGAAATAAATTACAGAAAGAAAACAAAAAAAGCCTACAGGCACATTAAGACTAAACAACATGCTTCTAAATAATCAATGGATCAATGAACAAATCAAAACAGAAATCAAGTAGTACACAGAGACAAATGAAAACAAGAATACAGTAGTCCAAAATTTGTGGGACACTGCAAAAATGGTTCTAAGAGGGAAGTACTTAAGAATACAGGCCTATGTCAAGAAACAAGAACATTTTCAAATAAACAGCCTAAACTCACAATTAAAGAAACTAGAAAAAAAAATGAAACCCAAGATTAGTAGAAGGAGGGACATAATAAAGATCAGAGTAAAAATTAATAAACTAGAGAAGAATAAAACAACAGAAAAATAAACAAAGCCAAGAGCTGGTTCTTTGAGAAGATGAAAAAAAATAGACAAACCCCTACCCAGACTTATCAAGAAAAAAGAAGAGTGGACCCAAATAAATAAAATCAAAAATGGAAAAGGAATAGTCATAATGAATACCACAGAAATACAAAACATTATTAGATAATTCTGTGAAAAATTATATGTCAATAAATTGAACAACCTAGAAGAAATGGAAAAATTCCTAGAAAGTACAACCTTCCAATACTGACCCAGGGAGAAACAGAAAGTCTGAACAGACCAATTACCAGTAACAAAATTGAATTGGTAATCAAAAAACACCCAACAACAAAATACCAGGACCAGATGGCTTTGCAGCTGAAATCCACCAAATATTTAAAGAACTAATACCCATCGTTAAAGTACTCCAAAAAGTAGAAAAGGAGGGAATACTTCCAAATTCATTCTATGAGGCCATCATCACTTTAATACCAAAATCAGACAATGACAGTGCAAAAAAAGAAAATTATAGACCAATGTCCCTGATGAACATAGATGCAAAAAATATCAACAAAATTTAGCAAGCCAAATTCAAAAATACATCAGACATCCATCACATACAAGTGGGATTTATTCTAGGAATGCAAGGACAGCATAAGATTCAAAGATCAATCAATACAATATATTACATTTATAAAAAGAAGGATAATCACATAATTTCAATAGATGCTGAAAAAGCATTTGACAAAATTCAACATCCATTCATGATAAAAACTCTTGACAAAATGTGGATAGAAGGAATGTTCTTCAACATAATAAAGCCCATATAAGACAAACCCACAGCCAACATCAACTTAATAGTGAAAAGATGAAAGCTTTTCCTCTAAGATCAGGAACAAGGCAAGGATGCCCACTCTCCCCACTTTTATTCAACAAGTACTTAAGGTCCTAGCCATGGCAATCAGACAAGATATAGATAAAAGGCATCCAAATTGGTAAGGAAGAAGGTGCACTGTCACTATATGTGGATGACATGATATTATATGTAGAAGCCCTAAAGATTGCACCCAAAGCTATTAGATCTGATAATTAGATTCAGCAAAAAAAAAATTTTTAAGTTCCAAAGTTAATACACAGAAATCTGTTGCATTCCTATACACTAACAACAAACTAGCAGAAAGGGAAATCAGGAAAACAATTCCATTTACCATTGCATCAAAAAGAGTAAAATACCTAGGAATAAACCTGACCAAGTAGGTGAAAGATCTGTACTCTGAAAACCATAAGACAGTCATGAAAGAAATTAAATGGAAATCCATCTCATGATATGGATAGGAGGAATTAATATTGTCAAAATAGTCATCTTGCCCAAAGCAATTTATGGATTACATGCAATCCCTATTAAAACACCAACAACATTTTTCAATGAAATAGAACAAATAGTTCTAAAATTCATATGGAACTACAAAAGACCCCAAATAGCCAAAGCAATCCTGAGAAAGAAGTACAAAGCTGGAGGGATTATAGTCTGACTTCAAGCCATGCTACTAAAGCTATAGTAATCAGGACAGTATGGTACTGGCACAAGAACAGACCTAGAGATCAATGGAACAGAATAGAGGGAACCCAGATATAAATCCATGCCTATATGATCAGTTAATATATGCTAAAGAAGCCATGAATGTATAATGGGGGAAAGACAGTCTCTTTGATAACTGGTGTTGTGAAAATTGGGTGGCTACATGCAAGAGAAGATAACTGGATTACTATCTAACTCCATACCCAAAAGTAAACTCGAATGGATCAAAGACCTAACTGTAAGACATGAAACCATAAAACTCTTAGAAGAAAATATAGGCAGAAATTTCTTGAACATATGCATGAACTAGTTTTTCCTGGACACTTTTCCTTGGACAAGGGAAACTAAATAAATAATGACCAAGCAGGACTACATCAAAATAAAAACCTTCTGTACAGCAATGAATACCATCAGCAGAAGAAAAAGGCAACCTACAATATAGGAGAATATGTTTACAGATGATTTATCTGATAAGGGGTTAACATCAAAAATATAAAAAGAATGCATAAACCTCAACAGCAAAAAAACCTCAAACAACACAATTAAAGAATGGGCAGAGGACCTGAAGAGATGTTTTTACAAAGAAGAAATACAGATGGCCAACATGTACATGAAAAGATGCTCAACATCCCAGTCATCAGGGAAATGCAAATTGAAACCACAATGAAAGACTACCTCATACCATTTAGAATGGTGACTAACAAAAGACAAGAAATGATAAGTGTTGGTGAGGATGTGGAGAAAATGGAACCCTCCTACACTATTGGTGTGAATGTAAATTGGTGCAGCCACTGTGGAAAGCAGTATGGAGGTTCCTCAAAAAACTAAAACTAAAAATACCATACAACCCAGTAATTTCACTTCTAGAATTTATCGGAAGAAATCAAAATCCCTGATTTGACAGGATACATGCACCTCTATGTTTACCATTGGGCTACTTACAATAGCCAAATTATGGAAGCAACCTAAATGTCTATCAATAGATAAATGGTAAAGAAGGTGTGGTACGTATATGCAATGGAATATTCTACTCAACAGAATTATTCTTCTCCATAAAAAAGAAAGAAATACTGCTACTTATGACAACAAAGGTGGACCTAGAGGGTATTATGCTCAGTGAAATAAGCCATGCAGAGAAAGACAAATACCATAGGATTTCACTTATTTGTGGAATATAAAAACAAAACAAAACGATCAAAACAGGAGTGGACACATGGACACTGAAAAGTGACTGGTGGTTACCATGGGGAAGGGGTTGATGTAGGGGAAGAGGATTGGGGATAAAAAAGCACAAACATTCTCAATTGTAGTATTAATTGGTTACAGGGATAATAGTACAGCATGGAAAATAGAGTCAATGATTCTGTAACATCTCCTATGTAACATACTACTATGTTGACAGATAGTAACTGCACTAGTGGAGATGAGGTCTTAATAATATGCGTGACTCTTGAACCACTGTGTTGTAAACCAATGTAAGATTATATATCAGTGATACTTCAATAAAAGAAATAATATAGGAGGTGACTACAATAGTCAAAGTGAGGGACAGTTAAAGACAAAGCTAAGCCACAGCAGTGGGGCTGGAGCCATTGGCAGATTTGAGATATTTTCAGGCAACTGTTGGAATACAGTGAAGAAGGAGTTCCCAGCAAGCAAAAGATCCAAGTATTGGCATGTCAAATTAGAGAAATGGGTTTCTATTCCTACTTAACCAACTTTCTGAGAATAAAAATAGGAGTAGATGTCAAATTTACCAAATCCTTGTCCAATTTGGAGGTGGTATTGTGGTTTTCCTAATTTGTCTTAGATATGGGATTAATTGAATTAACAAAGGTACTAATATTGAACTTAGTATAACCTCATATACTCATAAACTCATGGCTTACTTTAATTTGTCACATACTCATTTTCAGAACCATCCTTCAAACATTAAGCATTTTTACTCATGATGTTCTTTTCTCACATTATAGACATTTATTTTCTGATGACTTGTCAATAATTTCATTTGAAGAAAATGTTGCTTATGAAACCACATTTTATTACCATATTAAAAATTATCAAAAATGTTATGAAGATACTTATAAAGATATATATATAGGTACACAAAATATATATCACAGCCACACACGTATATATCCAGATATACTGAATTAGCAAAATTGATTTCTAATATGCTACAGAAGGAATAAATATAGAGCAATGTCTTAATATTACATTTGTGTATTTCTCTTTCTAAAATACCAATTTTGACTGCTGTAACTATTTTAACTCTCAAAAAGATTTGACTCAATATAGGAACAGCCTGAGAATTTTATGTTTATACACATATGCATATACACATACATATGTGTATATACAAATGAATATATATTGACCCTATGCAATTGCAGTTATACTGCATGCAATTCCTTTCAGTGTCTCCCCCGATAGAGAGGGAGATTCCTTATTCCTTAAAAAACCTAAAAAAAAGACCACGTGAATACAGAGATAAGTTTTCTTATTTGCATTTGACAAACTAAGAGTTGGGAAATTTTTACTATGAAATAGTGAACTTTGACGCTCTTTGGCATTATAATTTTCAAGTGTCTTTATTCATTGCAAACGTGTTGTATATTCTCCATAAAGAGAAATCTAGATTTCAACCTAGGGGTTAAATACAAAACTATTGCTCCAAATAAATTGGGAAGGAAATCAACTATCTACAGGATCTGAGGCACCACCACAATACTCATTCCTAAAGTAGGCATGCACAAAGTGTCTCTGTCAGAAAACAGCGCCTTTCAGAAAATAGCATCAGGAAGTTATTTAATTTGAAGGAAAAGAATTACATCTCGATCTGCAATCACACTGTGATGCAAAATGAAACAAAAAAAAGTCTACTAAAATAGCAGTGCATCTATGAAAGCTGGGTTTCCATTTCAACATTTGAAAATTAAATTATGTATCATGCCAAAGCTTTATATTTATCAATTACTTCACTAATTCCAAGTCCATGGCCTGTTTCAGAATACACATAATCCACAACATAATATCTGCTGGGCAGTTTCACATGATATTCTGTGGCTTAAGTTACAAATGATCATTCAGATAGAAAACACACAATGGGGTTTCTTATTATTCAGAACACAGACTCCATTCAAGCAATGAAATAGGTTTCAAATTCATTTCTTAGCATTTCCAAGTGTATTTCTCTTGCTGTATTATACAATTTTTGTCTAGTTTTCTGCCATCACTCTCACATATGGCTTTATTGATTCCATGACAAATAAGTCACTCAGCTTGTAACTACCATGTTATTTGAAATTTCTATTTAAGGTTTTCTGGACCATTCTCCTTTACAAATAGAGTCACTTTCTTATTATATATATATTCTACTGAACAGAACAAAAGTGGATACAGAAGAAGTAATATTAGTTTTCTCAGATGTGAAATAAAACTGGTTTATGTTCTATCCCTGGATCTGTCATAGAAGGAAAGTTCTGAACATTCAAAATTTGGGTATCTTGTCCCCTTTCCTTATTTAAAATTTTAAACTACAACATATAATGATCACATGAGCATGATAAAAATCATTAAGTTTTGCTATTTTTGAATAAGAAAGTAATATTCATCTGTGAATAACTATTGTAGGGCAAAAGAAGAAAAGGTCAGTCACAAAATAATTTAAAATGTAATTTCCTAACACTATCTGGCATTTATAAAATGGTGATGTATATTACTGACCGGCTCTACAAATGGTCCAAAAATTTGTTTTTAAACAATGGAAAGGATTGGTTTGAAAGTGAGTAACTGGGATTAAAGGGGTACATAGGTAAATTAAAGAAAACACAAAATAGCCATGAATGAGGAGCAACAATAGAACAAGCCATAAAAAGAGGAGGTCTGGGTGTTGAATGAGTTATCTATTTATCTGTGAAACATTTAACTCAGCACCTCAAGGGACCACAGGAGCTCAAGGAGCCATGGGGTAGTGCTTATATTGGTGATCAGGGTTGCAGACAGATGTTATCTGATGACAATATTTTAGAATGCAATATGGTTTAAGTTTCAGAGTTCAGAAGAATGGGTGGAACCATAATATTGTGGAATGCATAAATGAGGCAATAGAGACATATCCCGGAAATCAGGAACAACAGGTGAAGAAGTCTCAGTTGTGTGAATAAATAGTTCAAGAGTGTCAGGAAACATCAAAAAGAATGTACCTTTTATGGTATATTTGGAAAGAAAATTAGGAATTTATCAGTGTCAAATTTTGGGCAAGAGGGGTGGGTGGTCAGGAATGTAATTTAAAAATAAAACAAAACTTTAAGCTAGAAATAGCATGTAGAAAGTCATGGATTTAAATAGGGAAACTACATATTCTGGGAACAAAATTTTCTGTGACCTGCTGGAGTCACATGGCATGATGGGAACATTGAGTAGATGAGGGGATTAGAAATCTGCTTCTGAGAAACATTAGTTTACCATTGTCTGAAGTTCACTACTAATCAGCCCAAACTGATACTCAGTTTCCCTACACTAGCAATCTCTGTTCCATTTTACAGCTGTAACCTAACATTCCTTGACATGTTTAGCTGTCTTCAAAACTGATGACTCTAGTCACAAGTGTGGCTGGAAGAGGCCAGCTCAACACATAGGCTTAATTCTATCATAAAAAATTAAAACAATTGGACATTGGTGCCTCTATATAAAAAGAACAGACTACACAAACACATAGGCTCTTAAAATTGGCCAAGACCTGAAGAATTAATTTATTTTTTGAATATAGTCCAACTAATTTATTTTTTGAAATGAAAATAAGAATTAATTCTCACAGTACTGAAATGACTTGTCCACTGTGACACATTTGTAGCAGAGCTTCTCACATAGCTACTTAGATGCACAAAAAAAAGCCCCCCAAAACAACAACCTGGTTTCTCCTTTTGTTTAACTAATCTAAGTGTTTTCAAGAATCCTCTGTCGCCTCGCCCAAATTAAATACCAATTAGGGAAAGAAAACTTAAATTGACTCATTAGGTTTCAAACTTAGTTTGAACAATTAGGTCTTTCTAGTGTCCTTAAGAGAGTTTAAACTTTTGAGTTTCTTGCATCTTCTTTCTCTTACCCGCATGCTACCTTAGGTTAGTGTATCTGTTCTTGTGGATTGAAGTCGTTCAGGAATCCATACAATGCCCTCTCGCTCCTTTGTCCTCATTCAATACTTTAACCTCTTCATTACTCTCAACACACCAGCAATGTGGCTTAATTTGAAGGAGAATTTAAATCACAAGGTGGTCTCCCATGACCTGGTCAGGGTCTTGCAGTGATCAGCGGCTGAGCTAACCTCATCCGGACTCCTGCTTGTACTCTAGACCTCTCTGCATCTCTGTAACATCCTTCATTGAGCCCCTGGTCTAGGCCATTCACCTGCAGAATTATCAACCCCTCAATAATGTGGGCCATGCTGCACACCTGCCCACTCCCCACTCAGAGACTTTCTATGACCCTATGACCCTCCTTAGAACATAAGTTTCCCTCCATGGAAAAATAATGCCTACTTCCCTTCAGTAATGTTTCTCCTGCACAAAAGGAAGAGTACTGAGGCTGCTGTCAGCCCCGTCTGTAACCACACTGTGCTGCTGTTTCTCCTTCTCTGGCACCCTCAAACTGTCACAGGCACAGCCTACTGAGGCACACGCCTCCCAGAGTCCCAAACACTCTTTCAGCCAAGAGCTCTCATCTTTGGCATTTCTGGATTGTCAATTTAACATGTTTGACCTGGAGAGAAGATACAAAGACCCATGTGTCTGATCTTCTGCCTCTTCTAAATCCTTCCTCATTCTTTTCAAACCCCCCCAGCTCCATAGAGTTTCAGACTTTCTCTTCCTTTACTCCATCTTCATTCATCTCAGATTCAGCAAATCTGTCCCAAAGCCTGCACTCATTGATGAGAGGGGTAAAATCTCTACATTAAACAAGAAAAAAACTTCACCTGAGATATCTGGGTTTCATTCTTGGTATTCTTTAGTAAAATCTTTAACATTTTACTTACTGCAAAATTATTCTTAGAATAGTAATTATTTCTCTTTGTATTTCTTTTATAACAGTCCTAGTCTCCTGACCACACTGTTGGAAAGAAATTCCTCAGGCCCACTAGGAAGAAAATTAGATGCAATAGGATATAAAAGAGATGCATAACCCATGTAGTGTACTGAGAGAAGGAATTAATTAATACATGAGTTTAAACTGGGAATTATACATTCTGGGTGCATTTCTGAGATTGAAATCATAACCCATGCTCTAATTTAACATGACACTAAAAGTATGACAGACCAGTTATTTCATGTTAAGAATTAATCTTTGTTAGAAATTTTGTGTCCTAGGAAAAAATAATGCCTACTTCCCTTCAATAATGTTTCTCCTGGACTTCATGAAAAGCTGTTTGGTGGAAAAAACGGACAGATGGATGATGATCGGAAAACAATCTGTTCAGGGGGAGACTTCAGAGGGGGGACATGAAATAAAGGTAAAAGGTAAAATATGAGACCAAGAGAAACTAGGTCAAGAAAATGAGTAGAAAGGCATGAATGATTTTTAAGGAGCTTGACAAAATTGAACATTCTAGGATAGATATATAAGGAATTGGAAAGACTCCTGGGAACAAGAAAACAGCTAGAAATTATTTTTCTGTAAAGTAATAACACAAGCCACATAGGAAGTTGGATTTTAGAAACTCTGTTTTTCATAGAGTGTCTATTCTTTTCTTAAGGGGAATCAATGGTAGTCCAGTTAGAGAATTATGCAGATCTATCAAAGAACTAGATCACTTTTATTACTATGTGATTTGAAACAGAGCACATGTGGCTCATGCAGCAAACTTAGTAGAACATAGTCTTTGGAGTAGAATATTATTGAAATGCAAATGGAATTTGCAATGCAAAAGAGAAAGGTTTGATGTTATTGTTTTACCCTTTGAGATACAGTGTGTTCCTAGCATGGTATTTTTTACCTTGTTTGGAAATCAGTTAACACAGCTTCTTGCTACCTAAATTGTCTATTACTCATTTTTGGTATGTCTAAGATTTTAAGTGAATTGCCTCTTTCTTTTTTCCTGATTTTCTCTTTCTGATAAATATTCACTGAAATGTCCCTGTAGTCCAATGAAAGAGGATAACGTGGTTTTGTATGTATGATTACTGGATATTAATCACACAAAATATTTTGTGTTCATATTTTTACTCAAAAATATTCGTATATCACCTACCATTGCCAGGACTTATTCTAATCTGTAGTTTATACAACTGGGATAAAATACATAGCCCCTACAATCATCATGTGATGTATGGTCTATGTAGGAGAGAACTGTTAATCAAATGCCAAATCACTTTATTCTACAAGTACAACCGTGTGGTACTTAAGTAAGCACAGGGCACTGGAAGTTATTATCTGGCATTTTAATTCTGCCTAAATTAATGATGTGAGAGACATCGGTTAACTATTAGCCTATATGTGCTTTGGAGCAAATTTTATAAATATTTCTCTTTTGAAAGATCAATTTTTTAAGAAGTGTCCTTTCTCAGGATAGCCCCAAGCAGAGCATCGATTGGTCAGGAGATTTTGTACAGGACACAACATCTGCTGTTCTTGGACAGATTCATCTATAAAAAGAAAGAAACTATGGCAAATGGTTTCTAAAACAGCCACATATTGAAAATTCCAATTTGTATATCAAATTCTTAAAATTTCAGAAGTAATTAAGTATGCTGCAGACATATTTAAAGACCAGTGTTAAATAAAAATAATGTGCTGCCACCTATTGGAAATTATTTTTAATTTTTGGAACCTATTACAGTAGTCCTCCCTTACCTGTGGGGGGATGTGTTCCAAAGCCCCCAGGGGAGT
The DNA here is from genome assembly GCA_032199065.1 of Smutsia gigantea. Lineage (NCBI taxonomy): Eukaryota > Metazoa > Chordata > Mammalia > Pholidota > Manidae > Smutsia > Smutsia gigantea. The sequence goes on along the minus strand of JAVSCE010008355.1, from coordinate 79,841 downwards.
CTGACACTGCAAAGAGCACCAAACCTTATATATCCTGTGTTTTTTCCTACATATACCTACCTCTAATAATTTTTAATTTAATAATTAGGCACAGTAAGAAGTTAACAATAACTAATAATATAATGGAAGAATTATACTGTAATGAGTGTTATACGAATGTGGTCTCTGTCTCAAAATATCTTACTATATTGTGCTCACCCTTCTTTTTGTGATGTGAAATGATAAAATGACCACGTGATGAGATGAGTGAGGTGAATGAAGTAGGCATTGTGACATATCATGAGGCTACTGTTGACCTTCTGACTATATCTCAGGAGGAGAAGGATCATATATTTGGTTCCAGACCTAGGTTGACTGTGGGTAACTGAAAATGCAGAAAACTAAAATGCAGATAGTGAGGGGTCTGTTGTTCTTTATACTCAGCCACATCTTTGGCCTTGGAATACCCTACGCCCCTGGGGAAATTCAAAGTGGTAAGCATGAATAAAAATCTTAAGTAGGTAACTCTCACAAAGTTCTCCCTGAACATAAGTTGTTCTGTTTCTGCAGACTCTCTTCCCAATGGAGTCTTCTTTGCTTATGTTCATAAATGCCCTCTTTGTGACCCAAAAAAATCAAAGCAAAATGACAACAAACCTTCCATTTGAACCATAAAATCAAAAACAGATGTGATCTAAAGCTCTGCCTGTACCTGACACTCAAGGTGTTTAGTAGATTTCATTACATTATCATTGCTTCGTCTACTATTTCACTCCCCTATCATAGCTCATCAGCTTTTCCCTTCTGATTGCAAATATTCTATGTACACCATATCAAAATCTTCATTGCTAGGCCCTATCAACCTCCAGTGTCTTTTTCCTCTGAATAATTTTCTAAATGAAATAGCAAGGCATTATCCACCCATGCTTCTGACCCACCCTTCTCATGTCCTTCAGGAAGAATAAATTGACAATGGTAGAACCTGACTTAACAGTTCATCAGTCATTGCTTCTATCAGACCTTGCCATCTCTCAGAATTGCTGTATTTTCCAGTTCTTAAATTTGAAGTCCTCCTTCTGACCACAGCCTTCTATTACTTGCTTTTTCAAACCAATGTTTTACTTACTGATGCTTGTTTTACAAAAAGCCCACTGTTGGATAATTCAGGGGGAAAAAAGTGAGCGGTTGTATCTCTGGGGGAAAATATGTTTCCAGCCTGGGGCAAATTACCTTTAAAGCCAAAATCAGTCAAAGGAAGAAATAAAGTGGGAGAAACCCATTTGTTGCCTTCTAGCAGTCATCCACTTCTGCTCACCCGTGTCTCTTGTGACCTGGCTGCAAAAAGGGACTCTACCTGACCTCTCTGGTCCAGATATGCCCTTGATCCCCCTTGAAATCACCTGTTGATATGGAGATGGACTACTTCTCCCCACCCCTTGGAAACACCTAAGGCCAGGTGAGAGATTCTGGAAATACTGCAATTTCACCCACAGTGGCTATTTTCAAGTGGCTAATTTTATTTAGACCAAAAAAGGTCTTCGAACAGGGATCTAAAAGATGTCAGTAACCAAATCAAGACAGGATAGAGAGAGAAATGGAGATCCTCTCTCCATTTGTTTCTCATTTCTGCTTGCTTATGTTTCCCTCTGATAGACCTTTCTCTCCTACTCTAAGTACAGTGGTCCACAGTGACCAACCTCTTGGTTTAGCAGTTTCCAGGGAAAAAGTCCAAATAACAGTCCTCAAGGAAAAATTGAATTGGCCTTCCTTGGGTCAAGTGTCTAATTCTTGAACCAATCACTGTTGCCAGGTAGATAGAGTAACATAACGCTAAGGTTAGGTTAAATGCTACTTCTGTGACCAGGTTTTAGATTTTAAGAGAAGGGGGACAAGGGAATAGAAAACATACCAGAATGATTGGACAACTCAACCCATCACACTCAGATAATTATTTTATCTCTACCAATCTCAGAGGTGCTTGGTGTCTCAATGGAATTTTTGTTTTAGACTTATCCCTCTTCCAGAAGGAATCCTTTGCTTAACCATAATTTATGCTATTGTATCATCTTTGTTTCTCTCTCTCTCTCTATCAAATTTTGCTTTAGTTCCTAATCCTAGAATACTCAATATCATACTTTCCCAATTCTAAATGATTAATAGCAATATTTGATTGGCCAGGTAGCCACTGGCCAGCCTATGAAAGTCATATTCCCCATTCCCACCCAACCTAATAAAGGAGAATAACATGATAACAAACACAGTTATTGAGAGTGGCAGGGCCTTTGGATGAAACAGATGCCTTTAGTTTAATCATGATTTCAGACCTTTTCCCATTCTGTAATCTCCCCAACTTTGATCTGACAGGTTAAGGGTATTGTGAGAACCTGTAATGTTTTTTAACCACTTAGTTGTTTAATTTTTCCCCAATGATTAGATTTTTGGAAAACTAAAATTGAAAGAATTTGAACAAAACAAAAATTGAAGAACATTTTCATTTTATCGGCCTCTTCTGAAAAAGATACTTTCGCAAAAGACCACTCCACAATACGTCTAGAGAACAGTTAGGTGATCAGTGAATTCATATTCATTTATTAAAGTTAAATCACTGGGACATATTAGGAAACAATATTGTCAACCTCCAATATTCTCCTCTCTGGGACCTAAATTTATCACCTTTTAGTTTAAATTGTCTGCTCCATTTTGGACTCTTCCCAAAGCTCTCTTGATATGTAGACATTTCATTTGCATACAAAAAGGCACACAGCATGGCTGGATAAACCAACCATCTGGCTCAGACCATTTATTTGGATTATTACTGAACTGTACAAAACTATGTAAATATATATTCCTAAAAATCCAACTGCTCCTTTCTTCATCTGCCTTACTGAATTTCCCTCCAGTAACCCTCAGCAGATAAGATCATTTGTTTCCCCAACCCCTGACAAACAGACACACAGATATATACATATCTTCCTGCTGTACTGATTGTTGCTAGTAAAAGTCAAGTCATAAAGCCAAACCAGTTAGTCCACTGCCAGTGTACACTATTCAGATTCAGTCAGGCTTTACAACTGATTAACATGCCTTTTACTAGACTCCAGTTGAATCCCGATCTTATTTTCTCATTTTTCATAATGCCCATTCTAAATGTTTGCATTCTCTTCCAGTCCCAGATTCTCCATTCTTGAAGGTGATCCATTTTAGAAACTCAAGGTTAAGTATACCAGTGAATAAAGGTCAGTATAATTGCAACTGTATACTATTTTTTACATTACATACAAATTGCTGTTAGAACTCATTACATGATGTGAGTTTAGTTTTTCACAATTATATTATTGTTGTATTTCTAAAGCTCTGAATTAAAGGACCTCTTTAATTATTATTAAGTAGGCTCCAATTCCCAAGATCTCAAATGATATCTTTAAATCACTACTCTGTACCCTTATTGGTAAATCCAAGAAGTTTTACAATATAGCACATTAATAACATGGAACAGCACAAATTCTGAAGGCAAACTGAGTTCAAATCCCAACTCTTCTACTCACAGCAGTGTGACCTCGGGTAATTTATTTACTTTTTCTGTGTTTCTGTTTATTCACCTATAATAATAATTTTTATCACATCAAATTATAAAAATGTTTAGTTAATATTTTTAAAGAGCTTAGGAAGTATTACATTTGTTATACAAAATAAAGAGTCTCTACCCCACCTATCCCCTAAAAAGTCCACCTGCTTGGACCTATTCTGTTGACATGTGACTCTGTTACACTTAATTCTTTCTTCGCATGTGCAGCGCCTGAAGTTGACCATCCTCCCATTCATCGACCCAGCTATTTTACAAGCAGGCCTGCATTTGACGAGTCTGACTCATTAACTCTCCTTATTTCAGTAAAAGAATACATTGGAGTTTGGCATAAAAGCTTTAGCCAATAATTATGAGTAATCACTGAACTACTTTTTTTTCTTTTGTGTGTATATTCATCTGCAACACTGATTATGGCCCATGCCAAGTTAAGGAACCTGGACATTTAGTATCCAGGCTATATTCTTTCAGATACACAGCAATCAAACTGCCAACTCTGTTTCCTCCCCTCCCAACCCCTTTCACCACTCAGCCCACTGAAATTTGTGTTCTATCCATAACCTTCCACTGAAATCGCTCTATCAGAGTCACTAGTGATAATTTCATAGTGAAAGCCATTGTTCTTATTCCTACCACATTGTTAGGATCTTCTGTTGCTCACTTGTTTCTTGGATTTTATGACAACACTCTCCTAATTTCCAAGTGCCTCTCTCACCAATTCTTTTTTTTTATCCTCTTTATGGACTCTTCCCTCTGTGCCACTACATAATCTTCATTTCATTATATGTTGAAATGCCCCTGTTTATTCTGCCTTTAATCTCTATGCTTCTGAAACAGCAAATATACACTGAATTGTCCCATTCACTCTCAAATGTCATCCGTGGCCCCGTGGTAATCATACTTTCATGATCTCCTTCCCAGGTTACATCAGTAGAATCCTAACTAGTTTCTCTGCACTTTTAGTTTCAACCCTTCCAAATCTCCAAGGTTTTCTACACAAAATAGCAGTGTGCCAGTGCTCTCCAAATCTACAGAGTGAGGTCTCAATTCTGCAATGGAGCCCACATGGCCCTCCACATTCTAGCATCCTTCCACCCCTCCAATCTCACTACACAACATCCCTTGCCTTGCACAATATTCTCTAATAATTCTGCATATTCTCATAAATAACACAGCTTTGTTGTTTTGTTTTTAAAACTCATGATTTTTCAAGTTATTTTCTCTGGTATCATGCAGACTTTACTTTCATATTTTAAGTAAGATGCAGTTTTAAGTAAGCTGAAATTTCAGTAAGACACATGTCAATTCCTCCAGCGTATTCCCCAAGTGTGGATTAAATGCCCTCTGTCATTGTTCCCATAGTATCCATTTTATGTGTGCCTTGCTATATTAACCATATTTTATTTAAACCATCTTCTTAATACTTCAGATGTTCTTTGATAGTAAAAACAATACAGTATGTATGTATATCACCAGTCCCTTACAAAGCACTTCTCCTTTGAAAGGCACTCTGTGATATTTATTGAATGCATGAATAAATGGTTCAATGAAAGAATAGTTGCATAGGGGCAGCAAAACTCTCAAGAAATTGACCCTTGAAATATGCTCAGTAACCTCTTTCATGAAATTCTAAAACCTCATTCAGCCCAAAGACACAAAGTTAGTTATGCTGTCCTCGTGTTTCTTTCATACAGAGACAATGAATCATGCCTAATTACAGCTCCTAAGACCTTACAGGAAGTGCAAAATGCCCTGTAGGACACTCATCTTTCATCCTGCATTATATTTTTAAATGATAATTGTTGTCATAAATGTTCTTACCCACATTTCAGTTAGTTAAAAATTTTGCATACCTCCATAAAATCAAAGATGCCAGATTGTTTACAGATGAATTAATCATGACATTATCCCTGGAACTTTTAAATTACATCAATTACATTGCATTTAGCATCACAAATAACCTGCATATTAAACAAATGGGATCTTTTTTCCTATTAATAAAGATTAAATCGTTAACTACCACTACTTGAATAGCAATGTGTCTGCAGTCAGTGGCTCCCAGGACACATAAGAAATCTTTCTCTGTCACAAACTATCTGCCATTCTTTCAGGGGCATTGTCAATCTTTGTGGAATTTGGGAACATTCATTTTCTTTAGTTCATCTATGAACTGATTATAACATTTAGATATGGTAGACTGCCTCATGCTGAGAGCTATGTGAAATAATTCCATATTAAAGAACCCAGTGTTCAGGCATCTTTGTGCAACATAAGACAAGCCTGGCTTTTCAGTTTCAGTTTCCAATTTAACTTTTCAGACACTTGAAATACTTGGATTTGGTTGAGCAATGTCTTTCAAACAGTCACTTGCCAATGTCTGAATCAAGTCAGGCAGAGCCTTAAAGACATGCTTTCTAGTGTCTTCTGTGAATTATGCATGAACGTACAATAAAAATGGAAATAATTAAATGAAACTTTGTTTAAATATACTGATCCCAAAATGCTTGCCGAAGTTGCCTTTAATTCATTATGCTAATTTAATTTTTTTATCCTTTACACATTATAAAGTGAAATGTTATAAGCGAAACCAAATTTGTCTATGGTCCATAAATATAATCCTAAACAACAAAGTAGACAATTACAATATACAGCCAAACCATCAGTTTACCACACCTCTTCTTAAACATTAGCTTTCTTCAACATATAATAGAAAACCAGAAGTCGTAACCTTCAGCCCTTGGAAGCCACACTCTCCATCATGGGCTATTTTTTGCAGCCTTCAGCCTCACTTTGTACAACTTTGGTGGACTTTTTAGCAGAAAAAGGAAAAGGAGCTCAGGAACTATTGGCTCCCAACAATGTCGCAGTATCATCATTAAGATTCTGGCAAATGGGGAGCAAACACTAGCTCACACCCACTCAGGGTGCATCATAGGTATTCAGGTCTCTTCAGTATCAAAGGCTGGTTGGGGTGGATTTGCCACTCCACAGTACAGGAATATTTTCCTCTCATTCACTCAGACGGACTTCTCTGAGACCATTAAGAAAGCAGCCTATAAACAATCAAGGGGAAAAAAAAATCTAATATTGGTGATCACAAAGCCCCTGCTATAATAAGTTGGCCATAGATGCATGTTTGGTCAAGGAATTTATACCTTTGTCTCATGTAATTATTAATATCATCCATTCATTGGTTCAAAGATGTGCCATTTTAGATGATGTTACGTGATCATTCTAGCTATAATCCTAGCAAGAGCCACAACAACAGCCATTACAATGCCCATTGTAGGTGTGATGGTAGTGTAGCAACTGAAACTAGTCTCCTCAAGGTTACCCCTTGACAGTGTTGTCTATAGCAATAAGGGTAACAGCAGGAGCAGTAGAAGTCCAGAGCATAATACATTTTCAGATCAACCTAGTAGCTCCTGAAGACAATGTATCTAAGGTGCTGATGCAGGAAAGTCTGGGGCATGTTGTGGGAGGATGAATGAGAGTGAAGGAAATGGCCAATTCACTTGTTCACAGGTGAGTGAGTTCAAAGACTAGAGACTCATTTACATGCCATGCAGGTGTCTGCTGGTGTCTGAGAGGGAGAGGGCCTTTTCAAGGATTACCGTTATGGATCTTTTGGATTTTGAGCCATGCAAATCTTGTACCCATGCAAAAATTACATTCAAATAATATTAAACACACTATGGAGAAACTCTACATGCTATGAAAAGAGGAATAGCTAAGTATGTTATAGTGTATTCATAATCCAAATATTATAATAAGTAAAATTATTTTGTAAAGACTGTTGTGGGAAAATGGAAGTGCCTATGGCCAGGATCCTCATCTGAACCTAAACTACTTAATGATGTAATTGGCCTGCTGCTAGGTTAATGCTTCCACACCCATAGGCAATAGGCTATTATTGACTGAGTCACTATATAAAGAGCACTACCCAGTGCTCTGGGTGGAGACAGAGAGGAAGGAGAATTGCAGACTGCAGACTGCAGACTGTTGGATGCACAAGTAATTCTAGTGCTTGATCTATTGCTGGGAGAACAGGCCAGGTAATGAATACTTTTACCCCAAGAATATTCCATTGTCATTCCTTCATCTCACTGAATCCATAGTGAACTTGTCTAAAGATGAAACCCATTAGCAAGACACTACCACTTTATTTTTCCTAAACCAATGTAATATCTCGATGAGTATATACGAGCACATGTAGAGATACACATTTTAAATATGTATTGAGGATGTTTTCTTTTCTCTAATTAATAATAGTATATTTAATTATATATGCAAAGCAATAAACTCAAAGCTGCCAATGAACTATTTGCTTATACAGAAACAGGGTCTAGAAACAGCTACGCCAACATTAATATTGTTGTCATGATTTATTAATTTAATATACTAATGATTCATTAAAACTCTTCTAACCAGCCTCTGTCATCAGTCAACAAATATTTACAAAACAGGTATTAGGTATGTGCATGTTCCCACTCTGCTATAAAATAACATAGAAAGGGAAAGACAACAAGACCCAATTAATCCTAGGTAGGAAATTAATGTGAAATTTGAATTATTTGGCTTAATTATGGGCAATCTGTGATCTTGGGGAAAAAAAATTAAAAGACAAAAATTCTTTACAGTTTACTTCATATTCCTTCGGAGATATTCATAAACAAATAAACAGACAAATTCAGTTGCTAGTTAATGTAGTTGCCATTCAACAAATAAAAGGGATTGGGCAGAGAGGGGAAAATGGAGTAACAAGTGTCATGCCTGAGGGTTTCAGCCCTGGGCAAGTTCACTATGGATTTAGTGAGACCAAGAAATGACAATGGATTGTTCTTGGGATAAAAAGGTTTATACCCAGCTTTGTTCTCATGGGGTTGATCAAGAAGTAGAATCATGTCTACATCCAGCAGTCTATAGGTCCATAATCCACCTCCATCTCTGCCTCCTCCCAGAGCACTGGGCGGAGCTCCTTATATAGTGACTCAGTCAATAATAGCTTATTGCCTAAGGGTGTGGAAGCATTAGCCTAGCAGTAGGTCAATTACATCATCAAGAGGATCCTGGCCATAGGAACTTCCATTTTCCCCATTTATGCATTCTCAAATTCTTAAGAAAACCTCAGTTTCTCAAAAAAATCTATTATTGTTTTGACTATTTTTACTCTGACTAAAATGGTGAAAATATTTCCTCCTAATGTAGGATTCATATCATGCCCAGAGACTAACTCAAACTGACTTTTATTTCAAGTGCTATGAGGATAAGCATTTTAAGACATAAAAAGCCTGTCATGAAAGTTTCTCCATACAAAATGATTTTTATACTGATTTCTATTCCAAGAGTGTCTTTATTTGAAATATTCCAATAAAATGTTTATTTTTTTTTTTGTAGACTATACCTTTATGTACAATACTAAAGAATATTATAATAACTTATTAGGTGAAAATATTAGTTAACAACTGCTACCCTCATCCATGTAAAAGTGTTATTATGATAAAAATACCTTCCAGATTAAAGATGGCAGTGTGAGAGGTAAGACAGAGACTTCCTCCTAAAACCGCATATAATATGAAAATATAATTAATATGACTAATCCTGAAAGAGCAACAGGAAAGAGGGCTGTAGCAAACTGCACATACCTGGAGAAAAGAATAAACCGCACTGAACAGGGTAATGTACCAAAGCCATGGTTTGGCGGGACACAAGTCCTTCCCATACCCAAGCTCACTGGCAGGAGGAAGAGAAGGGAATGGAGGCCTGGGACTGCTGAACACCTAACTCTGGAGATCTGCTCTGGGAGCACAAACCTACATTTCATGGTGTTTTCAGGGTACTCTCATGATTAGGGGGTTGGAAAGCTAAGACAGGCAGAATACCTGGAGAGGCTGAGATTCCAGCCACTTGTGGAAAGCAGGAATCCATATCCGGCAGCTCTGGGACAAAAGAAAGGCAGGCAGTTTGAGAGACGTCCTAACAGCAAGAGGGCTGCTAAATGGGCAAGGATTACACAGAGCTTACTGCTCAGGAGAAAGGACAGGTAGACAAAATTGTACAGGTGCATCTGCCCAGCAGGTTGGGAACTTTCTTGATCTCCAGGCACTCCAGCTCCCTGGCTGGCTACACAGTTAGAAGGATCCACTCCGTGATATGCAGCCTACTGTGCCTTTCTCCTGACCAGTCCCACCTAGCTCACAAACCAGCAAACCCTATGCTGGCATTAGGCCAGCCAGAGGGAAGCCCCATCTACAGCAACTAAAAACGTAAAGCAGAGAGGCTTATACTTGTGTGCTCGGCCCACTGGTTCTGGCAGTCGAGGCAGGCATAGCAGCCAGGAAGCAGGAAACAGCACTTTCCTCCCCACAGGAACAAATACCGCTCCCCTGCAAACCCCGACAATGCTTCAGGGGCTGAGCAGCTCCAGAGAGTAGCTTCTGGGCACTCAAGGGTGCCATATACAAATATGAAACGCCAAGGGAACCTGGTTCAAAGTAAAATTATGAATACAACCCCTGAGAAAAATTCAAATGAAATCAACCTCATGAATATGTCTGAAAGGGATTTCAAAATAAAAATCATTAACATGCTCACAGAGGTACAGAAAAATATTCAAGAACTCAGGGATGAATTCCGGTTGGAGATCCAATCATTGAAGAGCACAATGGAGGGTATTAAAAGCAGATTAGATATGATGGTGGAGACAGTAAATGAAATAGAAATTATAGAAGAGGGATACAAAGGAGCTGAGGCACAGAGAGAAAAAAGGATCTCTAAGAATGAAAGAATATTGAGAGAACTGTGTGACCAAATCAAACGGAACAATATTCACATTATAGGGCTACCAGAAGAAGAAGACAGGGAGAAAGGGATATAAAGTGTCTTTGAGGAGGTAATTGCTGAAAACTTCCCTAATCTGGGGAAGGAGATAGTCTCTCAGGCCATGGAGGTGCAGAGATCTCCCAATATAAGGGGCAAAGGAAGACAACACCAAGACATATAGGAATAAAAATGGCAAAAATCAAGGATAGATAAGGACAGACTATTAAAAGCAACCAGAGAGAGAAATAAGATCACATACAAAGAAAAGCCCCTAGGCTATCATCAGACTTCTCAGAAGAAACCTTACAGGCCAGAAGGGAGTGGCATAATATATTTAAAGCAATGAAGCAGAAGGGCCTCAAACCAAGAATACTTTATCTGGCAAGGTTATCATTTAAATTTGAATGAGGGATTAAACAATTTCCAGATAAGGAAAAGCTGAGAGAATTTACCTCCCACAAACTGTCTCTAGAGTGTATTTTGGAGGGACTGCTATAGATGGAAGTGTTCCTAAGGTTTAATAGCTGTCACCAGAGGTAATAAAAACACAGTAAAGAAAGTAGAACAGTTAATTACTAAGCAAATACAAAATTAAATCAACTATTCCCAAATTCAATCAAGGGATAGAAAAGAGTACCAAATATGACACCTAATATATAAAGAATGGAGGGGGAAGAAAAAGGAGGAGTAAAAAAGAACCTGTAGATTGGGTCTGTAATAGCATATTAAGTGAGTTAAGTTAGACTCTTAGATGGTAAGGAAGTTAACCATGAACCTTGGTAACCACGAATCTAATGCCTGCAATGGCAATAAGTGCGTACCTATCAATAATCACCCTAAATGTAAATGGTCTGAGTGCACAAATCAAAAGACATAGAGTCACTGAATGGATAAAAAAACAAGACCCATGTACATGCTGCCTACAAGAGATTCACTTTAAAACCAAAGACATACCCAGACTAAAAGTGAAGGGATGGAAAAAGGTATTTTGTGCAACTAATAGGGAGAAAAGCAAGCGTTGCAGTACTTGTATCAGACAAAATAGACTTCAAAACAAAGAAAGTCACAAGAGACAAAGAAGGACATTACATAATGATTAAATGGTTAATCGACCAAGAAGATATAACCATTACAAATATCTATGCGCCCAACAAAGGAGCACCTACATATGGGAAATAAATACTAACAGAATTAAAAGGGGAAATAGAATGCAATGCATTCATTCTAGGAGACCTTAACACTCCACTCACTCCAAAGGACATATCAAAGAGACAGAACATAAGTAAGGAGACAGAGGAACTGAACAACACATTAGAACAGATGGACCTAACAGACATCTAAAGAACTATACACCCAAAAGAAGCAGAATACACATTCTTCTCAAGTGCACATGAACATTTTCAAGAATAGATCATATACTAGGCCACAAAAAGAGCCTTGGTAAATTAAAAAAGGTTGAAATTGTGCCAACCAGTTTCTCAGACCACAAATGTATGAAACTAGAAATAAATTATGCAATGAAAATGAAAAATCCCACAAACACATGGAAGCTTCACAACATGCTCCTAAATAACAAATGGGTCAATGACCAAATAAAAACAGGGATCAAGCAATATATGGACACAAATGACAACTATAATTCAACACCACAAAATCTGTGGGATGCAGCAAAGGCCATGCTAAAAGGAAGGTATATTGAAATACAGGCCTACGTCAGGAAAGAACAATTCCATATGAACACTCTAAACTCACAATTAATGAATTAGAAAAAGAAGAACAAATGTGGCCCAAAGTCAGTACAAGGAGAGAAATAATAAAGATTAGAGAATAAATAAATAAAATTGAAAATAAAACAATAGACAGAATCAATGAAAGTAGGAGCTGGTTCTTTGAGAAACTAAACAAAATAGATAAACTCCTAGTGAGACTTATCAAGAAAAAAAAGTCTACACAAATAAACAGAATCAGAAACAAGAAAGGAAAAATCACTACTGACAACACAGAAATACAAAGAATTATTAGAGAATACCATGAAAAATTATATGCTAACAAACTGGATGACCTAGAAGAAATGGACAACTTTCTAGGAAAATACAACCTTCCAAGGCTGACACAGAAAGAAACAGAATCTGAACAGACCGATTACCAGCAACGAAATTGAATGGTAATAAAAAAACTACCCAAGAACAAACCCCTGGCTTCACAACTGAATTTTATCAAACATTTAGTGAAGACCTAATACTATCCTCCTTAAACTTTTCCAAAGAGTAGAAGAAGAGGGCATACTTCCAAACTCATTCTATGAGGCCAGCGTCACTCTAATACCAAAACCGGGCAAAGACGCCACAAAAAAAGAAAACTACAGACCAATATCCCTGATGAACATATATGCAAAAAACTCAACAAAATATTAGCAAACCAAATTCAAAAATACATCAAAAAGATCACCCATCATGATCAAGTAGGATTTATTCCAGGGATACAAGGATAGTTCAACATTTGAAAATCCATCAACATCATCCACCACATCAACAAAAAGAACAAAAACCACATGATCATCTCCATAGATGCTGAAAAAGCATTTGACAAAATTCAACATCCATTCATGCTAAAAACTCTCAACAAAATGGGTATAGAAGGCAAGTACCTAAACATAATAAAGGCCATATATGACAAACCACAACAAACATTACACTTAACAGTGAGAAGCTGAAAGTTTTTCCTTTAATATTGGGAACAAGACAGGAATGACCACTCTCCCAAATTCTATTCAACATAGTTCTGTAGATCCTAGCCATGGCAATCAGACAACACAAAGAAATAAAAGACATCCAGATTGGCAAGGAAGAAGTTAAACTGTCCCTTTTTGCACATGACATGATATTGAACATAAAAACCCTAAAGAATCCACTCCAAAACTACTACATCTAATATCTGAATGCAGCAAAGTTGCAGAATCCAAAATTAATACACAGAAATCTCTTGCATTCGTATACACTAAGGATGAACTAGCAGAAAGAGAAATCAGGAAAAGAATTCCACAATTGCATCAAAAAGAATAAAATACCTAGGAATAAACCTAACCAAGGAAGTGAAAGACCTATACTCTGAATACAAGACACTCATGAGAGAAATTAAAGAAAATACCAATAAATGGAAACACATCCCATGCTCATGGAGAGGAAGAATTAATATTGTCAAAATGGCCATCCTGCCTAAAGCAATATACAGATTAAATGCAATTCCTATCAAAATACCAATAGCATTCTTCAATGAACTAGAGCAAATCATTCTAAAATTTACATGGAACCACAAAAAACACTGAATACCCAAAGCAATCCTGAGAAGGAAGAATAAAGTTGGGAGAATTATGCTCCCCAACTTCAAGCTCTACTACAAAGCCACAGTACTCAAGACAATTTGGTACTGGCACAAGAACAGACCCATAGACCAATGGAACAGACTAGACAGCCCTGATATAAACCCAACCATATATGGTCAATTAATACATGATAAAGCAGCCATGGACATACAATGGGGAAATGACAGCCTCTTCAACAACTGATGTTGGCCAAACTGGACAGCTACATGCAAGAGAATGGAACTGGATTATTGTCTAACCCCATACACAAAGGTAAACTCCAGGTGGATCAAAGACCTGAATGTAAGTCATGAAACCATAAAACTCTTAGAAAAAAACATAAGCAAAAATCTCTTGGACATAAACATGAGCGACTTCTCCATGAACATATCTCCCCGGGCAAGGGAAACAAAAGCAAAAATGAACAAGTGGGACTATATCAAGCTGAAAAGCTTCTGTACAGCAAAGGACACCATCAGTAGAACAAAAAGACATCCTACAGTATGGGAGAATATATTCATAAAAAACGTATCTGATAAAGGGTTGACATCCAAAATATATAAAGAACTCATGCACCTTAGCAAACAGAAGGCAAATAATCCTTTTAAGAAATGGGCCGAGGACATGAATAGACACTTCTCCAAAGAAGAAATTCAGATGGCCAACAGGCACATGAAAACATGCTCCACATCGCTAATCATCAGAGAAATGCAGATTAAAACCACAATGAGATATCACCTCACACCAGTGAGGATGGCCAACATCCAAAACACAAACAACAACAAATGTTGGCGAGGATGTAGAGAAAAGGGAACCCTCCTACACTGCTGGTGGGACTGCAAATTAGTTCAACCATTGTGGAAAGCAGTATGGAGGTTCCTCAAAAAACTCAAAATAGAAATACCATTTGACCCAGGAATTCCACTCCTAGGAATTTACCCTAAGAATGCAGCAGCCCAATTTGAAAAGGACAGATGCACCCTATGTTTATTGCAGCACTATTTACAATAGCCAAGAAATGGAAGCAACCTAAGTGTCCATCAGTAGATGAATGGATAAAGAAGATGTGGTACATATACACAATGGAATATTATTCAGCCATAAGAAGAAAACAAATCCTACCATTTGCAACAACATGGATGGAGCTAGAGTGTATTATGCTCAGTGAAATAAGCCAAGCCGAAAAAGACAAGTATCAAATGATTTCACTCATATGTGGAGTATAAGAACAAAGAAAAAATACTGAAGGAACAAAACAGCAGCAGACTCACAGAACCCAAGAACGGACTAATAGTTACCAAAGGGAAAGGGACTGGGGAAAATGGGCAGGAAGGGAGGGATAAGAGGGAAAAAGGGGCATTACGATTAGAAGATATAATGTTGGGGGGGGCACGGGGAGGGCTGTACAACTCAGAGAAGACAAGTAGTGATTCTATAGCATCTCATTACGCTGATGGACAGTGACTGTAATGGGGTTGGTGGGGGGGGACTTGATGAAGGGGTAGTTTAATAACAACAACAAAAAAAAACTCTTAGAAGACAACACAGGCAAAAATCTCCTGAATATAAGCATGAGCAACTTCTTCCTGAACACATCTCCTCGAGCAAGGGATCAAAAGCAAAAATGAACACATGGGACTACATCAAACAAAAAAGTTTCTGTATGGCAAAGGACACCATCAACAGAACAAAAAGGCATCCTTCAGTATGGGAGAATATATTTGTAAATGACATATCCGATAAGGGGTTAAAATTCAAAATATATAAAGAACTCACGCCTCAACACCCAAAGAGCCAATAACCTGATTAAATGATGGGCAGAGGATATGAAGAGACAGTTCTCCAAAGAAGAAATTCAGATGGCCAACAGACACATGAAAAGATGATCCACATCAATAATTATCAGGGAAATGAAAATTAAAACCACAATTCGATATCACCTCACACAAGTAAGGATGGCCACCATCCAAAAGACTAAGAACAACAAATGTGGTGACGATGCAGAGAAAGGAGAACCTTCCTACACTGCTAGTGGGAATGTAAGCTAGTTCAACCATTGTGAAAAGCAATATGGAGGTTCCTCAAAAAAATTAAAATAGAAATACCATTTGAGCTGTGAATCCAACTCCTTGGAATTTACCTAAAGAATACAACTTCTTAGACTCAAAAAGACATATGCACACCTATGTTTATTATAGCACTGTTTACAACAGCCAAGATATCAAAAGAACCTAAGTCTGTGTCAGTAGATGAATGGATAAGGAAGATGTGGTACATATACACAATTGAATACTATTCATCCATAAGAAACAAATCCTACCATTTGCAACAGTATGGATGGAACTGGAGGATATTATGCTCAGTAAAATAAGCCAGGACAAGAAAGACAAGTGCCAAATGATTTCCCTCATTTGTGGAGTATAACAAAGAAGCAAAACTGCAGGAACAAAATAGCAGCAGACTCATAGACTCCAGGAAGGGACTAGTAGCTAGTTACCAAAGGGAAAAGGTGTGGGAGGGTGGGTCTGGAGAGAGGGAAAAGGGGATTGAGGGATTTTATGTTTAGTTCACATGGTGTGAGTGATCGTGGGGAAAACAGTTGTCTTGCTAATGGGTTTCAGCCCCAGGTAAGTTTGCTATGGATTCAATGTGACCAAAGAAATTGACAGCAAAACGTTCTTTGGGGTGAAAGGATTTATTACCTGGCTTGTCCTCCTGGCAGTAGGTCAATCACTAGTGTCTCTGCCTCCACCCAGAGCACTGGGCTGGGCTCTCTATATAGCACAATAGCTTATTGCCTAAAGATGTAGAAGTGGTAGCCTAGCAACAGGCCAGTTACATCATCAGGTGGTTTAAGTTCAGTGAGGATCCTGGCCATAGGAACCCCAACTTCCCCACGGTCGAATCTACACACTTTCAATCTTCTGCAATAGTGCCTGTGTGAAAAATCCGGAGCACTGTATCCAGATTCCACAGTAGCAACAGAGGATATCAACTACTTAGAGATAATAAAAATTGAAATACAGCAAGATTCTGATACAGGTAACAAAAATTATAATAATCCTCAAGGCAAAGGAAGTTCCCAATCCACAAAGACTTTAGGGGCTATAAGACACGTTTTAATGCCACCAACATACGCAAATGTTGTCCATCAGGTAGGATGCATGCAAGAGAGTGGTCCTGTGATAGGACTGTAGCAGGAAAGGGGTCCCTTCCAGGTCTAGTATACCATACTTTTACTCCTTTCCCCATGGGATTTACTGAAGGGTCTGTATATAGTGCTACTGGAGGTGCGTACACTGGCCATAATGATAAAACAAAACTCCGTGGTAAGATGCTCCTACCTTCTGGCCGTTCAGAATATACTACTGTTATCTTTGGCAGCCACTCTGTTGTTATTCCAGGAATACACAGGAGGCCAGCTTCCAGGCCTTGTCCCCAAGGTGCCAGGAGAGCCAGCCAAGGCCACGTCCACTCAATGGAATCTCCGGGATTCATTGCAGTTGGTGCTGGCAGCAAGAGGTTATTCTGGTGGTTGAACCTCAGCTTCAGAGATTCTTACTTGTTTTGTACTTGCAGTTGTATAGGGGAGACAGCCATATGTGTTAACATGTCTGTGGGCTCAGAGCTCTCTTTCAGTGTCTCTCCATAGGACGGTCCATAAGTGGACTGACCATCCCTGCAGACTATTGGTATCTGACAACTTTAGTCCAGATTTTAACAAGCCATTGTGCCTCTCTATCATGCCTGCTGTGCTAGGATTGTATGGCACATTGAACTTCCGTTTGATTCCCAGCTGTCACACCCATTCTTGCAGTGTATGTCCAGTAAAGAGGGTGCCATGATCTCTCTCAATTACTTGTGGTTGGCCATAGGCAGCAAAGAGACACTAAAGGCCTCTTTTGGTCATCTGCTGGTCTGCACAATGGGTAGGAAAAGCAACCAGAAGTCCAGTAGCTGTGTCCACACAAGTCATGGCATACCGATATCCTTCTGACACAGGTAGAGGCCCAATATAGTCTATCTGGCACCTGACAAGGGGTATAGGCCCCTTTGCTATTGTTCCATGTTGCTGTGGAACTCAGTGTATGTCCATTTTGGAGCACACAACACACTCCTGCTGGGCTCTACTAACTTATTTGAAGGTCAAAGGCAAGCCCCATCGATGGGCTACAGCCCACATTGACTTTTGCCCCACATGCAACAAATGCTGATGTACCCATTGGGCTATATCAGAGGCAGGCTTTCCTTCTCTGCCAATTTATCTGCTTCATCATTTCCTGGGGACACCAGTGGCAAATGACCTGTTACATGGTATACTGTAATTATTTTGTCTGACAACAGGCCAGTTAAGTATTGCCACAATTCTTGCCCCCAGAGGGTTCGGTTACCTACCAGCCAGTTGGCATGGTACCAGGTTGGTAGCCACAGGATCGAGCCCCGATAGACAGCCCAGCTGTCAGTGCAGACAACTATAGGGGAGGGCTCCTGGCTGATTAAAAGCCACACAGTCCACAAATCTGCCCATTGGCTGCTCTTCCCCTCACCACCATCCATCCATATTGTCTCAGTCTTAGGATGGAAAGTTATGGCCCTCCATTTTGGGGTATGCCCATGGCTGGAGCCATCTGTGTACCATGCATCTTCGGGTATAGGGGTTCTTCCCTCCCAATAGGGACTCTGGCACTAATGGTTCAAAAGCAAGTTCTTCCTGCTTTTCATTAGTATATGTCACTGGACCCAACAAGCAATGGCGTTCTTCACTCAAGGGGCTACTAGAGAGGGCACTACACTGCTGTAGGTAAGCACCCCACTTGGCTAGTGTGGGTGTTTGTGCCACACCACTCCTTGGCTTTTGGGGCCAGTCTCATACCCACCCCAAGTTGGGATAGGTGGTTACTACCTTTATCAGGGCCATTCCAGTGATGGGTTCTGTAGCCAGCAAGGTGTGATACATGGCAGACAGTTGTTTTTCTATCAAAGTGTATCGTACCTCTGCCCCTTTCCAGAGTTATGGCCAGAATCCAACGGGTTGGCGAGTTCATTTAAGCCGCTGCCAGAGACCACAGACATAACCATCTTTAGTCACATGAAAGTCCAGCTCACAGGGCCTAGATGGGTCTATCACACTCAAGGCCTGCACAGCCTTGACTGCCCATTTTGCTGTAGTAAGGGCATATGCACATGTCTCATCCCAGTCCCACCTGACGCCCTTTCGTACCAACTGGTATAAGGGCTTCAGTATTTGTGCCAAGTGAGGATAAATATTCTCCAGTAGACTAGAAGACCCAGAAACTCCTGTAGCAATGCTACAGTTGTGTGGTAGGAAAGGCCTGGACTTTATATAACTGCTTCTGGTATAACTTTGGTCTTACCTGACTGAACGACCCCCAAGAATTTGACAGACAAGCTAGGTCCCTGAACTTTGGTGCTGTTCACAGCCCATCCTTTCTCCTGTAAATGTTGCAGCAGTCTAGGTGCTGCACCTTCTAGATCTGAAAGAGAATCGGACGTGACCATGACATCATCAGTATAATGGTACAGCCGCACTGTTGGCAGTTTCTACCATGTAGCCAAGTCCTGGGCTACAAGTCCATGATAGGTGGTAGGGCCGTGGATGTATAACTGCGGGAAGATGGTGAAAGTCCATTGCCATCCTTCCCATGTGAAGGTAAACTGTTCCTGACTTTTCTGCTCAATGTCAATGGAAAAGAAGGCATTAGCAAGATCTACCACATAATGATATGTTCCTAGTTCATGGCTGAGGGTATCCATCAAGCCTGCAATAGAGGGGACAGCAGCATGCATAGGGGGTATGATTTTATTCAGTTCTCTGTAATCCACAGTCATATGCCAGGAGCCATCTGGCTTTTTTACTGGCAACACTGGGGAATGAAAGGACTATGGGTGGGCTTTATAATACCAACCTTTTCCAGCCCCTGGAGAGTTTCTCCAATCTCTTTATGCCCTCCAGGAAGTTTGCATTGTTTGCTTTTAATCATCCACTGAGGCACAGGCAAAGATATGAGCGGGTGCCTAGCAAGTCCCCTCAGAACTGCCTTCACCACACATACTCTCAGTCTGAACTCACCTGTAGTGGTCTGCAACCATAGACCCTGCAGAATATCAATCCCCAAAATATACTCAGGGATAGGAGATATATACACAGTATACTCTTTTGGGGGTAGACGCCCTATTCCCAAAGGGATTTGGGCTTTTTTCACTCTGATAGCTTTCCCCCTATATCCATCTATGATAGTGGGGCTCCCAGGGAACCGTTCAGGATTACCATGAATCAGTGAACATTCAGCCCCAGTGTCCACCAGGGCAAGGAAACATTGTATGTTCACTGGAGACCAATGGATAGCTATTTCAACATGTGGCCTCCAGTCCCCCCAGGTCCCTCAGGGCAGATACCTCGACCTTCCCCTCAGTCAAACTGTATCCCCAAATCACCTTCCTGTGTGGGCTCAAATGAGGTTGGCTCACTCTCCAGCAGGAAGTCTTGCAAACACACAGGCTGGACTCATGGCTCTGTCTCTGACCTGTGCCTCTTTTGTCTTAATGGCTGAAACTGCTGCTCTGGTTTCAGCTGTTGCTATAGCTCTAGAAAGATCCTATTTGACTTCCCATTTAATTTCTTTCCATCTGCTCTTGCCCGCATCTGAGTCCTCGTAACCTTCATGGGGCCCTGTAAATTCTTCTTGTGAGTGACGGGTCTTATTTCTTTCCGAGTTCTCATTGCTTCAGCCTCTCCTAAGTCTGTTAATGTACATGTCACCTCACTTATTGGATGCCCTAAGTGAGGGGAAAGAATGGCCCCTAGAGACTCAAAGAGGGTTGTAGGAGCCTTTTGAAGTAAAATATTTCTCATCCCAGTAGTGAAAAATCTCTTCATCTGGGCCATAATTCTCTGGACTATTCATGGCATTTCTTATGCCTAGCTCTCGTAACAACTGTTGGAGCTCAGCATATGTCTGCCATCTTACAGGAGAGGATTGTAGATCACCCGGATTGGGCCACACAGCACAAAATGCAGCCATAAATCAATCGACAAGGGAGTGACTCCCTGGGGTCTGATGTGCATTTTGTAATAGCTGCCTCAAGGCAGGCTGCACTGTCAGGGAAGACAGCTTTCCCATCTCTGACCCTGGCAGAACAATTCCATCCACCCCTATGTCCCACAGACACAGAAGCCAAGCTGATATTGCCTCCGAGGTCTTCTGCCTAAACCGGGAGCCCAAATCCACCAGCTCAGGCTGAGTATAGGGGCAGATCATACAATGCTCCACAACCTGGAGAGGGCGCTGCTCCTTTCCTTGGGGAACTTTCAGCTGCTGAGTCTTTATTTTCTCTACAACCACTGGGTGTGCTTTCAATAGAGGAGGAGCCGGTGCCTCTGGCACCACCCCTTCATCCTTCCTCAGATCCTCCATTTCTGGGGCTAATGGCACCTTTCTTTCCCCTCCCCTGAGTGCCTCCTCTGCTACAACCTTTACCTTTTCTACTGTGCCTTGCAGCAGTGCTACCTCAGTCTTCAGAAACTCTTTTACCTTCACCTCAATGCTTCGCAGCTGACGTTCTCGTACCACCTCTGCCTGTGCTTCCCTCAGGAGTTCGTCTTTTTCCTTGATGGCCTCATCCTCCTTCAGAACACCTGGCAGTGCGGCTGTCTCGTTCTGTAAAGGATTGTTTTACCTTTCCAATGACACCTTGCTGCCGGTGTTCTCGTGCCATCTCCTCTCTCATCAATACCATTTCCTTTTTCAGGGAATCCACTGAAGTTTGGAGCTCATGTTCTCATGATGCCATTTCTTGAGTCTCCTCTGTAGACCTTTTTAATACTGTGAGAAGCAGCCAACCCACTGTCCCTGCTGCCTCACGGGCACTCTGTTTCTCAAAGGATTTACTTACTATACCAAGGGCCTCGCCTACTGCTTCAGGTGTCACCTCCATTGCCTCCAGTTACATCATCAGGTGGTTTAAGTTCAGTGAGGTTCCTGGCCATAGGAACCCCAACTTCCTCACAACAGTGTAGCACAGAGAAGGCAAAAAGTCACTCTGTAGCACCTTACTACACTGATGGACAGTGACTGCATTGGGGTATGGGTGGGTACTTGATAATATGGGTAAATGTCATTACCACATTGTTTTTTCATGTGAAACCTTCATAAGAGTGTGTATCAATAATACCTTAATAAAAAAAAACCTTCCAAAAGAGTACAAGCTTTTATGTTTTAAAGATGTTCTATATTTACTTGGTGGAAAAATGGAAGTGCCTATGGCCAGGATCCTCACCTGACCCTAACCTACTTGACGATGTAATTGGCCTACAGCTAGGCTACTGCTTCCACACCTACAGGCAATAACCTATTATTGACTGAGTCGCCATATAAAGAGCTCCACCAAGTGCTCTGGGCAGAGGCAGAGATGGAGGTGGATTATGGACCTGCAGACTGTTGGATGCAGACATGATCCTAGTACTCAACCTACCACTGTTAGAATAAAGCTGGTATAAATCTTTTTACCCCAAGAATGTTCCGTTATCATTTATCGGTCTCACTGAATCTCTAGTGAGTTTGCCTGGGGCAAAAACCCTCAGGCAAGGCACCTGAGGTAATTATTCAATCTTCTTAGTAATTGCTGTATAGATTATAAAACATCCTTAACCATGAAACTCTCTTTTATATTTTAATCAGTATGACAAATTGACAACTAACTTAAAAAGCAAAATGTATGAAAATATGTGAAATCTCATTGCACCTGTCTTACCCCTTTCTCAGGACTAATGACATAAAAATTCAGGATTAAAATTCAAAGCCCAAAAATCATAAACAAAATGATGCCTGTTTTTCTTAATATAAATAATTTTTCTGAAACTGCAAAGTATAACAGCACACTAGATCAATTCATCATGCCTCAAGCTAAATACATTAGTTTCCAAGGATATGCAGTTTTAGTACTCTGCATAAGCTCATTAATTTTCTTCACAAGTATTTGAGAATACAACCCTCAATGGGGTAATAAGTGAAATGAATTGACTAGAACACCTTGATTTTTATTTTAATGAGGAAAAAAAGTAAAGCAGACGGGTACTCCACTCGTCTGTGAAATATAAGCAGCCCCCAGCCTGGGATTTTTGCTATTGTTAGGGAAAATCAAAGTTTGTAACTAAGCAACGTTTCCTAGGAAGCTATTCTAATTATGGTCTGAAGTGCCTGAACTATATTTAACTCTAAGGTACTTTAAGTATAGAATAAATAATTCTAGCATGAGTTTATAGCTTAGGAAATAAGGATCTCCAACTTCAGAAAGGAGAAAGAGGAGAAGGAAGAGGTGACGGGAAGAGTGGAGAGGGGAGGGAAGAAAAAGGTGGAGGAGGAATTTAGAGCCAGAATTAAAATGTGGCCTGACCTTAAGACACATGTTTAAATTCCTTTTATTTCTATTTCATGCCTCTTCTCTGACCCTTTTGTCCATTTTCTCAGGCATTCAAGTGACTCACTTGCTCTAATCAATACTTATCTGATCTATAGCCACTTCCACCCTTAGCTTCCTAAATCATATGGGTCATATAATTCTAAAAGATAAGGCTGTGGTTAAAGTGAAGGTTCCTATGGCCAGGATTCTTACCTGGTCCTGGCTGGCCAGCTCACTACACATGTGTGGGCAATACATTGTTACTGACTCTATATAAAGATCCCTGGCCAGTGCTCTGGGCAACACAGTAGCATGGCTGCTACATAGCTGCAGGGCTGCAAGGCTGCAGGAGAGCAGAGGCTGGAATGGTGGCAGCACTGAGGACAGAGACTGAAATGGCTGCAGGGTTAGAGAGGCAGAGGCAGAGACAAAGGAGGATTACAGACCTGCAGAATGTTGGATGCAGATATAATTCTTGTGCTGGACCTATTGCTGGGAGAACAAGCCAGGTAATAAACCTTTCACCCCAAGAACATTCCATTGTCATTCCTTGGTCTCACTGAATCCATAGTGAACTTTCCCAGGGCTGAAACCCATTGGCAAGACAATTGGTCATGTCAGCAGGATTCACTGTTCACCAAGGAAAAGAAAAGGCTGCCCTTATGGGAGGGGTGCCTCAGCGGGCTGCCCCTATGAATGGTGAGACAGTGGATTGTCCCCCAGTGAGTATGTGGTCTGAGGTGGCTTGCCTCCTAGAGGGCTGGGCCCCACCCCAGGTCTGGAGGCAGGTGGAGGTGATAGAGGTGATACCTGAGGCAGTAGGGGTGGCCCTTGTTATAGTAAGTAGGTCCTTTGAGAAACAGAGTGCCTTTGAGAAAATGAGGGAGCAGGGACTGTGGGTTGGCTGCTTCTGACAGTATTAAAAAATTCTTCAGATGACAAGAACGTGCTTCTGAAAGAGAAACAAGAAATGGCAGCATGAGAACATGAACTGCAAATTGCTGTGGATTCACTGAAGAATGAAATGGCATTGATATGAAAGGAGGCAGCACAAGAATGCCGGCTGCAAGGTGCCATTAAGGAGGTAAAAAAATGTGTTGGTGACTGAAATGGCATCACTGCAAGGTACTGTGGAAGAGGTAATGGCCAGGAAGGAAAAGGATGGACCCCTGCAAGAAAACACAAGAAGAGGCAGTGCAAGAACATGAGCTGTGAGGTCCAGTGGAGGAGGTAAAAGATTCCTTACAGAATGAGACAGCAGCACTGCCAGGTTCTCTGAAGGAGGCAAAGGCCATAGAGAAAAGCACAGGTAGAGGCAGCATGAGAACGCTAGCTATGAGGCATTGAGGTGAAGGTAAGGGAGCTGCTGAAGGCTGAGCTAGCATTGCTGCTAGGCACTGTAGAAAACGTAAAGGATGTAGCAGAGGAGGCACTTGGGAGAGTGGAGAGAAAGGTGCCATCAGCCCCAGAAATTGAGGAGCTGGGGAAGGATGAAGGGGTGGTGCTGGGGGCACTGACTCCTCTATTAAAAGCACACCCAGTGGTTGCAAATAAAATAAAGACACAGTGACTGAGGGCTCCCCCAGGAGAGGTGCATCCCCTCCCCAGGTCATGGAGCACTCTACACTCCACTCCTATACTCAGGCTGAGCTGGTGGATTTGGGCTCCTGGTTTTGGCAGAAGCTCTTGGAGTCAATATCAGCTTGGCTCCTGTGTCTGTGGAATTTAGGGGTGGATGGAATTGTTCTGTCTGGGTGAGATGTGGGATATCTGGCTTCCCTGACAGTTCAGCCTGTTTTCTTTGAGGCAGAGATTACAAAATGCACATCAGACTCCAGGAAATCACACCCTCCTCAATTAGCTTATGGCTGCACTTCATGCTGTGTGGCCCAATCAGGGTGATCTACCATCCTCCCCTGCTAGATGGCAGACATATGCTGAGCTCCAACAGGTGTTATGGGAGCTAGGCATAAGAAATGCCATCTTTAGTCCAGAGAGTTATGGCCCAGATGAGGAGCCTTTTACTGCAGGGATGAGAAATGTTCTTCAAACCACTCCCACATCTTTCTTTGGGTCTCTAGTGGCCATTTTTTCCTTTCACTTAGGGCATCCCATAAGTGAGGTTACCAGTACAATAGCAGATTTAGGAGAGGCTGAAGCAATCAGAGCGCAGAAAGAAATGAGGTCTACTACTCACAGGAAGAATTTAAAAGGCCCCATGAAGGTTCTGAGGACCCAGATGTGGGTTGAATTAATATGGACAGGAGCTGACAGAAGAAAATTAGATGGGAAGTCAAATAGAATCTTACTGGAGATGTAGCAATAACTTAGATTGGAGCAGTGGTTCCAGCCACTGAGTACAAGCAAAAGCCAGAGACAAAGCAACAAAATTGGCCTGTGTGTCTGTAAGATTTTCTGCTGGAGAGGCTGGAGAAGGTGTGTATTGTGAGGCCCACCCATGGTTCTTTTGGTTAACTCATTTGTGTAGAACTCATTTGGATACAGTAAGGATGACCACTTGGTGGCAATGGATCTCCTCAGGCTTGAGGGTTATAATTTGTTGTAATTTGCTATTTGTGTATTGTATTATGTTATTATGGAATTTGGTTACAATGTTCCAGCTTCCTTACACAGGAACCATTGAAGAGGATTGAGGGTGCATAGGTTGAGAGGCGAGAACCCTGGAGGGGTGGAGTGTGGATAAAGTGAAGGTTCCTATGGCCAAGATTCTCACCTGGCCCTGGCTGGCCAGCTCACTACACATGTGTGGGCAATATGTTGTTATTGACTTTATATAAAAGCTCCTGCCAGTGCTCTGGGCAACACAGTGGCATGACTGCTGCATGGCTGCAGGAGAGCAGAGCCTGGAGTGGTGGCAGCCCCAGGGACAGAGACTGAGACAGCTGCAGGGTGAGAAGCAGAGCCAGAGACAAAGGAAGATTACAGATCTGCAGACT
The DNA here is from genome assembly GCA_032199065.1 of Smutsia gigantea. NCBI lineage: Eukaryota > Metazoa > Chordata > Mammalia > Pholidota > Manidae > Smutsia > Smutsia gigantea. The sequence goes on along the minus strand of JAVSCE010008355.1, from coordinate 53,719 downwards.
GTTGGATGCAGATGTAATTTTAGTGCTCAATTTATCACTGGAAGAAAAATGTTTTCACCCCAAGAATGATCCATTGTTATTCCTTGGTCTCACTGAATCCATAGTGAACTTGCCCACTGCTGAAACCCATTGGCAAGACAAAGGCCTATTAAAGTCTTAAAGTCAGTGACTTTAGAAGACAACTACAATTTTAAGAAAAAAAATGTTATGACAGAGTTGCAGATAGAGGAAGATACCCACAAGTGAGTTGGCACAGTCCATAAGCCGTTTATGTATTCATTCATTCATTTCATTTACTTGACAAACATGTTAAGTGCTTCTCCCCTCCAAAGGCTATGTTATGTCAGTTTGGTAGACATTTCTGTCCCCCTTTCAATGTCTCAGTTTCTCGTGTAGATATTTAGAGACTCTAAAAATCTCCCAGTTTTAGTGTTTGATCTTCATGCCACACTTTTGCTATTTGTTTGCTATTTGTTCCCACAATGGATCACATGTTGGTAAAAGTAGTGGCTCCTTCTGATATAAGTAGATGAGGGGCAGTGATTTGAACAGAGGGGTGAGGAAGAACCTCATCTGTCACTCTCCATTAACGTATGCTCCTGGCAAATTAACGAGGTCAGAAGGCTTACATAAAAATTTAATTAACTGGTTAATCAGGTGGACAAAGATCAAGCTGGATATTTAACCACCTTGAAGGAAAAGCAAATTAATTACCTCAGAACACTCCCTAGCAAAGAACTACTGATTCCTATAACCAGATTGAGTTCATGGAGCCCAAATATTGCTGCCACTTAAATGAAAGAGACCCCTGCTTCACATGAGTCATGTATTTGGAAGAGAATTTATCCATGAAATAAACTGTATTTATTAACTAATGATGACTTTATCACTGTTATTAATCAAACACATCTACAACTGCTAATCGTTAGAATTTCTGATAGGCTATTTGCAATCAGAACCTATGTAGCTAAAATTATAAGAAATTACCTTAGTCCTTGATACACGCTCTTACAATTACACTGATTGTAATAGTCTAATATTAGAAAAAAGTATATTTATTCCAAAAACTTGAATCACACTCAATTTTGAGAAATTATTTGGGGAGACTTAAAGTCTCACTTTACAATAAGTTATTGTTTTAAGCATTAAATTGATAAATTCAACATCAAAATATTGTTTTCAGATGAGAAGAGGAAGACTAAATGAAAACCATAAAAGAAAAACAGATGTGGCTTTGCAAATTTTCTTCCAGTCTTTCTAATTATGTGTTATTCTCTCTTTATAGTTGTGCAGAAAATTCAAGTGTGGTAAAAATTGCCTCATCAGTTGCTTGATTGGAAAGAACTAATTTAGACTGAACAGGAATGTGTTCTCAGAAAAGGAAGGATGACCTTGTGTAGTATGATATGTGCATACATATTTTCTTTGAAGAGTTTTTAAGGAGTTTTCAATTCTATGACATGTTTAATTCTATGTGAAGTAATATGTTTATGTCTTATCCAATCATATTTATTCATAGAACTTATATTATTGGGGTTGTGTAAATTTTATATACATTTTTAAAGTATAATAATATAAAAAATGTTAAAATAAGCAGCTTCATGTATTAGTACATACTCATTCTACAAAGAACTTTGAGTATCTACTAGGAAATAGTACTCCTGTTGCTTCAACCATTTGAGTGTCTACTAGGTAACAGACACTGGGAAATTGATAGCAAAGAAGACAAACATGTCTGTCATAGTGGGGCTTGAAGAATCAGCTTAGTTACAAAAGCTGGCATTGACAGTTTAAGTGGTGTGTTTCAGATAATGCCTTATAGTGACGCTCTTTGTCCACATAATTAAATGCATTAAACTATCATTAAATTTCCTTTTTCAGTAAACTATCCAATAACACTGACTGATTTCACTTCACAAGTATTTAAGGAGATGCAGAAATTTATCTTAACATCAATTTTTTAAAAATGAAAGAACAGCCAATTCTCTCATTATGGAACTATAATGCTTAATATAAATACCAGTAAGTAAACCAAACTGTCACAATCAGAACAAAATTCACTTGTTAGAAATTTTGAATACAGAATTAAGAATCATCCAAATTAAGGAAGTTTTTAAAGAAATTCAACACAGACAATGTATTGCCTTTTTCTGCTTACTTTTCCATTGACGTGGAATTAAGAGTCTTTAAAATTCACCCTTTCTTGACAGAATTGTTTAAATAAACAGCTACTCAATTTTTAAAAATATTTCCTTCTCAATTGCAATATTTTTCTCCTCAGTTTTATTTTGTACTCCTAGCATTCTCTCTTCCTAAAAACGTAATCCTATTTTCTGCCAAGAAACATTTGTTGAATTTTCAAAATCTACAAGAAAAATGACAACATTCTTATCCTGAATTCAAGGTTGTTCACAGTCTGTCTGACTGCAACCTAACTTCCCATTAATCTCAGAAAATCCCATCCTCAGAGATGATGTAGAAGCCTAAAAATAACCTGGCCTAAAATCAGAGGATCTCTGTTCTAGTTTTGACTGTGCCATTAATTCTTTGAATGAACTCTCTCCTCCTTCCACTCCTCTCCTCCTTTTTGTTCTTCTCCTTCATCTTTTAATTAGCCTATTTCAAGTGAAATCTAATATTTCATTCCTGATAGAGTTTCTTTGGATGTTGCTTGCTAAGATACTGCCCACTGGTTGGTCCATCTACTCCCTCCCTCGTCTTCTCTGAAACACCTTCAGAGACACCTCAGACTCCACTAAAAATGGTAGGAAAACTTCTGGCCTGAATAATCACTATTATTTCTTCTAAAAAAATGTCCTCCCCTCTCCTCTAAAATAAGTTTCATTAATGATTCTACTGGATTCCTAACTCTATCATTAAATCTATCCTGGAAGCTGTAATCCAAAGATACTTTCCTTTCTATCAGCTCAACACACAGTCTGTCATATTTCACTATGAAGCATTTTCCAAAATGTGTTTACTAAAGCCAAATTTTATAAAACATGAATAGTTATTAGGGAGAAAGAAAAAGAAAGTAAGAGAGAGGGAGAGAGAGAACAAGAGAGAGCTTGGGTGCACAATCTATGCTGAAATAAGTTTGGGAACTATTGGTATGAATATCAGTCTGCTGTTTTTACTTCAGAACCCCTCAAATGTATTTTATGGTGATTCAGATTTTATATGGTGCAGGTTTATATGGGATTCTGACTCCAAATGCAGCATTGTTCATTACCTGAAAGCTCTGGACTTAATCCTTTAGATAGGATGTTCCTTTTTTTTTTTAATTAATAGAGTGGTAAATATGAGACAAGCTATGCTTTCCTGTAATACAATCACCTCTGATTATCCATAACCTTTAAAAATGTGTGTGGCAGACAATAAAAATTTGAAGGGAAACAAGTAGCTTTACTGTTCTGGCACAACAACGTTAAGGGTCTAAAATAAAACATGAGATATCCCTGTCCTTGCAGCCCAACAACCCTGCTTCTCTCTGGGGATTACCTCAGTGGATATTGTGATAGATTAAAGTACAGCTTTTGCTATTCCTCCCCACTGAGAGTAGTCTTATTACACTCCGCCAGATTCTAGGCTGGCTTTAATACCTTGGTTATTTATAGCAAAATGACATTCTCCAGTTCTGAGCCTAGCCTTTATGGAAATTTCCACCACTTCTCTCTGAGCCCTGAGACTCCGAGTAAGAATTCCAACTGCCCATGTTGTGAGGACCCCTTTGCCATTGAGAGGTTATAAGAAGGTGCTCAACTGGCAACTCCAGCTGAGCAACTAGCCAGTGAGAGTGTCAATGGTTATCCCAGTCTACCTTCAGATGACTTTGGTCCATCTGCTGTCTGCCAACAACTCCTTCACTGGCTCCAACTGAGCGCTGCCTGGCTGAAAACAGTCAAACCACAGAACCATGAGGGATAATAACTTGTTGTTATAAGTCACATAGTTTCAGAGAGCCTTGTTGCATAGCAACAGATCACTGGAACAGCTACTTTTCCCCATTCTCATACCCTCACACTACTATGTAATTATAAATTAACCATGTCTTCTAAACTCTTGCATTTTTATTCATATTTTTCAGAAGGTGTTATCTTTTTATAATCACATAGCTCAGAGAAAGGATTAGCAGTCATCTGTGAAACAGTTTTTTTAAATAAGGACTTCAAAAAATCCAAACATGTGAGAGGCCCATCACGGATTATAATAAAGAGCTGCAAAGCTATACAAACTATGACATAGAAAGGGCTACTGTTACTGTATTTTTGGTCTCATATACATAGATCATAGTTGCCCTCAATCATGTCAATTAAAAAAAAAAAAGGCTTAGTGAGGGTATTATGCTAAGTGATATAAGCCAGGCAGAAAAAGATAAATACCATACCATTTCACTTAATTGTGGAATCTAAAAAAGCAACAAAACAAAATGAATAAAATAGCAGTGGATTCACAGACACTTGAGAAGTGACTGGTGGTTAACATGGGGGAGGGGTTGGGGTTGGTGAATGGGAAGAATGAGGGGAATAAGGAAGCATAAAAATTCTCAATCATAGTATAAATTGGTCCCAGGGATGGTAGGACAGCATGCAGAATATAGCCAGTGATTCTGTAATATCTTCCTATATTGACAGATAGTAACTGCACTAGTTGGGGTGAGAATTTCATAACGTGTAACTGTTGGACCACTGTGTTGTATACTTGACACCAATATAAGAATGTATATCAAGTATACCTCAATAAAAAAATAATTTCAGAGTGTGAAAAAAAATTTAAACATGCAATATAGGGATTGTTGTATTGGTATAAAATATTAGAATGTATTTAAGAATTTAGGAAGATTTCTAATTCAAAATTATTTATCAGGATTTTTAATAAGCAGATACATAAATAGCAGTATAAATCTTAAAATTTGCAGAATAATATTCATGGATTGAAGTTTTGATCTTTAAAACTTAGTAAAGGTAATAGGTATTATCTATACGCTAAATCACTGAGGAACAATCTATTTCAGGTATAAATTTTCTAATTTAGTCATCATTATTGGGTGTAATAGTAAACTTTTCCCTTATGTTTTATAAAGTAGAGGCATTCGTAACATAGGTTTCATAAAATACTTATATGGTCTTTGGATGTATATTATAATTAAATCCCTAAAAATCTGTTCTTATGTGTACATGCATATTATCTGGGTAGAAGGTCCATGCCTTTCTTCAGATTTTCAGAAGAAAGGATAAACCTGGGTGATTTTCAAGTTATAACTAAGGCTTAATCAAAAGAGACTCACTCTAAAGCAAAAGTGGTCCAAAAGAAAACAAGAGGAAAACAGAATATATTGGAATAGGTTACAGAGCAGCTTAATTCGTGTCTCTCAATTTTATAGAAGCCTCTCCTGCAGCACTGGCCTTACCACCCTGATTTATGGCTCTACCATAATTTGACTTCTCACCATTCTGGTAGCCCATAGTGTTACCTGCCTCTCTGGATTGTCTAATAGATGAGACTCAGGAGGGAAAGTTCCATATTTTCTATAAACTGTAATGTCAATAAATTGAAAGATAAAGTTAATTCAGTCAAAATGTCATGAATATATATGTGACACAGAATGGCTTACATGGTACAGTCAGTCAGAAATGGCTAAGACGTATGATGCTTATGTTGGGGGGTTTGGAATAAAAGGGATACTTTTATTCTCACTTTTTCTCCAGAGATTCTAATGAACAAGTAATAACCACAAACCATCACTATTTTTACTCTATACATCCTAAAGGATTCTTCAGTGAGCCAGAATACCAACCTGAGTTAGATAAAATATGACAAACAGGGAAAGACAATTAAACCCAGACATATCTGGATACTGCCATGTGAGAGGAAAATATACCTGAGGTATTAATTGACTTGAGTACTCTAACTGACCCAGGTGTGGGAGCTGACTTTGTTAAGATACACAATTCTACAGAAAATTCTATAACACTCACCCTCTAGTCTATTACGAATGTAGATTCAGACAGGGAAAGAGGGAATGTGTCTTTTCTGATTTATTCAGTTCATTTACTCTAAATCCAGTAATACCAATATGAGGACACTCTAGGGCCTCTTTCATGGAAGATAAATAAAGGATACTGTGTTATTTTCATAAGACTGATTAAATTATAAAAGTCAAGAGAATGAAAAGACAAAGCAAAGACTATAAGAAAATATTTGCAGAATGAACATCTGATAAAGGACTATTGTTCAAAATATACAAATAATTCTTAAAATCAACATTAAGAAACAGACACTTCATCAAAGAAGATATATACATGTCAAATAAACATATGAGGAGATGGTACACACCATTTGTCATCAGGAAATGCAAATTAAAACAATCTTACACACTTTTTAAATGACCAAAATCCAGAACACTTGACAATTCCAAATGACGGTTAGGATGTGGTGCAGCAGGAATTCATTTCTGGTAGGAATGGAATGAAAAATGGTACACCCACTTTAGAAGATAACTTGGCAATTTGTTACAAAATTAAACATACTTTTACCATATGATCCAATAATCATGCTTCTTGGTACTTACCCAAAGAAGTTGACATATTATGTCCACCACCAAAAATGTGCACACAGATATTTATAACATCTTTATTCATAATTACCAAAACTCAGAAGCAAATAAGGTGCCCTTCTGTAGGTGAATGGATTAATCAACAGTGGTACATTCAGATAATGGAATATTATTCAGCACCAAAGAGGAAATGATCCATCAACCCATGAGAAGACATGGAGATACCTTAAATGCATATTACAAAGTGAAAAAAGCCAATCTTAAAAGACTATATACTGTATGATTCCAACTTTATGACATTCTAGAAAAGGCAAAACTATGGAGATAGTAAAAAGATTAGTGGTTGCCAGAGGGTGGGGGTGAGGGAGGTTGGATAAGTGGAGCACAGAGGATTTTTAGGGCACTTTGTACAATACCATAATGATGGATACATATCATTACACACTTGTCCATACCCATAGAATGCACACCACCAAGAGTGAACTATAATATAAACAATGGACTTTGGGTGATTATAATGTGTCACTGTAGGTTCATCAATTGTAACAAATGTACTGTTCTGGTGGGAGATGTCATAATGGGGGAGGTTCTGCATGTGTGGGGGCAGGACGTATATAGGAGCTCTCTAAACCTTCCCCTCAGTTTTGCTGTGAACCTAAAACTTCTCTAAAAAATAGCCTTTAAAAAACATACCTTGTATATATAGTTCTTATTTGTCAATTATACCTAAATAAACCTGGAAAAAATCATCTGAAAGAATGACACTCATTTTTACACTAAAAATGTGTCAAAAAATGATTATACACGTTATTACTGAGAGTACTATTTCTGAAAAGATGTATGTGCATTTGTTTGGAAATTTACAGACAGTAACAGGCAACAAATACTTCCTTTTACTCCATATTAATCCTGGGAGTGTGTATGTGTGTGTATGTGTGTGTGTGTACTGACATATATATTCAACTATATTTAACTTATCCAAAATGAATGTGAACACATTAAGTAATTAATGCTTGTCAGTTACTTTGAGTGAATACCATTTTAGTCAAATGCTATATCTGTGATAAGTAATAATAATAATAAAGATAATGGGCTGTCCAATTATGTAGGTTATTTGGTAGCAGTTTTAAAGCATACCATATGTTTGCCCAGAATGTATATATTTAATTTTTGTCTTAAAAAGGAAGACAAGCCTTCATCAATTTATTATTTTTTGAGTGTATATTTAGTGTACAATCAATGCACACATTTAAAGTACCTGATTTGGTGCATTTTGACAGCTGTGTATATCTGTGACACTCACCACAAAAAAGATAGGAACATCCTCATCACCTCCAAAAATTTCCTCATGCCCCTTTGTGATCTCTCTCTCTCTCTTCTTCTCCCCTACCCCCAGGGTACTGTCCTTGGGGACTTCCTATCATCTAGATAAATTCACATCTTCTATAATTTTCTGTGAATGGAATCATACACTATGTCCTCTTGTCAGACTTCTTTCATTCAAGACAGTTATTTGAGGTTAAGCCACGTTGTCTTATCATTCCTTTCTACTGGTGAGTAATATCCCATCTTAGGACTTATTTGTGTATCCATTCCCCTGTTTGATGGACCCCTTACTACCAATAAATATGCTGTGAATAATCATGTACAAGTCATTGTCCAGACATTTATCTTCATTTTTCTTGTGTAAACCCGAGGAGAAGAATGGCTAGGCCATGTGGCAGATGTATGTTTAACATCATAAGATATTGCCAGATTGTTTTCCAAAGTGGTTTTATGATTTTACATTCCCACTAGGAATGTGAGAAAGTTCCAGTTGCTGTACATCCGAGCCAACCCTGGGTATATACAGACATTTTAATTTTAACTGTGTTCATGCGTGTGTAGTAGTATCTTATTGTGGTTTCAATTATTTTATAATTTATTTGGTATCATTAATCTACAATTACATGTGCAATATTATGGTTATTAAACTACTCCCTTCATCAGGTCCCCCCCACCAACCCCATTTCAGTCACTGTCCATCAGCGCAGTTGTACAGCCCTCCCTGTGCCCCCCAACATTACGTCTGCTAGTCGTAATGCCCCTTTTTCCCCCTTATCCCTCCCTTCCCACCCATTTTCCCCAGTCCCTTTCCCTTTGGTAACTATTAGTCTGTTCTTGGGTTCTGTGAGTCTGCTGCTGTTTTGTTCCTTCAGTATTTTTTCTTTGTTCTTATACTCCACATATGAGTGAAATCATTTGATACTTGTCTTTTTCGGCTTGGCTTATTTCACTGAGCATAATACCCTCTAGCTCCATCCATGTTGTTGCAAATGGTAGGATTTGTTTTCTTCTTATGGCTGAATAATATTCCATTGTGTATATGTACCACATCTTCTTTATCCATTCATCTACTGATGGACACTTAGGTTGCTTCCATTTCTTGGCTATTGTAAATAGTGCTGCGATAAACATAGGGTGCATCTGTCTTTTTCAAACTGGGCTGCTGCATTCTTAGGGTAAATTCCTAGGAGTGGAATTCCTGGGTCAAATGGTATTTCTATTTTGAGTTTTTTGAGGAACCTCCATACTACTTTCCACAATGGTTGAACTAATTTGCATTCCCACCAGCAGTGTAGGAGGGTTCCCTTTTCTTCACATCCTTGCCAACATTTGTTGTTGTTTGTGTTTTGGATGTTGGCTAACCTCACTGGCGTGAGGTGATATCTCATTGTGGTTTTAATCTGCATTTCTCTGATGATTAGCGATGTGGAGCATCTTTTCATGTGCCTGTTGGCCATCTGAATTTCTTCTTTGGAGAAGTGTCTATTCATGTCCTCTGCCCATTTCTTAATTGGATTACTTGCTTTTTGTTTGTTAAGGTGCATGAGTTCTTTATATATTTTGGATGTCAACCCTTATCGGATACGTCATTTATGAATATATTCTCCCATACTGTAGGATGTCTTTTTGTTCTACTGATGGTGTCCTTTGCTGTACAGAAGCTTTTCAGCTTGATATAGTCCCACTTGTTCATTTTTGCTTTTGTTTCCCTTGCCCGGGGAGATATGTTCATGAAGAAGTGGCTCATGTTTATGTCCAAGAGATTTTTGCCTATGTTTTTTTCTAACAGTTTTGTGGTTTCATGACTTAAATTCAGGTCTTTGATCCATTTTGAGTTGACTTTTGTGTATGGGGTTAGACAGTAGTCCAGTTTATTCTCTTACATGTAGCTGTCCAGTTTTGCCAACACCAGCTGCTGAAGAGGCTGTCATCTCCCCATTGTATATCCAAGGCTACTTTATCAAATATTAATTGACTGTATATGTTTGGGTTAATGTTTGGATTTTCTATTTTGTTCCACTGGTCTGTGGGTCTGTTTCTGTGCCAATACCAAATTGTCTTGATTACTGTGACTTTGTAGTAGAGCTTGAAGTCAGGGAGTGTAATTCCCCCTGTTTCATTCCTCCTTCTCAGGATGGCTTTGGCTATTCGAGGTCTTTTGTGCTTCCACATGAATTTTAGAATTATTTGTTCCAGTTCATTGAAGAAAGCTGGTGGTAGTTTGATAGGGATTGAGTTGAATCTGTAGATTGCTTTAGGTAGTACAGCCATTTTGACAATATTTATTCTTTCTAGCCAAGAGCATGGGATGAATTTCCATTTGTTAATGTCCTCTTTAATTTCTCTTAGGAGTGTCTTGTAGTTTTCAGAGTACAGGTCTTTCACTTCCTTCGTTAGGTTTATTCCTAGGTATTTTATTCTTTTTGATAAAATTGTGAATGTAATTATTTTCCTGATTTCTCTTTCTGTTAGCTCATCGTTAGTGTATATGAAAGCAACAGATTTGTGTGTGTTAATTTTGTATCCTGCAACTTTGCTGAATTCAGATATTAGTTGTAGTTGTTTTGTAGTGGATTCTTTAGGGTTTTTTATGTACGATATCATATCAACTGCAAATAGTGACAATTTGACTTCTTCTTTACCAATCTGGTTGCCTTGTATGTGTTTGTTTTGTCTGATTGCTGTGGTTAGGACCTCCAGTACTATGTTGAATAACAGTGGAGAGAGTGGGCATCCCTGTCTTGTTCCTGATCTTTAATGAAAAGCTTTCAGCTTCTTGCTGTTAAGTATAATGTTGGCTGTGGGTTTGTCATATATGGCCTTTATGACATTGAGGTACTTGCCCTCTCTACCCATTTTGTTGAAAGTTTAAATCATGAATGGATGCTGAATTTTGTCAAATGCTTTTTCAGCATCTACGGAGATGATTGTGTGGTTTTTGTTGTTCTTTTTGTTCATGTGGTGGATGATGTTGATGGATTTTCAAATGCTGTACCATCCTTGCATCCCTGGGATGAATCCCACTTGATCATGGTGTATGATCGTCTTGATGTATTTTTGAATTCAGTTTGCTAATATTTTGTTGAGTATTTTTGCATCTACGTTCATCAGGGATATTGGTCTGTAATTTTCTTTTTTGGTGAGGTCTTTGCCGGTTTTGGTATTAGAGTGATGCTGGCTTCATAGAATGAGTTTGGAAGTATTCCCTCCTCTTCTATTTTTTGAAAAGCTTTAAGGAGAATGGGTGTTATTTCTTCTCTATATGTCTGGTAGAATTCAGAGGTGAATCCATCTGGTCTGGGGGTTTTGTTCTTGGGTAGTTTTTTGATTACCAATTCAATTTTGTTGCTGGTGATTGGTCTGCTTAGTTTTTCTGTTTCTTGCTTGGTCAGATTTGGAAGGTTGCATTTTTCTAAGAAGTTGTCCATTTCTTCTATGTTTTCCAGCTTGTTAGCATATAGATTCTCATAATATTCTCTTATAATTCTTTGTAATTCTGTGGGATCTGTCGTGATTTTTCCTTTCTCATTTCTGATTGTGTTTATGTGTGTAGATTTTCTTTTTCTCTTAATGAGTCTGGCTAGGGGTTTATCTATTTTGTTTATTTTTTCAAAGAACCAGCTCTTGGTTTCATTGATTTTTTCTATTGTTTTATTCTTCTCAATTTTATTTATTTCTTCAATGATCTTTATTATGTCCCTCCTTCTGGTGACTTTGGGCCTCATTTGTTCTTCTTTTACCAATTTCAATAATTGTTTCCTTAGAGTATTCATTTGGGATTGTTCTTCCTTCTTTAAACAGGCCTGGATTGCAATATACTTTCCTCTTAGAGCGGCATTTGCTGCGTCCCACAGAAGTTATGGCTTTGTGTTGTTGTTGTCATTTGTCTCCATATACTGTTTGATCTCTGTTTTAATTTAGTCATTAATCCATTGATCATTTAGGAGCATGTTGTTAAGTCTCCATGTATTTGTGAGCCTTTTTGTTTTTTCTGTAAAATTTATTTCTTGTTTTATACCTTTGTGATCTTAGAAGTTGGTTGGTAGAATTTCAGTATTTTTGAATTTATTGAGGTTCTTTTTGTGGCCAAGTATGTGGTCTATTCTGGAAAATGTTCCATGTGCAGTTGAGAAGAATGTGTGTCCTGTTGCTTTGGGTGTAGATTTCTGTAGATGTCTGTTAGGTCCATCTGTTCTAGTGTGTTGTTCAGTGCCTCTGTGTCTTTACTTATACTCTGTCTGGTTGATCTGTCCTTTGGAGTGAGTGGTGTGTTGAAGTCTCATAAAATGAATGGATTGCTTCGTATTTCCTACTTTAATTTTGTCAGTATTTGTTTCACATATGCTGGTGCTCCTGTGTTGGGTGCATATATGTTTATAATGGTTATATCTTCTTGTTGGACTAACTCCTTTATCATTATGTAATGCCCTTCTTTATCTTTTGCTACTTTCTTCGTTTTGAAGTCTATTTTGTCTGATACAATACTGCAACACCTACTTTTTCTCCTTGTTATTTGCATGAAATATCTTTTTCCACCCCTTCACTTTTAGTCTGTGTATATCCTTGGGTTTGAGGTCAGTCTCTTGTAAGCATCATATAGATGGGTCTTGCTTTTTTATCCATTCTATTACTCCGTGCCTTTTGATTGGTGCATTCAGTCCATTTACATTTAGGGTGATTATCGATAGATATGTACTTATTGCCATTGTTGGCTTTAGATCAGTGGTTACCAAAGGTTCAAGGGTTGCTTCTTTACTATCTAACATTCTAACTTAACTTTCTTGTTAAGTTATTATAAACACTGTCTGATGTTTCTTTATTTCTCTCCCTTCTTATTCTTCCTCCTCCATTCTTTATATACTAGGTGTTTTATTCTTTGCCTTTCGTTAGTATTTGGATGGTCTGCTTTCTTTTCTGATTTTATTTTCTCTGGTGACATCTTTTTAGCCTTAGGAGTGTTTCCCTCTAGAGCAGTCCATTTAAGATATCCTGTTGAGGTGGTTTACGAGAGGCAAACTCTCTCAACTTTTGCTTGACTGTAAATTGTTTAATCCCTCTGTCATATTTAAATGATAATCGTGGTGGATACAATGTTCTTGGTTCGAGACCCTTCTGTTTCATTATGTTAAATATATCATGCCATTCTCTTCTGGCCTGTAAGGTTTCTGTAGAGAAGTCTCATGATAGTCTGATGGGTTTTCCTTTGTAGGTGATCTTTTTTCTCTCTCTAGCTCCCTTTAATACTCTGTCTTTATCTTTGATCTTTGCCATCTTAATTATTATGTGTCTGGGTGTTGTCTTCCTTGGTTCCCTTGTGTTGGGAGATCTGTGGTCTTCCATGGACTGCGAGACTATTTTCTTCCCCAACATGGGGAAGTTTTCCTCAATTATGTCTTCAAAGACACTTTTTATCCCTTTTCTGTCTCTTCTTCTTCTGGTACTCCTATAATGCGAATATTGTTCTGTTTGTAATTGTCGCACAGTTCTCTTAATATTCTTTCATTCCTAGAGATCCTTTTATCTCTCTCTGCCTCAGCTTCTCTGTATTTCTGTCTTTGATTTCTATTGCATTAACAGTCTCTTGCATCTCGTCCAGTCTGCTGCTGAGTCCGTTGATTGCTTGTCTCCATTCTGTATTGTCTTTCCTGACTTCCCTCACTTCCTCCCTCAACTCTTGTATATTTGTCTGTAGATCCATCAGTATGGTTATGACTTTTGTTCTGAATTCTTTTTCGGGAAGGTTGTGCATTTCCATCCCTTCAGGTTCCCTCTCTGGTGTTGTCTGGGTCTGGGTGAGCTTTGTTTGTACCATATTCCTCTGTCTTTTCATGGCGATAAAAGTGGTCACTGGTAGGTGCCATGTATGTCAACTGGGCTGTTTAAAACTTAAAAAAAAAAAAAAAAAGAAAGAAAAGAGGAAAAAAAAAGAAAGAAGGAAAAGAAAGAAAAGGAAACAGAAAGAAAAAAAAACGCCCACTGGTAGTTGATTCTGTGAGGATGCTGTAGGTGTCGCTGTTGCTCCACTATTCCGCAGCTGTGGCCACACGGCTCCGCAGCACCCTTTTGTAGCTCTGGCCGGGGCAGGAACAACTGGGAGCCTGTTGATCTCTGTGGGAAGTCTGAGTGCGGCTACTCTTTCCCAGTTGCCAGCCAAGGGGTCCAAAATTCCCCAGGACTCCCAGCCTGCTGGGCTGAGTGTGCTGGGACCACCCTGGGCCCTTGTTTCTTTAGGACCGCTAAAAAAAGAGCACGTGCTTTTCTTTTGTCCCGGGAGCCGGCTGCAAGGACCTCGTGTGTTCCCAAGCTCAGATCCTGCACCCTTTGTCTCTCCAATCTCCGGTACACTGCGCAATGTGTGTCAGTGCTCCCGGCGCAGATCACCAGGGCTAGTTATTTCGCGGGCCTGTACTTCCACTCCCTCCTGGCTCTGAATCCTCTCCTCCTGCCAGTGCACTGGGGTGGGCGATTGCTCAGTTCTGCCAGGTCGCAGCTCTGTGTCTTACCCGCCTCGTGGGGTGCCGAGTCCTCTCAGGTGTAGCTGCAGGCTGTGTGCTGTCCTGTATCTTCTGGTCTCTTTTTTAGGAATAGTTGTATTTGTTGTATTTTCATAAATAGATATGGTTTTGGGAGGAAATTTCCGCCACCCTGCTCATGCCGCCGTCTTCCTGGAAGTCTGTCACCTTCATCAATTTAAAAGAAAACATTTTAGATGCAAGAGACATCCTGATTTATATAATGATTCTAAAATTGTCTAATACCTACAGCACAGTCATCAAGTTTCAGTCAATACGCTAAAGAGCAGGTGAAGAGTGAACTTCCTTATATTCTTCCTTCAGTCTCTCAGGATTGAAAAACCTTCCACTTCACTCCCACCCAAGGAAACCATATTATTTCCTAGGTCACATGGCTCTTCACAACTTCTCCCAGGTCCTATGCCAGGCTGCTAAAACTGTAGACATTTCTTGATTATAAAGTTCATTTTACTTCATTAATAATTCAGAATGGTTCTGAAATATGACAGGAGAAAGGAGTTAAAGCAGCAGATGAGTAGCCCATTTGCTTCCCTGTGAGAGATAGAGGTGATGCTGGGAAGGGGTCAAGGCAGATGACATGATTTTCATATCAACTGGACTTTCTCAAGTAAGGAAACTAATGAGATTTTCTAGGAGAAATATTCATAGTCTTTAAGATGCCCTTAGAAAAAAAGCTGTGGCTAAGGATTGCCTAGAATAAATAAAACCGTGGATCAATGATCCAAGGCTCCCTGGAGAATGTCTAAGCTCTACAACTCTAGGCTAGAAAGTAATAGAGCTGCAGGCTTCCTACAGTAAGAGAAGCCCACACATCTCACACACAGACCTCAACTACTCTGGGTCAAAAAGACATGTCCAGTGTGGGAAAGCAGGACCTGGTAAACTGTCCTTGATAGTACGGACCTCTCTCTGCTTCACGTGAGCTTGTTAACTGCCTGTAATCTTGACACCATTGAATAAAGTCTGATACCGAGTCAGGTCTCTGACTTGGAAATTCCAGTACACTTGTTTTTATTTTCTTTCTGAATTTTCTACTACAAAAGCTCATATAGCCAAAGTTTCTATAAAAATTTTGTTTTTCTTATTTTTAAGATTATATGTAACAATATAATGTTCATATGTTTCTACCACTGTCTTCTTAAAAATTTTGTAAAATGGTTTTATAAACTCTACAGAATATATAATTGAGGCCAATGTGTCTTTCTCCAAAAATCCTGAAAGGGGATTAAAGATGGTGGAATAGGAAGGCAAGGCAGAAACCTCCTTCCAAAAACACGTAAGAGAAGAAAATACAGCAACCAAACCTCAAAATGACCTGAAGACTGCAGGACAGACCACCTACATCTGATGAAGAAAAGAAGACCACACCGAAAAGGGTAAAGTGGCAACACTGAGAGTGATCAGGACTCAAGCCCTCCCTTCACCCCAGCCTACAGGAAGGAGAAAGAGGGAGGGAGTAGGGTCCCAGGAGTGCTGCACACCTGGCCTTGGAGATCCTCCCCCGGATAATGGGCCCATGTCACATTGGGTTTTGGTGAGTAGCAGGGCTGGACACAAGGGACAGGTGGAACCCTCTGGGAGGATGAGACTCCAGCCAGTGTGGAGGGCAGGCATGCTCCACCAGTTCTGAGACCCAAAGCAGAGGCAGCAGCTTGAAAGATTTGCTAAAAGTAGGAGGGGTGCCAGAAGGGCAAGGGTTGGATGGGACTCTATCCTCAGGAGAATGGGCAGGTGGACCATACCTCCCCAGCCATCCCTCAGCCCAACAGATCTCTTGGGAGCCCTAGATGCTCCATCCCCCTTGCTGACAATGCAACCCTGAGGCTCCTCCCTACAGCACTGCTGTGAGCCAACCTACATGGCCCAGAGGCAGCATCAGACTTTGCTGCCTGGCAGGCAGAGGGAGATGCCCCAAGCTTCCTTGGCTTCATTTCATCCCAAATGTTAGGTGTATACAGGAGCCCCAAGAGCTCCTTCTTCCCTGTGGGTGTCCAAACTCAGTGCTGCACATTTGACCATCAATCCACCCAAGCAATTAACCCTGCAGCCCCACCATTGCTGTAGGCCAGGCAGACCGCAACTCTGCCCACAGCAAGCTCAACAGAGATTCCTGAACTGATCACAAAGGAAAGCCAAAGAAAACTGCCCACCCAGACAAAGACCACTACAGAAGTCAGCAGAAAGGTGGCTTTTCCCACAGCACACCAACAGGTGTGGCCTCAGCAAAATAGAACCAGGCACTAGAGAGTAAAGAATCTTGAGCTTCTTGGCACCATAGCAAATCTTCCTCATAAAGCTATCACTCTAAAGGCCAGAAGGCATAACAGAGACATATAATACAAAGCAAGAAACACAGAATCCCTGACAAAATAAACAGGCAAAGAATTTGATCCAAACAAAACTACAAGACAGAACCCAAGAAAGAGAGCTAAATGAAACAGAGATCCCCAATTTTCTTCAAAAAGATTTCAAATGATAGTCGTAAACATGTTCACAGATTTACAGAAAAGTATTCAAGATCTCAGGAAGGACTTCAACATAAAGATAGAAAACCTGAAAAAGAGTCACTCAGAAATAAATGAGGAAAATGTACTGAACAATACATTAGATCATATAGACCTAACAGATATCTACAGAATACTCCACCCAAAAGCAGAAGAATTCATATTTTTCTCAAGTGTACATGGAATATTCTCCAGACTAGATCACATACTAAGCCACAAGAAGAGCCTCAATAAATTCAAAAATATTGAAATTGTATCAAGCAGATTCTCAGACCACAATCTTGTGAAACTAGAAATAAATGACACAAAGAAAACAAAGAGATCTATACATACATGGAGGTTAAACAACATGCTTCTAAATAATCAATGGATCAATGAACAACTTAAAACACAGAAAACAAGCAATACATGGTAACAAATGAAAAGAAAAACACAACAGCCCAAAGTCTGTGGGAGGTGGCAAAGGCAGTTCTAATAGGAAAGAACTTAGCAATACAGGCTTACAACAAGAAACAAAAACAATCCTAAATAAACAGTCTAAATTCAACATTAAAGAAACCTGAGGAAGAAGAACAAATGAAGCACAAAGTTAGTAGAAGTAGGGACATGATAAGGATCAGAGAAAAAATAAAATAGAGAAGAATAAAACATCCTTCTTAAAGTATTCCAAAAAGTAGAAGAGGAGGGAATATTTACAAACTCATTCTATGAGGCCAGCATTACTCTAATACCAAAACCAAACAGACAGTACAAAAAAAGAAAATTACAAACCAATATCCCTGATGAATATAGATGCAAAAATCCTCAACAAAATATTAGCAAATGGAATCCAAAAATACATCAAAAAGATTTATTCCAGGGATGTAAGGATGATACAGTATTTGAAAATCCATCAATATTATACACTGTATAACAAAAAGGACAAATATCACATAATCATCTCCATAGATGCTGAAAAATCATTTGACAAAAATTCAACATCCATTCATGATAAAAACTCTCAACAAAATGGATCTAGAGGGTAAGTACCTCAACATAATAAAGTCCATATATGACAATCCCACAGACAACATCATATTTAACAGTGAAAAGCTGGAAGCTTCTCCTCTAAGATCAGGAACAAGGATTTCCACTATCACCACTTTTATTCAATATAGTACTAGAGATGCTAGTCATGGCAATCATACAACTCAAAGAGATAAAGAGCATCCAAATTGGTAAGGAAGAAGTAAAATGGTCACTATTTGCACATGACATGATATTATACATAGAAAACCCCAAAGAATCCACTAAAACCTGCTAGAACTAATAATTGAATTCAGCAAAGTTGCAGGATACAAAATCAATGCAGAAAAATCTGTTGCATTCCTATACGCTAACAACAAACTAGCAGAAAGAGAAATCATGGAAACAACTCCATTTACAATTTCATCAAAAAATAAAATACCTAGGAATAAACCTAAAGAAGGAGGTGAAAGACCAATACTCTGAAAACTACAAGATACTCCTGAGAGAAATTAAAGAAGACACTAATTAATGGAAGTCTATCCCATGCTCATGGGTAGGAAGAATTAATATTGTCAAAATGGCCATTCTGCCCAAAGCAATCTACAGATGCAATGCAATCCCTATCAAAATTCCAACAGCATTCTTCAATTAACTAAAACATATAGTTTTAAAATTCATATGGAACCACAAAAAACTCTGAATAGTCAAAGCAGTCCTGAAAAAGAAGAACAAAGCTGGGGGGATTATGCTTCCCAACTTCAAGCTCTACTACAAAGCCACGGTAATCAAAACAATTTGGTACTGGCACAAGAACAGATCCATAGATCAATGGAACAGAATAGAGAGCCCAGATATAAACCCACACATATGTGGTCAATTAAAATATGATAAAGGAGCCATCAATATACAATATGGAGAATACAACCTCATCAACAACTGGTGTTGGGAAAACTGGATGGCTACCTGTAAGAGAATAAAACTGGATTATTGTGTAAATCCATACACAAAGTAAACTCAAAATGTATCAAAGACCTTAATGTAAGTCATTAAACCATAAAACTCTTGAAAGAAAACATAGGCAAAAATCTTTCGAATACAAGCATGAGAAATTTTTTCCTGGACTTATCTCCTTGGGCAAGGGAAACAAAATAAAAAATGAACAAGTGGAACTACATCAAAATAAAAAGCTTCTCTACAGCAAAGGACGCTATTAGCAGAACAAAAAGACACCCTACAGTATGGAAGAATATATTCATGAATTACTGAGGTGATAAGGTTTTAACATACAAAACATATAAAGAACCCATATGCTTCAATACCCCCAAAACAGATAACTTGATTAGAAAATGGGCAGAGGACCTGAACAGACACATCTCCACAGAAGAAATACAAATAGCCAACAGGCACATGAAAAGATGTTCCATATCACTAATCATCAGGGAAATTCAAGTTAAAACTACAATGAGATATCACCTCACACCAGTTAGAATTGCCACTATCCAAAAGACAAACAACAAATACTGGTGAGGATGTGGAGAAAAGGGAACTCTCCTGCACTTTTGGTGGGAACAAAAATTGGTGCAACTTCTGTGAAAAGCAGTACGGAGGTTCTTCAAGAAACTAAAAACAGAAATGCTATTTGACCCAGTAATTCCACTTCTGGGAATTTACCTGAAGAAAACAAAATTCCCAATTTGAAAGTATATATGCTACCCTCCACTTATCACCACACTATTTGCAATAGCCAAGATATGGAAGCAACCTAAGTGTCCATCAATAGATGAGTGGATAAAGAAGATGTGGTACACATTACACAATGGAATATTATTCAGCCATAAAAAGAAAAGAAATCCTGCCATTTGCAACAACATGGATGGATCTAAAGGGTATTATGCTCAGTGAAACAATCCAGGTGGTGAAAGACAAATACTATATGATTTCACTTATTTGTGGAATATAAAAGCAAAGCAAAACAGAAGGAACCAAACAGCATTCTACTGAGAAGTCACTCATGGTTACCAAGGGGAAGGGGAGGGAAAAGGGGTGGGAGTGGAGGGCGAGGGGGATAAATGTGCACAATAATTCACAATCACAATATAAGTTGATCATGGGGACTGTTGAACCATTGTGATATACACTCGAAACCAAGATAAGATTCTATATTAATGATATTTTAATAAAAAATAATAACAATGAAAACAATCCCAGCTCTACACCTGCTGTAGCACCTCTGTGAGCCTCAGCTTTTTCACCAGCAGAATGTGCATGATAACAGTGCCTACCACATACGGCTATGAGATGATGCACGCAAAGATCCCACATAATGCAGAACTCATACTACATGCTTAATAAATGCTACCTAAAATAAATAAATAAATAAAATAACAATCCCTTCCATTCTGGTAGAGAACCAAGGATTGAAACCCTGAGCCAGAAGGATGTTCAGTAAGCATTGTTTGTGATATTCATGACACAAGCAGAACTAAAGGGTATTTCAACACTGTCCTCAATGCCCTGACTCCTTAATAATAGGCACCGATTCTAGTTTCTCCTGTTTTCATTACAAGCTTCTCACTCCATGAATCACAGCCTTGATTATCTGAATTCCCATCTTAAAATACTGAGATTCTGATTACAGTTACAAGGTCTTTAACACCATTATCTCAGTTGTCTAAAAAAGAAAATGTTATAAACCCATTCATATAACTTAAGTCTATGGTACAAAACTATTTAGTGCACCTAAAAATCTATCCTACAGTCAAGGCTGATTTTCAATTTTCATGTCCATGTGGCTCCATACTGTCAGATTGTCATTCCTGATGCCAGTGTTTAGTTGTAAAGGTTGTGCACTGCACAAAGTTACCATATTTAAAGAGAATGCTATACACTTCTTAAATGGTAGATATCTTATTCTAAAACCTTAGTTATGTATGATAATTTTCTAAAAGATACAATTAAAATTCTTAAAGAAGTATTACTTTTTTCTCTTAGCACCGAGGAGCTGCTGTCAGCTTGCATATCAAGTCCCCAGATCTTTCAGTTCAAGGACCTACTGCTATCTGGACCTCTACTCTATCTCTTGGATCTGATTACTGAACAGTAGTTCCACATGGGCTCAGCTCAACTTTTCAAACCACATTGTTTATGTTCTATATCCCTTGTAGAGCCGTTGCTGGTTAAATCATCTGTTAACTAAAGGAATCTACTTACTGCTAAGAAGGGATTCCAGGCAGGGATTTCTGAGAGGGAGATGTAGTTGGAAACAATTATTCAAAAGACACCACAGGTTTCATGATGTGATACTCACTATGTTTCCATTCTGTCTGTAATAGCTTTTATTCCCTGATTAACGTCAGCAAAGCTAACCCCTCTCTCCAGACTTCTATCACTCTGTGATCACAGTATCAGAATATAGGACAACTGCTGTCTCCCAATGCATATTTCAACCCCTTGAAAAAAAGTGACTCTGGTCCAAACAGTTCATATTGCTATACCCCAATTGGAAATGTCAAACTATCTTAATTAACAATCCCATGAGAATCACATGAAATAGAAGAAATGCTTTTTCTGAAATGAAATTGTGGGGTCTAAAAGAAAAAAATAACAAACAGGGGATGCCTTCTATAGGTCCCTCCCTCGACTTCCTGGCAGCCTAAAACACCCTTCCCTGACATTTGCACAATTTCAAAGGTTCCCAGCCTAATAAAAGGCAAGTATCCCATTCACTTTTAAAAAATTATTTTTTTCTCCAGAGGGTGACTGACTGAAGTCTTAACTCAGTCAGTGCATTGTTCTCCAAATCTGGTTTTTCTAGGTGGCGTGTAGTCTTTTCAGTCAAACCCAGATGTGAACTCAAAGGCTAGCAGTCCATATCTAAATAATATAGTTAACCTCCACAACACACTGAGCCTACATTGATGGAAATAAAACAAGGTGGCCATCAAAAAAAAAGACCAATTTAGAAAGGAAAAAAAAAGAGAGAGAATCAACATACAAGGCATCTTTCATAGTTCTGGAACATGGATTGTGAGGACTCCCTGACAAGGCGTTGAAATGAGTTCCTTGGTCAACCAATCTCAATGCCCCTGATTCTCTTCACTAGAAAATTCACCCTTCTACTGCCCTTCCTAGTCACATGAGAAAGGAAAATTAGACAGGTCTATTCTGTCTTAGCATCCTATTCCTGTGGGGTTGGTTTCAAATCTTAGGACTAAACAATCATATAAATATTTTCTCAGCTAGTTTGGGGTTTTCCTGGTTAGAAAATATCTCTTAAAACTATAGTTGGATGCTGGCAAGTTTGCGTTCTTTCTACTCACCAATCAAGTAATCAAATCTAGAGATATTAAGTCAGAGATGACTAATCTGGATTCAGCAGACCTGTCTTTTAGCAATACAATTTGGTGCTCTAACCACAACTTTGGTTTTTATACATTTTTAGCCTTCCTTAAGGTCTCTGCCTCCAAATAATGGCTAAGATGTGAACTAAATGTATTCTATCCTATGTTACAAAGCTAAACCCTACTGGGTGACTCTACATGAGTGGTAATCACTTTTGTCAAAAAGAAAATGTAGTATAGGAAGTTTTCACACAGGACTAGGGGATCTACTTTCCTCCATTTCCCATTGGCATCCCTGAATATAAGTGTTCCCTGCTCCCCACCTTGTCAGGGGCAGAGAATCCAGCTAATGCAATCTCCCTGCATGATTATCATGATTATCAATGCATGCTTATCTGATTCTCAGTCACCATAGATCAATGGCCATTGCAAAATGTGCCATCCTTTTACTTTCCTTTTAGTCAGGCCAGTCAAAAATCAAAGTTTAGACCTTTCCCCCAGTACTTTATTATAGGCTGGAAGCATTAGAGAACATGTCCCCACTTCCTAACATTATTCAACCAAGAGTCTATATCCAGATATAAAATATGTATTAGTGTAATTATTTGCTTTCCTTCTCATGAAAAAGATTGTTAGCTTCCCAGTTTGACTTAAAGGTGCCTCCCCTGCCATTGACCCTGCCTTGACTCAACTGATTCCACATTTTGGGGTCTTTCAATTGCAAATATTCCCTCCACTACCATTTTTTCTGTTTTACAACACACTTTATTTGCAAGTGTCGAAAAACCAAGTCAACTAGTTTTAAAAAATATAGTAAGTTTTTTAATTCATATATCTGGAAAGATAAAGAAAAGGATCTGGCTTCAGGCCCAACTGATCACATTAATCAGGGACCTGCTCATCTCAATCTTGCCCTGCTCTCGTCTGCATTTTCATTCTTTCCCTACAGCTTAATGCTGTTTTCCTCTGTGTTTGCTTGATATTCAGTCAGGCTCTCATGTTGATGAATAATGAAAACTTTACATTGTATTTGGGTTTACAGATTGCCAGAAGCATGTTTTTAACCAACCACTGCAGCAGGAAGAGATGGCTGAAACTGATTATCAAAACCACTGAGCCTCTTTTACAGGGCTGGGAACAACACACCCACAGTAAGAGAGAAAGGAAGAAAATAAAAATAACCTGTGGGGTCCTTTTACATCTTATGTGATTGACAATCAAGGCTTTTTATGAATTGTCAAGAATTCTCACATTATTCTTATTTTATGACAAGGCTTCAAAATATGTTGAAACTTACTCTAACATAGTAGACAGGATTTTCTTCTCTAGATTTTCAGAATATTTAGACAGAAATAACATCAGCAAAAACAAGCACCATGGACAGAAAAAGTATAAGAAAAAGTAAGACTATGAAATAAATTACCAGTTATATTAAAAATCTACACTGTCATAAACAAATTCAGCACATTAGAATGGTTGTCTTTTGTACACATAGCTATATATGGAAGACTCGGCTTTATAAAGAGGAAGATAATCCCTATCTCTGAAAGAGAAGAAAAAGGGCAAGAATGAAGACTTTTAAAGAAATAAAAAGTCATCTGAGGTATGCATTTCAATACCTGAGTACCTGAGGAAATGGCAACATGTTTCCAATAGCTGCTAGAGGAAACTAACACTGGAAGATGAATGAGTGATGTAAGTGCTAGCACCACTGAAGAAATCAGTTAAGATAAA
The DNA here is from genome assembly GCA_032199065.1 of Smutsia gigantea. NCBI lineage: Eukaryota > Metazoa > Chordata > Mammalia > Pholidota > Manidae > Smutsia > Smutsia gigantea. Next base: position 29,718 of record JAVSCE010008355.1, on the reverse strand, counting down.
AAAAAATATTTGGAGGGCACTTGGCAATTAACAATCATCACAGTTTAGAGCCTCTCAGGAAAGACAATACAGAAAAAAAAATGAATCAGTATATTAATGAGTTCTTTTTTCATAACAAATTTTGCCAAGCTGAAACAAGAACTAAAAATGTATACAGTGGGATTTACCCAGGATTGAATGCTGACAACATTTTAAAAGAAAGGTAAGAGGAAAATTGTTTGTGAGAATTGATGAGACATGAATTATGTTAGGAAGGTATGCTTCTCTTCCAGTTCTAATGCCTTCTTCCATATATACAGATAGACTTTCCTGAGCAAAACTTTCCTAGCTTTCCTCTGTTCAATTGCTCCTCTTTAGAAAGAAAAGAAAATTACTATGATTCTCCTCCAGCCTCTTTCTCTCTCTCTTTTTTTGGGAACATGTGACAACCTGTCTGTAGGGAAGGTATGCTTGCTTGCTTGCTTTCTGCCTTGCTGTTCCGCGCTGTGAGACTTACTAAGACACAAAAAGTGGAGGGAGGAAGGAAGGAGGAGTTTCCAAAGTTTGTAAGAACAGTACTTCCAGTTCAGGAAAACGGTAAGGTTTGGCTCATCGATAATGGAAATAAGATGGACATTTGAGGAGCAAAATAATGGGAAGGCATCTGGCAGGGTTTTGATCAAGAGGCTTGAAGTGTCAGAGACCCTGTATTAACTCAGGTCATATGGGAAGTTTGCAAAGGCCTGTATTTCTGCAACGTGGCTGTATTTTTATGGTATGAATTTAACGGCTGAGTCTTAGTTGACTATCTAGACCACATGGAAAATAACATTTTCCCAAGAATAATAGTCCTTGTATGTATCTATCCCATCCTAGACATGATAAGTATGAGTCTTAGAAATCATTTGCAGTCCTCAGTAGTGTCTGGATCATCTGAGTTAAGCATGATGCCAGGTTTCAGGAAAGACACAGGCTTTACACCTAAAGCTGATATGGTCTGACCTTGATCTTCATAGGGGCAATGCAATATTTTGATTTATAATAAGAAATACGTATTTGGTCTCCATCTGTTTATGGCACAGAACTTCTAAAACCTTAGAATTTCCCAAGCGATGGGAGTTATAAAGGTGTCTTTCATTGTGTTAATGAGGTGGCATAACCATGCCTATGTAATGGAGCCTCCATAAAAATCCAAAAGTGATTAAGAGGGCAGATCAGCAGGGCAGAGTAAAAAGATCCTGAGCCCACTTCCTCCCATTGACACATCAAAATACAAATGTACATATAGAAGAAATATCTCTGAGAATGAACTAAAGATGAGCAGAACAGATCATATACAACTAAGGGTATAAAGAAACCATATCGAGATGAGTAAGAAGGGAAAAGTGTTGTCAGGACCTTCACCCCCGTGCAGTGACCCACAAATAGGAGGGATATCACATCTGTAGAGGCCCTTCCACAGGAACAAGGGGTCCAAACCTCATATCAGACTCCAGAGAACCAGGGACCGGCAAAGATGAGCATCCATAATGTTTGACTTTGAAAACCAAGGCGGCTTATGTCCAGGAGATCCCGAGAATGATAGGAAATTAAGACTCCACTCTTAAAGAGCATGTGCACAATCTCACTTGCCCTGAACCCCAGAACAGGGGCAGAGTTTAAAAAGCATCTGGGTTACACATGAAAGAGATCCATTTACTATTTTAGGGTATGTGCTAGAGGGTAAGGACCTGTTGGAACATTCTCTGAGTATGGAGGTACCATTTTTTCCCCACTTCCCTTTTTCCTAGCTACCCCAACCTTGATGGATGCCATTTCAGACACTTTTTGCCTCCTGTGCCAGCACTAATCACCCTGCCCTAGTGTTTCCCTGAAGATTTCCCTGCTCAACCTGCTTGCCCAACCCAGAGCCTCCCTAGTGTGGCCTCCTGCCCCACTGCTCCTGGCAGGTGCTCTTGGTTGGCACTGGACACCCCCAAGGGCCCCTACCCCAGGGGGGCCAACTTCATACACCAGCACACCTGTAGCAGTCATGGCCAAACCTCACAGATAGTTGCACCGGGAATAGCCCTACACACCAGTGAATTCACTCCAGTAATGACCCTTGTATGTATCTATCCCATCCTAGAGATGATAAGTATGAGTCTTAGAAATCACTTGCAGTCCTCAGTAGTGTCTGGATCATCTGAGTTAAGCATGATGCCAGGTTTCAGGAAAGACACAGGAAGGTGCATACAGCCCATGTAAGGGTCACTTCTTGACACCTGGCTAAGAAGATCAAGGAGATTTACACTACTGGGTCCCAAAGGATAACTTCTACATAAGGCCACTCCTTTAAAATCAAGAGATGTAACTTATATACCTAACACATAGAAAAAACAGAGAGTAAGCCACAGTAAGTGCAGAGAAGTATGTTCCACATGAAAGAATAAGATAAAACTGCAAGAAAATACCCAAATGAAACAGATAAGCAATCTATCAGATAAAGAATTCAGAGTAATGGTCCCAGGAATGCTCAGGAAGGATGGAGGAACACAGTGAGAACTTCAACAAAGAGATAGAAAATATATAAAAGAACCAATTAGAACTGAAGGATACAATAACTGAAATGAAAAACTTACTAGAGGGAGTCAACAGCAGATTAGCTGATTGAGAAAAATGGATCCGTAATCTGGAAGACAGAGTAGTAGAAATCACCCAATCAGAACAGAAAAAGCAAAAACAATTTTTAGAATGAGGGTAGGTTAAGGAGCTTCTAGAACATCAGGTGTGCTAACATTTTCTGTATAGTGGTCCCAGAAGGAGAAGAGAGAAAGAAAGGGACAGAAAATATAAGAAAGGAAAGGACAGAAAATATATTTCAAGAAATAATGGATGAACATTCCCCTAACCTGGTGAAGGAAATAGATATCCAAGTCCAGAAGCACAGAAGGCCCCAAATAAGATGGCCCCAAAGAGACCCACACATCATGGCCAATGTCAACAGGTAAAGGTACACAGAGAATCTTAAAAGCAACAAGAGAAAAACAACTGGCTACATACAAGAAAAACTCATAAAATTATCAGCTTATTTTTCAGCAGAAATTTTGCAAGCTATAGAGTGTCACAATATATTCAAAGTGCTGGAAAGAAAAGAAAATTATAACCAAGATTACTCTATCCATCAAGGTTACCAGTCAGAATTAAAGGAAAATTAAGGAGTTTCCCAGAAAAATAAAAATTAAAGCAGTTCATCAGCACCAAACTGGCCTTTATAAGAAATGCTGAAGGGTCTTCTTTAAAGAGAAAAGAAAAACCCACAACTGAAAATAAGAAAATTATGAAGGAAAAAAATTTCATTGGTAAAGGCAAACATAGTAAAGGTAGTAGATCAATCACCTACATAGCTAGTATGAAAGTAAGACTAAATAGCAGAATTATTCAGATATACAATAATTAGTCAAGGGATACACAAAATAGATATAAAATATAACATCGAAAAAAATTTAAAAATTGGGTGGGGGAATAAAAATGTAGTGCTTTGAATGTGATAGAATTTAAGTAGCTACCAACTTAGACTGCTATACACATATATACAGAATATTATGTACAAACATCTTGGTTACCACAAACCTGAACCAAATACCTGTAATAGATATACACAAAAAATAAAAAGAAAGGAATATAAGGAAAGTGACTACATCACAAGGGAAGAGAGCAAGATAAGAAAGGAACAGAGAAGAAATATAAAAATAATCAGAAAATAATCAAGAAAATGGCAACAAGTATATGCCTAGCAATAATTAGTTTAACAGGAAGTGGACTAAATGCTCCAAACAAAAGACATAGGGTGGCTGAATGGATAAAAATCAAGACCCAAGCATATAAGGTCAATTAATATACAGTAAAGGAGTGATGAATATACAGTGGGGAAATGACAGCCTCTTCAACAGCTGGTGTTGGCAAAAATGGACAGCTACATATAAGAGAATGAAACTGGATTACTGTCTAACCCCATACACAAAAGTAAACTCAAAATGGATCAAAGACCTGCACGTAAGTCATGAAACCATAAAACTCTTAGAAAAAAATATAGGCAAAAATCTCTTGGACATAAACATGAACAACTTCTTCATGAGCATATCTTCCAGGGCAAGGGAAACAAAAGCAAAAATGAACAAATGGGACTATATCAAACTAAAAATCTCTGCACAGCAAAGGACACCATCAGTAGAACAAAAATATGTCCTACAGTATGGGAGAATATATTCATAAATAAATGACATATCTGATAAGGGGTTGACATCCAAATTATATGAAGAGCTCATGCACCCCAACAAACAAAAAGCAAATAAGCCAATTAGAAATGGGAAGAGGAGATGAACAGGCATTTCTCCAAAGAAGAAATTCAGATAGCCAACAGGCACATGAAAAGATGCTCCACATCGCTAATCATTAGAGAAATGCAAATTAAAAGCATAATGAGATATCACCTCACACCAGTTAGGATGGCTGCCATCCAAAAGACAAACAACAAATGTTGGTGAGGATGTAGAGAAAGGGGAACCCTCCTACACTGCTGGTGGGAATGTAAATTAGTTCAACCATTGTGGAAAGCAGTATGGAGGTTCCTCGAAAAACTCAAAACAGAAATACCATTTGACCCAGAAATTCCACTCCTAGGAATTTGCCCTAAGAATGCAGCAGCCCAGTTTCAAAAAGACAGATACACCCCTGTTTTTATCACAGCACTATTTACAATAGCCAAGAAATGGAACCAACCTAAGTGTCCATCAGTAGATGAATGGATAAAGAAGATGTGGTATATATATACAATGGAATATTATTCAGCCATAAGAAGAAAACAAATCCTACCATTTGCAACAACATGAATGGAGCTAGAGGGTATTATGCTCAGTGAAATAAGCCAGGAGGAGAAAGACAAGTATCATATTATTTCACTCATCTGTGGAGTATAAGAACAAAGAAAAAACTGAAGGAACAAAACAGCAGCAGACTCACAGAACCCAAGAATGGACTAACAGTTACCAAAGGGAAAGGGATTGGGGAAGATGGGTGGGAAGGAAGGGATAAGGGGGAAAAAAGGCTATTACAATTGGCACACATAATGTAGCGGGGGTGGGTGTGGGGTGGGGGGATACAGGGAAGGCAGTGTAACACAGAGAAGACAAGTAGGGATTCTATAACATCTTACTACACTGATGGACAGTGACTGCAATGGGGTATGTGATGGGGACTTGATAATAGGGGGAATCTAGTAACAATAATGTTGCTCATGTAATTGTATATTAATAATAGCAAAATAACAATAAATAAATAAATAAATAAGTCTTTCATTGACTCTTAAAAAAAAATCAAGACCCATATATACACTGTCTGCAAGAGACTAACTTCAGATCTCAAGATATACTCAGACTGAAAGTGAAAGGATGGAAAGATATCCCATGCAGATGGAAATTAAAAGAAAGCTGGGGTAGCAATATTTTATCAAAGAGATTTTAAAATAAAAATTATAACATTATGCTAAGTAAAAAAGTTTAAATATAAGGGAAATTATGAGGTTTTGAATGGGTGGTAAAGAAATGTATCTAATGACAATATCAGCTATCACACTGAGTATCTAAGCTTTGCCAGAAGACAGCAGTAATTTTAATGTCACTGTCTGATATTATGACAATCTATCTTTGTTCACCACCACCACACCAAATATGATCTATTTCTCAAAGCAGAATCAAATTTAACTGGGTTGTAGAAGATTTATGCTAATTGATATCATCTTCTCTTGTTGGAATTTCTTGATACCTGACCTTACTGACTAACATTTGATGAAGCTGACACCTAAAAGATCTTAGTCCCTCCCTCTCTGCTTCCCTTAAGGACCACTGGATTTCTGCTATGGTGTCTTGCCTAGGGTTCTTCTAGGGTTTCAGCCCTGGAAAAGTTCACTATGTATTCAGTGGGACTGAGAAGTGACAATAGAATGTTCTTGGGGTAAAAGGCTTTATACCTGGCTTCATGCTCATGGTGGCAGGTTGAGCACTAGAATCACGTCTGCATCCAGCCGTCTTCAGGTCTGTAATCCATCTCCATTTCTGCCTCCTCCCAGAGGACTGGACAGAGCTCTTTATATAATGACTCAATCAGTAAATAGCTCATTGCCAACAGGTGTGGAAGCAGTAGCCTAGCAGTAGGCCAATTACATCATCAAGTAGGTTAGGATCAGGTGAGGATCCTGGCCATAGGAACTTCCATTTTCCACACATATTGTCATTGGTGAAATTAAGTACTAAGTTATAGGAATGCAATTTTGATTGGGAATTTTCTCTGGGGATTGGAAATCATTTTGCTTCCTAAATTATTTGGCTGGTCAGGGGGTGGGAAGATTGATAATCATGTATGTCCAACTCTCTGGAAATGAAACATATAAGATACCTAACATTTATCTATACTTTCTGAGGTCCTAAAAGAATTGTGGTTATTTCCATGGAAGACAGTCGATGTGAAAATTTGCTAAAGGAATCCCCAACTTCACCTAGGAATCTGTAACCCCTTTTGCTAACCTCTTTAGCTAACCACTACAAATAAGGCACTCAAAATATGTTGTTTCACTGGGCTCACAAAGGAAAAGTAATGTAACTTTTGAACTTTATATTTTGAGGACTATACACTTTAAAACAGTCAAGGAACAGAATTTTTAGGTTTGTATGTTTTCCAGGGATTTTGATAATGGGAGGTGATTTATATTAAAATTTGGGCATGTTCATGTTCACTTCTTATTGTTGGTGAATTTTAACATGGCCATTTTAGCTCTTTGCAGAATTTTGTTAGGCTGTATGTTTGGGCTTAACCACTGAAAAGAAACAGAACAGGAAATAAACTTTTGTATTTGCATACTGGATTTCAATTATTGTACAGTTTGTATGCATTTCATATCTTTGGGGCAAAATTTAAACATGAACTAGTAGTCATAGGAGAATCTGCAAAGGAATAATAGGCATTGGGGAAGTGGCCTCATGAAGATAACAACAGGAATTTCCTAAGAGGTGGATTAAGGGGAAAAAAATCTAAGACTGTTAAAGAAAAAGTGGGGGTAAGAACATGACAGAAGGAGAGGCCTATAGCTGTATTTTTTGTTTTTGTTTTTGCATTTGGGGGCACACGTTTGAAGGGGTGTTCAATTTAGGAGAGTTTTATCAGATTACAACCTGGAAAGAAATATAAGCAAAAAGGATATCAGTATCTCACTTAGTGACTAGGGAACCATTTTCTCAACTGTTTCTCTTGAGACAAAAAGGGTCAGCAATGTGTTAGTAAGGAAAACATTAAAAAATATATAGTTCCAAATACTTCTAGGAAATATCAAACTGAATAAAGATAATGAGTTTTTCATTTTTTTAACTTCAGGTTGGCTCAGATCCTTCAATATTACAAAATGAAATGTGAATCTCCAAAGAAAGAGCACAATATTGCATTATTATTTTCCTGAATATCCATTAATGTCACTTAGAATCTATAAGTATCCCGTGTAACATGGTTTAGGAAATGTTATTGTGCTCAGATAGGAGGAGAAAGGGCCTGGGTATTGTATCACAAACACAGACTGATCTTAATATATGTTATAGACAACAAGGATATAAAAACCAGAAGGGGAAATTTTGTAGTTAATTCTTATGCAGCTACACTAATTGCTAAAGTATTCAATCACTTATTAAAGCTGATAAATATTCGAGTGGATTATTGTGATAGAGAGACCACTGCTGTGGGTTTTATAGTAGGGGAGAGAGATCAGGCTCAATTTTGAAAACAACCAGAAAAAGTGGAAATTACAGTCAAGGAGCAGGATGAAGGGGTTGGAGGATGGAAAATCAGTAAAAGGAAACATGTGGGTAAAGGTGAATTGTAGCTTAGCCCACCTAATGGGATTATTGCAGGAGGCAAGCCAGGGTGATCAGACATCACCTAGGGGATGGTGGAAGATGGGGGATCTGATCAGCTATCAAATGATAAGTTATAATGGAAGGTGGGGGATTCTGATTAAACTGACTGCAGAATTTTTACCAGAACTTGGTTCTATAAGGAAAGACATAGGAGCCCAAGGTTGGGACTGGTCAAAAAGAGAGCTCAGAAGAGCACGACCAACATTAGGTTGAGAGAATCTTTGGTACTACAAAAGCTAAGTGTGGCCTCACATAAAATACAAATGTGTCAGCTTTAGCAGCCTCTGACCTTACATGCTCAATCTTTAACAAGAACACTTACATTTTTACCACGTCCCAGTTTGTGCCTGTTTGTGCAGAATTTTCTTAGCCTTATGGCTTTTTCTCCCCAAATATTTCCCCTTAAAATGCCTCTCTCCAAGAAATGTCACACAGCTATCGACAGAACAAGCCAGGGAATGTATACTGTGTGTGGTCAGTGAACAGACTCCTCCAAGATACTGTTTCTGGGTTTACAGGAACAACTGCTTTTAGGTCTGGGACCAGTAGATTGGGGAGAATGGAACTCTTCTCTGATTGCTAATATATGTACCTGTAATAAAAGGGTTGTGGATCACAAATTGTCAAAAGCTGGCTCTCCCCATATCAACAACAACCTGTTGAAAAGACAAAGCTGAGTTTACTGGACTGCAGTGAAGGAGAGAAAGCCCTGGCAGTTATCAGAGATAGGAAGGTCAGAAATTATTAAGAACTGGGAATTTGATTTAAGGCAGTTCTTTCGAACAGGGGTCTTGATTAGGATTGGGTAAAACTCAAGATAAAATAGTTCAAGATTGGTGGACTCATTCAAAGCATCTTAGGGCTCAAAGTCAGATTGCAATTTTAAATTAACCTGTCTTTTATCTTCTGGGACAACATAATGAAAGTAATTCTGCAGAAAAGTGGCCTTTGATGCTTTGATGTCTGTTAATACTTTCCATTGAGGAATAGATGCTATCTTTTAGGAAGTGACTATAATGAACAATCAAACCATTTGTCTGGGTTGAAGGGTCCCTGAAAAGTAAAGTGATACTAATGAAGGCAGTGAAATGGTAAAGTCTCACTGTTACATACAGAAAGGCTGGGTTTCTGCTCTCAAGTGTCCAGGTTAAGTGTGAAGATGGATAGTCTTGGTTCTCAATTGTGAGCTTCTTCACTGTATTGTGCAGACCAACTAATCATGCTGTTGACTAGAGAGATTTTGTGCATCCCTCTTAGCCTCAGAAGCTATGCTGCATGGCAGCCACATTGGAACGTCTCCACCATGACCGGCTCAGAATCCTGGATTGGCAGCAGAAAGGCCAGCACACGGGAGGCCCTAGTGATCCAAGCCAGCAGAAGCCACCTAAGAGAAACTGTTGAAAAGACAAAGCTGAGTTTACTGGACTGCAGTGAAGGAGAGAAAGCCCTGGCAGTTATCAGAGATAGGAAGGTCAGAAATTATTAAGAACTGGGAATTTGATTTAAGGCAGTTCTTTCGAACAGGGGTCTTGATTAGGATTGGGTAAAACTCAAGATAAAATAGTTCAAGATTGGTGGACTCATTCAAAGCATCTTAGGGCTCAAAGTCAGATTGCAATTTTAAATTAACCTGTCTTTTATCTTCTGGGACAACATAATGAAAGTAATTCTGCAGAAAAGTGGCCTTTGATGCTTTGATGTCTGTTAATACTTTCCATTGAGGAATAGATGCTATCTTTTAGGAAGTGACTATAATGAACAATCAAACCATTTGTCTGGGTTGAAGGGTCCCTGAAAAGTAAAGTGATACTAATGAAGGCAGTGAAATGGTAAAGTCTCACTGTTACATACAGAAAGGCTGGGTTTCTGCTCTCAAGTGTCCAGGTTAAGTGTGAAGATGGATAGTCTTGGTTCTCAATTGTGAGCTTCTTCACTGTATTGTGCAGACCAACTAATCATGCTGTTGACTAGAGAGATTTTGTGCATCCCTCTTAGCCTCAGAAGCTATGCTGCATGGCAGCCACATTGGAACGTCTCCACCATGACCGGCTCAGAATCCTGGATTGGCAGCAGAAAGGCCAGCACACGGGAGGCCCTAGTGATCCAAGCCAGCAGAAGCCACCTAAGAGAAACTGTTGTCTCAGGAAGGTGTGGGGCTAAAAGCACATGTAGAGTCTGACAGACCTAAATATAAATCTTTTCTAGAAGTTTATTTTGTACATTTATGGTTTGACTAAGTTATTTAACCTCTGTGAGGTTTCTGTTTCTATTCTGGTAACTGAGTGTCTCACCTGAAAGGGATTGCCACTGGGCAAGTTAATTCTGGATTCAGTGAGACCGAAGATGGAATGTTAGGGGTAAAAGGGCTTATACCAAGCTTTATTCTCACAGTGGCAGGGCAAATGCTGGAGTCACATCTGCCTCTGGGGCATTTGCAATCTGTCTCTGTCTCTGCCTCAGGGCAGAGAACTAGGTGTAGCTCTTTATATAGTAACACCGACAATAATGGTTCATGGCCAACTGGTGTGTAAGCATTAGTTTACCCAGTAGGCCAATTACATCATCAAATAGTTTAGGGTCAAGTGAGGATCCTGGCCATAGAAACTTCCATTTTCCCTACTCTCCAACACTCCAGGACTCTCACCTTACAGCTAAATGCACTCTATCTTCTGTGATGGTCCCTGTGTGAGAAAGCTGAAGCACTGTAACCAGATTCCACACTTACAGATAACAACAAAAATTGTAATAATAATAGTGTCCCCAGGCCTGAGGAGATTAATTGCCTCCAAGTGGTCTTCCCAGCTGTATTCAAACCAGTCCCCATTCATGATTTGCACTTTCCATGGGAGGCCAGTAATGGTTGTGGATAAAATAAAGGTTCCTATGACCAGGATTCTCTTCCTGGTTGACTAGCTCACTACACATGTGTGGGCAATATGTTGTTATTGACTCTCTATAAAGAACTCTGCCCAGTGCTCTGGGCAACACGGCTGTAGGAGAGCAGAGGACAGAGGACAGCAACACCAAGGACAGAGACTGAGACCGCTGTAAGGGCAGAGGGACCTGGAGACAGAGACCAGCTTGCTGCATGCAGACTTGCTCTGAGTGGATGGGATTCTAGTGCTTGACCTGCCACCATGGGAATAAAGTTGGATATAAATTAAACACTTTCACCCCAAGAATGTTCCACTGTCATTTTTTTTTTTTTGGTCCCACTGAATCCATAAGGAACTTGTGTGGGGCTGAAACACATTGGCAAAACATGGTACTGATAGGGAGCTCTGTGCACACCCACTGCACAGCCATTTTTGCTTGGGTATGTGCCCAATCCACAGAGACATTAGAGGAGATTAACCTTCAGGGTGATAAGACACATGTTTTAATGACACTAATATAGGCAACTCTTGTCCATCAGGTAGGTGCCTGTAAGAGAGTGGTCCTTTGATAGGACCATGGCAAGAAGGGGTCCCATCCATGTCCAGCATACTATACCTTTGCCTTTTTCCCTGTGGGGGTTACTGAGGCATCTGTGCATAGTGCTCCTGAAACTGCATGCACTGGCCATGAAGATAAAACAAAGCTCACTAGTAAGATGCTCTTCCCTTGTGGACATGTAGGGTACAGTCCCATGATCTTTGAGGGCCTCTGTCATTGCTCCAGGAATACATGGGAGGCCAGCCTCCAGGCCTTGTCCCATGGTGACAAGAGGGCCAGCCATTGTTCCATATATCAAAACATCCAAGGCCACATCCACTGAATAAATTCTCTGGGGTTCATTGCAGTCAGTGCTGGTAGCCAAACCCCAGCTTCAACAATTCCTCCTTGCTTTGTACTTTCAGTTGCATAGGGGAGGCAGCAATGTGTGCCCGCATGTCTACAGGGCTCAATGCCCCCTTCTGAGGTTTCTCATTCAAATGCCATAGAACTGCCCATAAGCACACTGATCATCCTCATGATGATGATATACATCAGTAGTCTGACTTCAGGCCAGATTTTAACCATTAAACCTCTCTATCATGCCTGTCCCAGTAGGATCATATGGTAATCAAACTTCCACTTTATCCCTATTTGTTGCACCTATTCTTGTAGTGCATGTCCAGTAAAATGGGTACCTTGTTCACTGTCAATTACCTTTGGTTGGCCATAGGCTGCAAAGAGATGGTCTAGACCTCTTTTGGTCATTTGCTGGCCTATGCAACATGCAGGAAAAGCAGCAGAAGCCCAGTAGCTGTGTATATACCAGTTACAACATATAGGCACTCCTCTGACATGGATAGAGGCCTAATAGTCTATCTTCCACTTGATAAAGGGCATTGGCCCCTTAGCTATTGCCCCATGTTTCTTTGGGACTTGGTGTAAATCCCTTTTAGAGGATACAGTGCACTTCTGCCAGGCTCTGCTGACTTCCTCAGAGGTCAAAGGCAGGCCCCACTGACAGGTTAACACCACATTGTCTTCTGCCCCTCATGCAACAAACCATTGGACCATAACAGAGGCAGGCTTTCCTTCCAGCCAACACACCTGGGCCAATTCATCTGCTTCATCATTTCCTGGGAATGCCAACAGCAAATGGTCTATCACATGATATACTGTAACTGTTTTAGTCTGATCAGATGCCCATAAGTACTGCCACAACTCTTGCCCTCAAAGGGATCAGTGACCATCCAACCACATGGCATAGTGCCATGTCTGTAGCCACAGGGTCAGCCTCAATAGATGGCCCAGCTGTCAGTGCAGACAGCTAGTGGGGATGATCACAAGCCACACTTCCCAGAATTCTGCTTATTGACTGATCTTCTCCTCACCATCCTCCATCTATATTGTCTTAGTCTTAGGATGGAAAGCTATAGTCCTCCTTCTCAGGTCTGCCCATGGCTGGAGCCATCTGTGTACCATGCATCTTCAAGCATAGGTGTTATTCCCTCCCAACAATGGCACTCTGCTACTAATGACTCTAAAGCAAATTCTTCCTGCCTTTCACTGGTATACGTCACTGGCCCCAATAAGCATGGGACTTCTTCACTCAAGGGGCTAGAAGAGAGGGTGCTATGCTTCTGTAGATATGAGCCCTCCTTGGTCAGTGTAGTAGGCATCGGTGCTACACCACTCTGAAGCTTTTAGTTCTAGTCTTGTGCCCACCCTGTGATAGACTATGTGGTTATTACCTTTATCAAGATCATTTTCTGGATGTGCTCCACAGCCAGCAAGGTGTGGTTCATGGCAGCCAATTATTTCTCTATTAAGATGTAACATATCTCTGATCCTTTCCAGGGTTGCATACAGAATCCAATAGGTTGGCAAGTTTATTCAAGCCACTGTCAGAGCCCCCAGCCATAACTGTCTTCATTATGTTCTACATCCAGCTCACAGGGCCTTGATGGGTCTATCATACTCAGGGCCTGCCAGGCCTTGACTGCTCATTTTGCAACAGTAAAAGAAGCCACACATGTCTCATCCCAGTCCCACCTGAGGCCCTTTTGTACCAAATAGTATAAAGGCTTCAGAATTTGTGTTAAGTATGGGATAGACACTGTCCAGCAGCCTAAAAGACCCAAAACTCTTGTAATTATGCCACAGTTGTAGGGATAGGGAAGACCTGGACTTTATCTAATCTATGAGTGTTTCTGGGATAACGTCAATCTTACCTGACCTGGAGTTCACCCCTTAAATCCTGGGGTACACCCCGCAACTCCCATGCTGAGGCCCCATTGCCCTCCCAAGGCCCTGGGAACATTTCCCCGTATCCCCCAGCCAAGTGAAAAGCTGCTACCCTTCGGGGCAGGTCTCATTGTCTGTCTTCCTGTATTTGTTTCCTGAACCAAGTCTGGTGCTTCTGTATGGGGCTGGGCCATTTCCCCAGAGCTCACTAAACAGCACCGCCCCCCCCACAAAAAAAGGCAGAGCACTGGGCAGAGCTCTTTATATAGTAACACAGACAATAACGGCTGGTTGCCAATGGGTGTGCAAGCATTCGTCCAGCAGCAGGCCAATTACATCATCAAATAGTTTAGGGTCAGTTGAGGATCCTGGCCATAGGAACTTTTATTTTCCCTACACTGAGACAACATACATAAGACAGCAATAATAGAACCGAACAAATATTTCTTACCTTTTCCTGTAAATCTATCTACTTAGGGGAAAATTACCTAAAACACGATATTACAGAAGAATTTAATGACAATTACATATTAAAATGAGATGTAGAGTTCTATTGAGTAATTGACAAGAGTATTTTTTTCACTGTAAACATAATTTTCAACTAAAAAATATTAAATTAATCTGCAATAAGTGGGAAACTTATTCAGTGGGTATAAAGTATCAGTTGTGCAAAAAACATAAATTCTAGATACCTGCTGTACAATATAGAGCCTGTAGTTAATAATATGGTCTGTGCACTTTAACATATATTAATAGTATAGGATTCATGTTAAGTTTTCTTACCACAAAAACAAAACAAGAAAACAGTAAAAACACAAAAGAACACAAGTAAATTTTTGGAGGTGATGGATTACGTTTGGAACCTTGATTGTGATGATAGTATCATGGGTATGTACATATGTCCAAATTCATCAAAAAATATACATTAATCATATGCAGTTTTTTATGTCATACCTCGATAAAGCTTAAAAAGTATTCTTTTTAGAAAAGGAATTTCTAATTTTCCACTAAAATCAGTTATTTAAATTTATAGCTTATCTCAAAAGTATTATAACTTAGCTTCATATAGCTGTTCTCCTGTGGATATTTATTTAAAATAAAAGGCAGCCTTAATGACATTTAAGTTAATTTCACTTGTTTAAAATTTTAACTAAAAAAAAAGCAGCTTCCTTGTTATTTTTAATCCAGATACATTTGGTATAACGATGTAATTGCAATTTTAAATTAACTTGCCTTGTACCTTCAGGGACAATATAATGAAAGTAATTTTGCAGAAAACTGACCTTTTCTCTGTAGTCTTCAGCAAGAAGTACCCCACCAAAAATGAATCAATACTCTAGAATTTACTGTCAGGGGGAAAAAAAAGATACAATGTTATATTCTAACAATTTCATAGCATTTCTCTTGAGCTTATTTTTAATCTTGATTCAAATATGTTTAATTTATTTTTCAAATTATAACAAATTAAGCACAAAAATATTAGCAATAGTTTTTCCTAGGCAGAGCATTAAGTTAATCTTTTAACCAAACCTTCAGTGAAAGTACAATCCCGTAACCCTTATTAATGGTTTAAATATGTTCTGTTGCCTTAGAAGTTATTTGTGTATTACCCCCATTGATTCTCCATTTCTCTTCTCCTTAGTTTAATGTTATGGATGATTAAAACTTAGTAAAGATTTGGTGTGTGGGTGGTCAGAATAAATAGACACCTGTACGGGGCACATGCTCTGCTCTACCCTTCCCTCCTATCAGGGTGACTTTGTCTTCTCTCCCCCTTCTAATTTCTGATTAAGCATCTGAGGGGATATTTCAGTATACACTGTGGTTCTGAATAGCAGACAGTTTGATTGGGTCTGCAATATTATGTTTAGCTTTTGTATACCTTTTATCACCTTCCATTTATGTCTTATAGTCACAGGCCCATAACTGCCACCTGTCTGATTTGAGAGCATTGTCTGTTCAGATTCTCTGTCACTGCTCCACCAGCCAGGCTGGCCCTCCAGCCTTGATAAGCACCTGAATCGTGCCTTAGCTCACTGATATTAGCACCGGGCGTTTGACTGCCTGGTTGCATTTGGTGGGATGAGCTCTTTGTACACTGTTGTTTGACTCCAGTTCCTGCTCTGTGGCCTCGTGAGGTCTCCATGTGCCCCACTTTTCTTCTTATTCCACACCTGATACACCAACATGCTTCAATAGGCACTATATACAAGTGTCTGACACAGGTTATTAAACTGAAAATTGAGTCAAAAAGCTCAACTTGTCTACATTATGGTAGTTTTCCCAGTTTATGTTTACTTATTTAAAAAGTTTCCTATAGTGAAAATAAACTCTGTAAAGTGAATCATCTCACCTAGATGATGTTCATCCTAGAGTTTTGAAAGAATTTCAGAAAGCATATAAATGTACACATGACTGTTATCCAACATAGGGACTCCTGAGGACAAATGCATTTCACTTACTGGAAATTTGATATAAACTTTGATATGGTTTAAGATCACTTAGAATTTTGGCAAATATAACCTTCCGCAGAAACAATAAGGAGTCAGAGCGATAAAGCAGCACCTACATAATAAATTGTACTAACACACTATAAAAATATGTATGGAATAAAAGGAGAATGGGTGATTTTACTTAGACTTAAAAAAATATTTTCACAAAATTTTACATAAAATGCACTTACTAATTATCAGGGAGCTTTTCCAAGCAGACGTTAGAGAGAAAATGAATGTTTTAACAATTCTAACATTTTATCAGTTTTGCTCAAATGAATTTTGTTAGTGGGTTTACTGTAGGGCTTAAAAGCATGGACTCTGCAGCCAGAATCCTGAGTTCAAATCCAAGGTCCGTCACCCTAAGTAGCTGGGCACGTTTTCTTTTTTCTTTTTTCTGTAACTCAGTCTCACCAATGAAATGCAGATAATAATATTAATAATCTCAAAGGACTGTAATGAAAGCTGAGTTAGTATACAGCAAGTTCTTAGAGCAGCTTTTGGGCCATAAAGAGTATCATGTAAGTGTAAATTATGATTATTATAAGAGAGAGTAGTAATAGTGTCATTATTTTAAAAATAATAGGGCCTTAAAGTGATAAAACCAAGAATAAAAACACAAGAATGACAAAAAGAAATGACAATAAAATAAGAAAATTAAAAAAAAATTAGAGTAGTCTAAAAGACTTTTTGATTTCTCTGCATTTAAACATTAGTTAAGATATCAGGCACAAATCACAACTCTTAAATGCTACATTGAATGACCTTATTAACAAAGAAAAAAGAACAATCACAAGACAGCACAATATGTTTTGCATTTGGCAACAGAAACACTATGTCAAGTATCTAAATAAGGAAGGAGTAGATTTGGGAAGCAAGCTGACTCCTTCTATGCATCACCTAAAGCATAAACCAGTGACAAATGCTCAATCATATAGTACTGCATCAATGCAGCATGTCACTAAAATTAAAAGCATGCATAGTTTTCCAGATAAAAGACATTTTGGGAAAAGCTAAAGCAAAAATTAAGCTAACGTTTGAGCAAAAGATTGTAAAATGGGCATTCTGTATTTAGTGTAGATGTCTTTTCACAATAGAAATTGCCATAACTTTCTTTAGCACATTCTCTACTTGATGTAACACCTGTCTTGTGCTTAATATGTACTAATTACAGATGACAGTCATTTAAAACATTGAACAGTCTTGTCAACACAACATTTAGTTTGTGGAAAATTGTCCCCCCAAACCTTTTGCGTGTGTGTGTGTGTGTATGTGTGTGTGTGAATTTAATAGTTCATGAAAACTTTAAGTTAATTTTGTTTTTCATAGTAGAACTTTCACTGCTCTAGTAATGACATTTTACAATAGACATCTGGTAGGAAATCAGAGGTAATTTTTGACATGCACTGATTTTGATCATTTGCATTATTACTAGTAGACCAAATATTGAACTGTAGTTGAAGTATAAAATGGTGGCATTTTAAATTTATCTGGCTAGAGTCATTTCAGACAAAAGAGATAAATTGCCTTTTTTAAAAAAGAGAACACGTTTTCATACTTATCTAGAAAAAGAGTATGCTTTTTTTCAAATGAATGAAGTCTAACATTCATTCCTGACAAGAAAGGTTGTCCTACATGGATAAGCCCATGGTTATATGCTTGAATCTGATCATATCAGTCACATAAAAATGGACGTATGTTTTTTCTATTCAGTGGAACTGATTTCAGAGAAAATTCATGTCTTTTACCTGTTTTGTCTTTGAAATGAAATGAAACAACTTAAGTGACTTAGGTGGATTAGTGTTAAGTAGGCAAGAAAAGGATTGCTAGGCATTTAGAAAACCCTTCCTGCATTGGGAGGTAGAGTGAACTGCCTGTCAGCCAACATCTCTGATCCAGGTAGAATGATAATGGTGACTAAGAGGACCCTTAGAGGGTTTCTGAAAAAAACTTTAGGCATTGAAAGTCTACACTGTTACTTCATGCATTGTTTTGGAGTGGTGGGTCCTGGACACTGGCAGCATCAATTCTGTTTTCCTAAATTAATTCTTCCTAAGGGAATAATAGAGTCAGTTCAAGAAAAAAAGAAAGAAGATAAATGAAAAATCATAACTGAAAAGTGGTCTGCTTTTAAGGAGTCACATGATCAGATTGGGCCCACCTACATGATCCAGGATGATCTCTCCATCTGAAGTCCTTTCCTTGAATCATATCTGCAAAGCCCCTTTGCCATGTAAGGAAATATATTCACAGATATGGGTATTTGATAAGGGGCAATGGTGGGGGAGTTATTCTGCCTACCATACTCTATATCAAATAATAGGTTTATTCCAGTAAATTTGGATCCTCTTCAGAAGAATCAAAGAAACCCTTCTAAATAGCTCTCTGCTACATGCATGCAAATACATACACACACACAGGTTTACTCACAATTAAAAATAAACATAACAATAAAATATAGGCTATTTTATACATTAATGACCAAATTATAACAAACTTTCAATTTCTAGTCATGACTAGTTTTATAACTAGTGGTGGATGATCATTTTATTTCTGATAAAATGATAAGCCAGGTTTTTGAGGGAAATTACTAAATGGGGAATCAAGCCAATGACAATTGCCATTGGTTCTCTCTACTTTAGTGTGAAATTATTTTGTGAAACAAAACAAAAGCATAAAATGAATATAAGTGATAGCAAAAAAAAAATAACAAGAACACATCCTGATATAGTTAGTCCAACATTTTCAACAAAACAAGACACATATGGTTCATTCCTAGCAAAAATCACCTGAAGCCAAGGGGGCAGAGTCGTGCCAGCACTCCTTTCTGCTGCAACGTCTCTGGGGCGCAGTGTACCATTTCAGTGACTCCTGAGTCCTAGGAAATAAGGAAGAGTGCTTCCTTAAACAGCACCAGATCATTGCATGCACTGGTGTTTTATTTGTTCAATGTTTTTATGAATTCTGAGTAGGAAGCTAGGATCCAACTCCTTTCATTGATGGTTCATCTGGGCCCTTCAGTAATTTGATTTAGGATAGCAAAGGTAATTTTTCTTTTTTCTTTTTTTGTTTTTGTTTTCCTTTGAAGGTTTTTTGTTTTTGTTTTTCAGGGAGGATATAAAAGGGGTATGTTTTTTTTTTATGGAAGAATAGTTGGAATACAATGTTATATTAGTTTCAGGTGTACAACATATTGATTCAATGATATATATTGTGAAATGTTCACATAGGATCAGATAGATAATCTTAATCTACTCTTAATTGACTTTTAAATTAATAAATTTCTAGTTGCTAGGAAATTCAAGGGGTAATTCTATACTTAAAATGCCCAGACTGATATTATTACTTAGAATTATAATAGTTAATAAATAAGTGAAATCTTGTGCTAGAGAAAAATTCCGCCTGACTGGACATATTTCTTGAGCCAAGGAAGTTTAGCTTTTGGAAGCTGGAAAAAATGAAAAACTATTCTAGTCCTCAAAACAGTTACTGTGTAAATCAAATTAGGGGTTCACAGTGCAGAAACTTCTTAGAGTTCCACATTATTCCCAAACCCTCTTATCAGTAGAAGCATTGTCAAAAGGAAAACAATGAAGGGTCACCTTGGCCTTTTAAACTGTGGTCAGACAGCACATGGATGTGAAAGGAACGCTCATTCTGGAAGCAACTGAAGAAAAATAGGTGGCATTTCAAGAGCATTACTTAGAAATGGATGAGTCTTATCTTCAGTATTGTCTTCTGCAGACTACTAATCTTAAGGAATTATATCTTTTGAATAGAGTTGTTGACACTTCGTATTATTTCATTCATTATATCTCCTAAAATTAGGTAGTCAGGATTCTTTTAAGTCTTTTCATCCTTTAATTGCAAAGCCAAGAATCTAAACCTATGTGGAAAGATTTGTAGATTTGGGATAATGTTTCTTAGAAATGGAGTCCTGGGACTTCTAGTAATTCCTTTGTTTCTCATAGAAATTTACATTAATTTCCTTATGGGTATTACCTGAGCCACCATACCAGAGAAATTATCTGTATTTTAAACATCCGCAATTTTATTCAAACATTATTCTAAGAATAAATTATTGTCATACTGTTTTCCATGTTCAATTTAACCTTGAATAACCCAAAAAATCAACAATGGAAAACCAAACTTAAAATTAGTAAGTAATACATGTAATTATGATCCTATCCATTTGGGTGTTCATTTATATTACAGATATTGTTGGATATTTAAGAGTGAATCTGCCAAAATAGACCTTCCTTATAACAATGGAGACTAAAAAGAGTTTAATAAAGTCACTGTGTGTTCCTCTCTGAATCCTTTTCAGTTTGCTTTTCACAATGATTCTCAGTTCTGTATCTGACTTCAAAAAATATTTCATATGTATATATTTTATATAGACATATAAGTGCAAATATACATAGAGAGATATAGATATATGGATGTGTATATATGGGTAGATATAACTGCTTTTATCCAAAACTTAAATAGATAGAACATAAAATGAACTCAATAAGAATATCTTCATAATTATCTTTATAAACTTGAAAATCTTCAAATAAAAATAGCCTTCTAAAGAAAAACAGGCATGAAAATACATAGAATGATCCAATGATAGAAAAAAGTTCTTTGACAAAATTGAACTGACATGAAAGACCTATTCTATATACTCTGAAAATCAGTAATGCTTATATCTATGTTCCAGTTAAATTGAGAGCTTTATTAAAAACATTATGTCTGGATATGACTAAAAAAGCCAAAATAGTCAGCCAAGGTAGTGGCAAAGGATTTGAGCCACAAAAAGAATATGAATGATTTGAGGTTTGGATGATCTATCACATATTGTCTAATCTTATATTACCTCTATTTCAATTGGTTCCCATAAATCAAGTCATATCGGTAAGTAAAAAGAAAAAATGTTTAAAAGTTTAAAAATAATTCTGGTTTACTGGTTAATTGGTTGATCCACTTCCCTGTTCTGGGACTCTTGTTATTAATAAGCATTCACTTCCAGATTTCTTACATATTAATCAAATACTATTGACAAAAATCTCATATTATAAAACTTACAAATTTCAAGAGTGACGTAGAAGGTATGCTGATTAATATAATCACATCCCCTCACACAATAAATTAAAGAAGGAATGGGTTGCATTAAAAAAGAAAACTTAATGATAGCATAGTAACAGACTTCTACATTTTAATGTAATCCACCTCATTCTTCAGAATCAATTCTACTGAAATATATGAAATACAGTTATTTGTAAAATTTGATTATTTGTGTATACTTTTCCTGGGCTAACAAGCAATCTGGGCACTAAACTTCTGCTTTATCTTCCTCTTAAGAGAAATACTTTTTCTCTGTAAGACTGGTTTATGTTTTAATGGTGACATGATGATACTTTCTTATGCTCTCCCTGGTGCCGAAAGACACATGGAAATCAATGTATTATCTCTGTTTTAATACACCACACTAGATGTAAACAGCTAAATTTGTGTGGCAAGACATCTTTATCTTGCTTTATTCTAAAACACATCTGTGGTTTTAAAAGTGCAATTCTTTACTCTGAGAAACATCTTAGTGTATTCATTAGCTAAACATCTAGATATAGTTATATACACATATGAATCATCTCCCATTTTTCAAATCTGATTTAAAAAGGCTTAAAAAATCTGTAACTTTTTAAAGCAACTGCATATAACTTTAAAGAAGATAATAAAATAAAATAAAGGCTGTGGGTTCCCAATATTATACCATTCAATCCCCACCATATATCCTTATGAAACTAAATTAGTGAGAAAGGACCATTTACTATCAGACATAGTTTATTGACTTATGGGTGCTGCGTGATGTCACTGCAACAGTCTAGATGACTCAGCAGGATTCTCAACAACTCACCAGATTGACCAAGGGGTTGGAAGGACACAGTAAAGTCTAATGTAAATCCCGTCATTGCTTTCATGTCAAGGAATATGCAATAAATAACAGGCAAGGAAGGAGTGATGAATATTAATATAAATGTCTGACTGCATCGATTAAAAATAAATACCGCATTTGAAATGTTTTAATGCATGCATGAGTTGCAACAAGTTATGAAAGAGATTAGCTAGAGAATTAAAATAAACTGCTAATTAGAAAGGATATATGAACAGACTCTTCGCTCTCATAAGACATACAGTCTCTGGATAGACAAAGAAGCAATTAATAAAACATAATAGAAGACAGAATAAAAATAACTATGTACATTTCTTATTTTTTTCCTAATATATAAGATTAAGGAACCACAAAAAGAAGTTTTTTTATTGCATCACAAAAATTTTATTACCAAACCTCTTTTAAATAAATAGAAAGCTCAGTAATTTCTTACTACCACATAGAGGATAAAATTCGTATATTCCATTCTACTTTTTCTTTGCCTTTCAATATCAGACTTTAACTCAACTTTATGCTTTGAACATAAGCAAATAGAATTGTATCAGAGATTGTGACCTGAAATGGGCCTTGTTAATTAAGCTCACAGAACCTAATCAGAGTACCTTTCAAGAAGTTTTCCTTATAGACCCTTGGAAGACATTGTACAGATACTTGTAGAATAAAATATTACTCATCCTAGGACCCTACCCAGATTCAATTTACAAAAATTGGATGGAACTAGGGAATCACTTTCCACAAGAATTTTAGATTTCCTTAATTAGCTTTCAAATGTTTATTTATAAATCATTAACCACTTAACAAGGAGGCTGGAGGACTGTGTGACTTAGCATTGAATATATAACGCCATTGAAGTACAATCAAAAATTAATGTAAAACAACCTGATATAGGGATCAAAAATAAACTTCAGACACAAAACTTAAGTTTATGCAGAGTTATTCAAGAAACAAACACAAAGTAAGTTACACCAGTATTATAGGGAAATTACTAAATCTGATTTTTGTGTCTTTAAAAATATCTGCCTTCTTCTCTTAATGGTGAAATAAAGTACATATGTATTTTAAAAGACTTTAAATGTGATACTTTAAATACCATCTATTAAGCAAACAAAGTGTTGTAAAGAATTATTGTAATTATGTTTAGTGCTTTTATTTTGTTTGTATTTTCTCTTGTCATTTTTTTCCCATAATATTTCTTCTCATAAACAGAATATGGAATGACTCTGGGCTTAACAAACTCCCAGATGATTAAACAATCCCACCATAATGTAATTAGTCAATACTTCAGGTAATGACATATTTACACGAGACTCCTATGAATAGCCTTTTCTTTCTTTGAGGAAATGTTTTAACAATGTTTCTTCCAAGAATTTATGAATCAGGATCATAATAAAATAAGCAAATAATATTATTCATAATAAAACTCTGACTTCATGAATCTTTTTTTAAAAACCTTTCTCTATATCCAATTCTTTATATCTGGTTCCCATTTCAGAGATCTAAATTTTTCTCTTGAAAATAAAAATATGGTGGAAGGGAGAAAGGGAGAGAGGGAGGAAAGAAGGAGGATATAAAAGATGAATCTGATAACCATTAGCCTTAGCACAAGGAAAGGCAGTCTTTTGCAAAAACATATCACTTAATCCTTTGCCAAAAGAAAAACCAAGCAGCACATTCTGTAAACTCTCTGATCTAAATGAAGTAAAATTACAATTGTTATTTTATAATTGCTTAGAAGGTATTCATTAATAGTACAATTATTGTCTTGTAATCCTGTCAAGGGTTTGGATGAAATTTACCCTGCTGGCCATTTTCTTTATCTAAAAATGCTAATGCAAACCTCAAGTTGAGATTTGTAATATATTGATCTATCAGTTGGCAAATTGCAGGTTAGTATAATTGCACATGTTGTAAGTCAAATAATTCACAGTATTACAAAGCAATATTTGTGTGTATGGAACTACTCTGAACATAACTGTCAGCCTATGGTTTCATTCACTCGTAAATATTTATTGAGCACACTCTGTGTGGCCGGGATTGCTCTGGGAACTGGGGACACTGTGGTAAACAAGGCAAGCTTTTGTAGAGAGAACATTTGTTCAAGAAAACATTTTGCTTTCTGAATTAAGGGTGGTTCCTCAATGGCACCAATAGATATACGTTAGGGTTAACAACAAAACTTTTTCTAACAGTTCCCCGTTAGAATTTTGTTCTTCTTCATTAAGACTTACAATAGCTAATATCTTTGTCTAATATCTCTTTCCCTTTAACTACCCAAGACTAATTTGGGGCATAGAGGAAAGAATTAAAATGACAGGCTCTTAATGCACTACTCAGAACTTTTAAAATACAGTGTATGATACATATTTTAATAAGGAAGAAGAGAAACATCATTACCTAATTTAATCCTTCATCTCAATACTCATAAACTTGCATTCTTTTAATTTACCACTTCCTATGTAATAAACTCTATACCTCCACCCCTCACTGTCTCCATGAATGGCAATTCCATTTTTGCAGTAGCTTGGAACTGAAAACCTTGAAGTTTTCCTTGACTTCTCTCTTTCCCTCGTACCTGATCTCTGACTCCTGAGGAGAATCTGTTAGCTTGATGGTGATGACGATAATCATAAGAGTGATTATAGTTAATGCTATGGGTCACAAATTGCCCTTAATTCTGTATATCCATACTAACTACTTGAATCCTCACATGATCTTATGAGTTTGTCACTTTATCATCCCCATTTTACAGATGAGAAAACTAAGGCACTAAGATGTTAAGTAACTGCTCTTACACCGTAAGTTAGATGTATAGGAGCCACAATTCAGCCAAGCATCTCATGCCAGAATCCACGCTCTTAACTGTAACCAAGATGGTCGTAACATTCCCCTCAGTTTGACTAAATTTTAAACAGGTTTCTTCCTGACTATAGCTCACCAAGCTCCCTCTTCATAGGACATTTACTTATCATTGCAGATCCTTTCACTGTCCCTTTGAAGTGTAGGTAAATTTTCTCCCAGCCTCTGGCCAGATTTTACAACCCAGGAATATTTTTCTCAAGGATCTGGGATCCATCCTTTTGAAATACAATTATGGAAGGAGAAGATAGAGTGCCCACATCTCCCTAGTCTCTGTGGAAGGATAGGAGCTTAACTAATAACTAACTTTTGCTAACAAGCAACAGTTAGCAAAAACAAATGGCCTAATCACAAATGACCAGTTTCCCCTCTAGGACTTTTCTACTAGCTTATCCCAAGGCTTAAAAATCCTCCTACCTTTACTTTTACCCCCAGCGGAATTGAGTTCAATCTTTCTCTTCTATTGCAGTAATTTTGAATAATTTCTCCCTTGCCTGTTTTATTTTTCCAGTACAAGTTTTCTTTGACAAACGCTATGCTATAATTTCAAAATATAACCTGAATGCAAACATTCCTTGCCATCTGCACTGCAACCACCCTGATCTAAGCCACCATCCTCACCCTTGGATTGATGTTTCTCCAGGTTTCCCTAACTCCTTCTATCTATTTTCAACAGCTGGTAATGATCCTATTAAAATACAATTCAGTGATGAGATTCCTTTGTTCAAATCTCTGTGACAGATTGAACTATGGTCCATGATAGTCAAGCCAGCTCTTGCCATGTGACTTCATTCATGTGCTATATAACCTTTGCCATGTGGCTTTATTCTTTTTCTACAGGTACCTACCTCTAGCATCGCTATGAGAACCTACACTGGGTAGTCCATGGGTCCAAAGAACATAAACACATAAAGCAGACCCAGACCCAATCGTTAACTTGGAAAGAAGCTTTTCTGACTGACATCAGTTGACAACCAGCCACCGAGAGAAGCATGAGTGAGACGGATGATTCTTGCTAAGCCATTAGGTTTAGGAATGATTTGTTACACTGGATTATTGTAACAGTAGCTGACTGATAAATCCACCAATGCCACATTTCCTGTCTTATACAGAGTGAGGCAGCCTCTAATGTTATACAAAGTCTTACTCTGCTACCTCTTTAACCTCATATTGTATTTATGTCTTCCATTTGCTTCAGTCTATCAACACTAATGCCCCTGCTTCCCTTCAAAGAGGAACCATGCCATACTTAGTTATCTACACAATGCTTGCCCTCACTTCCTTTATATTTTTACTCAAATGTTACCTATTGCTGGGGCCTCCCTTGACCAGTCTATTTAAGCTTCTATACCCTGATGACATGCCTGATTCCCTTACCCAGCTTGTTTTATTCCTTATTATTTATTATTATGAAGCATACCTATTGTCTTGATTCTTGTCTGTCTCTCCACTGGAGTATAAGTTGTACAAATGCAGGTTTTCTTTTATTGTTATATCTCCAGCACCTAGAACAGTAAATAGTCAATAAATATTGGTTGTATGAATTCATTTGTGTGCATGTCTTCCTTTTTATAAGAGTCAGGGGCTCTGTGGATCCCAGCTGCCATAGACACTCTTCACAACTAAGGACCATTCTTGCAGATTCAGACCTATGTTGACTCCCCATATTAAATCTGGGGAATATAAACTAAAGTGTCTTAATTCAGCTGGGAATTCAGCATTATGTTATTCAGTTTGACTCTTAACACTTGTATCCCATTTCTTATAACTGAGCTCCTCATTTATGTCATTCAGGCTATTGGGTGCCTGTCAGATTCTTTCAACTGAAGCATCCTTAACAAGCCAGCCAGTCAAAGTCTGCTTTGTTGCCTCCAAGCCCAGCCACAGATTTGACAGTTCACCATGATCTAGCATCTGGTGTTAAAGTAGCACATATTTTGACAGGGGTACCAATTTTCTGTGTTTAACATAAGTTAAGTGCTTTTACATACCCTTTCTTGTTAACGTTAATCCTCATAATGACAAAATGAAAGGCAGTTTTATCTCTGTTTTTTATTTTTTTAATATAATTTATTTTATTATCATTAATTTACAATTACATGTGCAATATTACGATTATTAAACTACCCCTTCATCAGGTCCCCCCCACCAACCCCATTACAGTCACTGTCCATCAGTGTAGTGAGATATTAAAGAATCACTACTTCTCTTCTCTGAGTTGTACTGCCCTCCCCGTGTCCCCCCAACATTACATCTGCTAATCGTAATGACCCTTTTTCCCTCTTATCCCTCCCTTCCCGCCCATTTTCCCCAGTCCCTTTCCCTTTGGTAACTATTAGTCCGTTCTTGGGTTCTGTGAGTCTGCTGCTGTTTTGTTCCTTCAGTTTTTTTCTTTGTTCTTATACTCCACATATGAGTGAAATCATTTGATACTTGTCTTTTCGGCTTGGCTTATTTCACTGAGCATAATACCCTCTAGCTCCATCCATGTTGTTGCAAATGGTAGGATTTGTTTTCTTCTTATGGCTGAATAATATTCCATTGTGTATATGTACCACATCTTCTTTATCCATTCATCTACTGATGGACACTTAGGTTGCTTCCATTTCTTGGCTATTGTAAATAGTGCTGCAATAAACATAGGGGTGCATCTGTCCTTTTCAAATTGGGCTGCTGCATTCTTAGGGTAAATTCCTAGGAGTGGAATTCCTGGGTCAAATGGTATTTCTATTTTGAGTTTTTTGAGGAACCTCCATACTGCTTTCCACAATGGTTGAACTAAGTTGCAGTCCCACCAGCAGTGTAGGAGGGTTCCCTTTTCTCCACATCCTCGCCAACACTTGTTGTTGTTTGTGTTTTGGATGTTGGCCATCCTCACTGGTGTGAGGTGATATCTCATTGTGGTTTTAATCTGCATTTCTCTGATGATTAGCGATGTGGAGCATCTTTTCATGTGCCTGTTGGCCATCTGAATTTCTTCTTTGGAGAAGTGTCTATTCATGTCCTCTGCCCATTTCTTAATTGGATTATTTGCTTTCTGTTTGTTAAGGTGCATGAGTTCTTTATATATTTTGGATGTCAACCCTTTATCAGATACGTTTTTTATGAATATATTCTCCCATACTGTAGGATGTCTTTTTATTCTACTGATGGTGTCCTTTGCTGTACAGAAGCTTTTCAGCTTGATATAGTCCCACTTGTTCATTTTTGCTTTTGTTTCCCTTGCCCGGGGAGATATGTTCATGAAGAAGTTGCTCATGTTTATGTCCAAGAGATTTTTGCCTATGTTTTTTTCTAAGAGTTTTATGGTTTCATGACTTACATTCAGGTCTTTGATCCACCTTGAGTTTACCTTTGTGTATGGGGCTAGACAGTAGTCCAGTTTCATTCTCTTACATGTAGCTGTCCAGTTTTTCCAACACCAGCTGCTGAAGAGGCTGTCATCTCCCATTGTATATCCAAGGCTCCTTTATCAAATATTAATTGACTGTATATGTTTGGGTTAATGTTTGGCTTTTCTATTCTGTTCCACTGGTCTGTGGGTCTGTTTTTGTGCCAATACCAAATTGTCTTGATTACTGTGGCTTTGTAGTAGAGCTTGAAGTCAGGGAGTGTAATTCCCCCTGTTTCATTCCTCCTTCTCAGGATGGCTTTGGTTATTCGGGGTCTTTTGTGGTTCCATATGAATTTTTGAATTATTTGTTCCAGTTCATTGAAGAAAGCTGTTGGTAGTTTGATAGGGATTGCATTGAATCTGTAGATTGCTTTAGGTAGTATAGCCATTTTGACAATATTTATTCCTCCTAGCCAAGAGCATGGGATGCATTTCCATTTGTTAGTGTCCTCTTTAATTTCTCTTAGGATTGTCTTGTAGTTTTCAGAGTACAGGTCTTTCACTTCCTTCGTTAGGTTTATTCCTAGGTATTTTATTCTTTTTGATGCAATTGTGAATGGAATTCTCTGATTTCTCTTTCTGTTAGTTCATCATTAGTGTATAGGAAAGCAACAGATTTCTGTGTCTTAATTTTGTATCCTGCAACTTTGCTGAATTCAGATATTAGTTCTAGTAGTTTTGGAATGGAATCTTTAGGGTTTTTTATGTAGAGTATCATGTCATCTGCAAATAGTGACAATTTGACTTCTTCTTTACCAATCTGGATGCCTTGTATGTCTTTGTTTTGTCTGATTGCTGTGGCTAGGACCTCCAGTACTATGTTGAATAACAGTGGAGAGAGTGGGCATCCTTGTCTTGTTCCCGATCTTAGATGAAAAGCTTTCAGCGTCTCGCCATTAAGTATGATGTTAGCTGTGGGTTTGTCATATATAGTCTTTATGATGTTGAGGTACTTGCCCTCTATACCCATTTTGTTGAGAGTTTTAATCAGGAATGGATGCTGAATTTTGTCAAATGCTTTTTCAGCACCTATGGAGATGATCATGTGGTTTTTGTTCTTCTTTTGTTGATGTGGTGGATGATGTTGATGGATTTTCGAATGTTGTACCATCCTTGCATCCCTGGGATGAATCCCACTTGATCATGGTGTATGATCCTCTTGATGTATTTTTGAATTCGGTTTGCTAATATTTTGTTAGTATTTTTGCATCTACGTTCATCAGGGATATTGGTCTGTAATTTTCTTTTTTGGTGAGGTCTTTTCCAGGTTTTGGTATTAGAGTGATGCTGGCTTCATAGAATGAGTTTGGAAGTATTCCCTCCTCTTCTATTTTTTGGAAAACTTTAAGGAGAATCGTTGTTATTTCTTCTCTATATGTCTGGTAGAATTCAGAGGTGAATCCATCAGGCCCAGGGGTTTGTTCTTGGGTAGTTTTTTGATTACCAATTCGATTTCGTCACTGGTGA